>JANJEY010000008.1:34416405-34429673 GCA_024703695.1 Erythroxylum cataractarum | reverse complement strand
TTCGGGAAGGTCCCGGAACAAAAATTTTTGTTTTCTGCACCGTGGGCATGTGATGCTCACACCGGGATTTTCCTACAAACATCACCTGATATGTGCATTATCTCTAGAAGAATATAAAAAGATATCTTACTGCTTTACAGTAAAAGAAATATGGGACAAACTTTAAGTCATGTTTGAAGGAACAAATGAGGTAAAGAAGCATAGAATAAGTCTTTTGGTGTATCAATACGAAACTATTAGTATGTAACAGGGAGAAACCATAGGCATCATCACAACCCTAAAGAACTTGAGAAAGATATATCCTAATAATGAGCTCATAATGAAGATTTTGAGGTCACTACCAAAAGAATAGAGACCTAAGGTAATAACTATAGAAATGACAAAGGATCTAGATGCTATTTCACTCGATTGGTTACGAGAAAATTTGACGATCCATAAATCTGAGTTTAGGCGAGATGAAGGATTTTCCTACAAAAAGGAATGACACTTAAAGCAACTAACAAATCAAACAATGATGAAAGTGTCACTAAGTTGCAAATAGATGGAGATGATGAGTTTAAATTTATGATCAGAAAATATGTTCGCTTCTATAAAAAGAAGTTAATAAAGAAAAAAGAAGGAAACAAGAAAGCTAAAAACAACAGGTTCATATTAAAAGGCAGCAGCAACAATAGCAATACACAAAGTAATCAAATCATATACTATCATTATAAGAAGCCTGGACACACAAGACCAAAATGTTCTCTTCTTCAAAAGCACAAGTTAGAGAACAGAAAATCCAAAAAACAAGCGATGACTACAGTCTGGTCAGATGTGGATTCTGAAATTTTTGAAAAAGAAGAACCAGAAAAAGTTAGCAACGTTTACTTCATAGTTGAATTATAAGACGATGATGTATATTACTTTGACTATGATATTGAAGTTGATGAATTGAAAAATGCATATCACGAATTGTATGATCAGTACAAAAGATTAACAATGAAGTATTTCAAAGAAGTTGAGAAATCCAAAAGCAATGATACATCTATGAAGAGTAAGATTAAATCATTGGGATCTGCATATAACAATTTGGCGACTAAGAATATGTCTCTTGAGATTGACTATAAGCAAAATATTTCTAAAAAGGGAGCTCTGGAAGAAATAGTAGCTGAGTTGGAAAATACATAGTTAAAAAATAATTATGATAAGGTAAAATAGAGAAGAAAAGGTTGCCACCTTAGAACTTGAAAAGGAGAAAAATGTTGGAAGATTTTATCTTTAAAGAAAGATCTGGAAAATTTCGTTGATGGAAGGAATAATCTTGATACATTGCTTGGTAGTAGTAAATGCATTTTTGGTAAGGTCAGAATATGATACAATGAAAATAACAATATCAGGCCAAACAAAAACTTCTTTTTTATATCTAGTAGCTACTATAGTCAAAACAGTAGGAACCTGCTAAGTGGAAAAAATCATAACAACTATCTTTCATCTGTTTTGGGTGATTACTGTGGTAAGGATGGTCACATTAGTCATTCTTGTAATTTTCGTAAAAAGAAATTATCTTAGATGTATATTTGGGGATCGAAAGATCAAAATATTAACCCCGAAGGACTTAGAAAAATTTGGGTACGTAAAATGAGATAATATTTTTTTTACAAATATGCTTAGAGACAAGAGAAAATCAATGGATAGTTAATAGTAGTTGTTCGAGACACATGAAAGGTGAAGTATCACTTTTCAACTATATTGAAAGGAAAGATGGAGGAGATTTGGACATGCCAGTATAAGCATTATATCAAAATTGCCCGAAAAATGAGTTAATAAGAGGACTACCAACCTTAAAGTTCAAAAATAATCAAGTTTGTGAGGCTTGTTAAAAGGTAAACAAGTCAAAAGCAACTTTCCTCTTAAAAATATGGTGTCTACTAGCCAACAATTAGAATTCATTCTTATAAGGCTTTTTTCAGTGTAAAAGAGCAAGATTACACTTATCCTAAAAAAGAGGGAGTCATTAATGATGACATCTCATTTTTTTCAAAAACGTAGATTGATAAATCTAAGTATGCATCTGTCAAAAGATACACAACCAATTACGCTTCCTCCTCTAGTCTTTATTTCTACTAATCTTCTTACTTAGTATACCCTAAACAAACTTCCTTCGTTTTCTCATCTCTATCATTCTCATTCTCTTTAGGCCCTAACTCCCTGCATTACCTCCTATTTTGTCTCCCAAACCTCACAAAGCCAACCTACAATGGCAAGAACAAAATCAAAAGACAAAAGAAATTTTTGGGCTCAACTTCTAGCCATAACGAAACACCTCATCATGAACAAACATTTACTTCTGGTTCTTCATCTTTATCTCCCATTATAAGTTCTCTGGATACTACTACCGAACCTGTTTTTGTCTCTTCAAACATCCAAACTTTAGAAATACACAATCAGGAGACCCCAGAAGATAGGAAAAGGAAGATTATTGTTATGTTGTCTCTAGATTATCATGATTCCTCTACAGATAACAAAGAAGAAACAATCGAAAAAGAATATGCTTTTGATTCAGATGAAGAAGAAGAAGAAGAAAGATGAAATGAAAAGAAATAAGAAAGTGAAGAAGAATAAGAAGAGACTTTCAATAATGGGGAGTCACTGAAAAATGTGAGATTCTATTTACCTATTCTGTACCTACCCATTTCTACTTCGAAAACCTTCGAAATTCCTAAACCTTGTCCTAAAGAGAAGAAAGTGCCTGAAGAGCACTAGGTAATAAATGACGATGATTTTGATGAAGAAACTTCCAAATTGGAAAGAAAACCACGGACCAAAGGAACTGTTAAAACACATGTTCCACAAAAAGAAATTACTGAAGTAGAATAAACAAAAAAAGAAGAGTCAAGAAAAATAAAAAGGGAAGAGAAAAGAAAAGGCAAAGAACCTATGGTTGAAGAAAACATTGAGCAAGTTATCATCAGGATGACTTATTTGTAGAACATGACCTGTTTGAAGAAATCTCTAGAGTAAAAAGGTCTAAGAAACTAATGGTCCATAAGAATGGAAAATTGTCACCATAAATAATTTTTTTTAATTAATGGAAGCTGAAGCCCATTATGAAATGTGGTACAAGAGGAGAAAAGTAGTTGCTGGACGTATTGTGCCTCCTCATATGTTCGATGATATTGGTATTCCTATCTACTTTCTATGTTGTTGTTGGGTGAGAGAACTTTTTGAATTTAGATGATACAGTGTGTGATGAATTAGTCAAATGTTTCCCACACATATGCGAAAGGAAGAAATTGATGAGAAGATAGCCATCATATCTGGGGTGCGGGAATGTGAAATCTTGATAATAAAGGATATATTGGAGAACATTTTGAACATATCTCCCATTGGTAGGATTGACCTTCCTTGCCATAAGTGCGATATTGTTGATCTTGATTTGGGAAAGGTTGTGGACTTCATATGTTTGTATACTAAGAATGCCCTTGAAGGGAGAACCATATGTGGAAATTTGGACCTACTGCCTAGATGCCATGAATCAATACTGGTTACTTCAATTTTTCCAAGAAGTGGCTCAGTAGGAAGATGAAGTCTCTTGGATACCTATATGGTACAAAATCTACTGAAGGCAATAACATGAATCTCCCATCAATGATTTTGAAATTTACGATAGAAAAGGGAAGCTATAAGAACACTACTAGAGGTCTGCCTCATAAAATGAACCAAGATCTTTGCATATTTTGGCATTCCTTTTGACAATTTGATGTGGTATGGGCCTGACAAGTTTCATTCCTCTATCCCTTCCTAGTTTAGGTACAAGCTAACAAAAAAATTTAGCGGAGAAGAAAACGAAAAGAATAGTGGATTTCTTGGGTCCTGCCTCATTGTAGAAGTCTGAAAGGATATCAAAAATTGTAGGTCTTACTCTAGAGCAACAGGCTCCTGTCCCTCCTCAGGACATAAGCATTTTGGATATTTTACAACTGTTAGGGGACATTCACACAAATCAGGATCAAATACGCAAACAAGTAGACAACCTTCAAAACCAAGTCCTGAATTTGCATATTCTTTTTGGGAAATCTCCTCACTGAATATGTCATTTTTTTTTCATTTTTTCTAACTTCCTCCCTATACTCTTTTATTGTTTTTGATAATGACAAAGGGGAGAGTTCATATGATATATTTTTGCAAATATGATGACATATTTCTAAATGCATATTTTTCAATGCTATTCAAATATATATTTGATTGATTATGTTGTTGAAAATTGTGAAAATATGTGATATATAAATGATAGGTTCCTTTCTTAAGAGACAAGTTCCTGCTAATTATAAATGAACATATAAAAGTCACCGGTATCTTTCGAAATCATTTATTATCTTTTTGAATTTTGAAAAATATATCTATTATTGCTTGCTATCATAAAAAGGGGGAGATTATTAGCTCAAGATTTATATTTAACGATTTTGATGATAACTGTATAATATTTTAAAATTCAAATCAAATTTATTTGCTTGTAAAATTAATGATCTAATTCTCATAAAGGAAATAAAATCATAAGAAATATGTTTTCTTTCGTACAAGAACCTTCTTTATGAACTTACCTTATTAGAAATGATTTATCTGAAAGGATCCTACTAATATTGGAGGTTATATATTAGCTCCGTGATTATTGGAAGATTTTTGACAAAGATAACATTGAAGCTATTCAAGGTTAAATCCATCTAGTTGACTAAAGATGTGAGTGAAGTAACAACTAGTTGAAGAAATTGATTATTTAAGGAAGAACAACAACACTTATGAATTAAAACGAACATATTCAAACTATTGAAACACTTTGAGCAACATCTATACTCTTATGAATCATATCATTATTATTGTGCTTTATAAAGTAAAATCATTATATCAATAGAGAAATTTTTATTTTTTGTGAGTTTTTTGAAGCTTATTATACACTTCGAGTGTGAAAGGTTAGAAAACATTGAAATATATGTACTTGTGAGCTTAGAGAGGCTCGTCAAATTTAATAATAATTTTTTATAGTGAAACACTCAAGTTGGATATTTGAAAACTCGACGTATACGTGGTTGTAAGCCGAATCAGTATAAATTAGCTGCATCTTTTTCTCTCTTTTTAACTTTTAAATTTTGCATTATATTCTGTATATGTTGTTTTTAAGAGGCTCTTTCACCCTTATAAAAGACTCATTCTGTTTTCAACTTACAAAAGGTTCCTTTTAGTTTTAACAAGAGCCTTCTATTTTAAAATTGTTTTAACATGATTTATAATTTATGAGGCTCCTTTTAATTTTAACAAGAGCCGTTTGTTTTAAAATTGTTTAAACATGATTTATCATTTATTAGGCTCCTTTTATTTAAGCATGATCCTATTATACAAGAGGCTCCTATTGACTAAAAAACTCCTATCGTATAAAAAGGTTTTATTATCTAATAAGTTCCAACTATTTTAACTATGACATACAATTTACATCTCTTACGTTTGTTTGCTTTTATCAAATCTAAAATCTTTGGTAAGTTGGTATCCAAAGTCAATTAGCATTAACTGTTTGTACTTTTTGATGAAAAACCGACTTGTATAATATTCTATGCTAGTAGGCCATTAGATGTTATGGATTACTTTCGGAATTTAGTGTTGGCTGTATAGTTTCGTCTAAATTTTAATACTAGATTAAGTTTGTTAAAGTAAATCCCGGATATATACACTTGTGATCTAATTAGATGAATCGTAAATAATGACATATACGAAATTCTTATATCAACACATACAGGAATTTGGTTCACTTTGTTTTTAGTTTTATAAAGCTTAAAGATATATAGTTGAGATAAGTACAGTAGCTGATGATCTAAAAGGCTCCAACTGTATACGGGGCCCTGCTTAATGATTGCTGCTAATTGTACAGACTGGAAGGAGACATGAATGGAAATGAGTCATGAGGTCCTGCCTCTCTGTTCAGACAATCTTACTTGAAATTCAATGTGACAGCCTGCAACTGAAACATTGCAACATCTGCTATATCAACTGCAAGCCATTTCCACTATCACCATCAATAATTGAACACAAAAGTAGCATATGTGAAATGCTTTGCGTTGTTTGTAAAACCAAAAAGAAAACAACAGAGATGGAATTATTCTTCTTGACATGATTTCATGTGTTGGTGAACTATGGTATGGCATCTGGTTCTGAAATTTACTGGGCAATGGCATTGATTCCCCAGAAGGCATTTAAGTGGACGAAGGTTATTCCATTTGTCGGCGAATTTGAGGCTGCGTTTTGGAAAAAATTTCCCAAGAGAGTGCGACTCCACGAAAACTAATTGACTGTTTGTATTTTGTAATCTTCCTCTTCTCTGTAGCCCATATTGGCTTATAGCAATTTATCAGCCCATGGCCCTCATACCAACAAGCTTGGTCGCATTAAGTAGACAGCGACCGAGCGAAGTTGGGGAGGTTGGCCCTCCCATTTCCCTTCTTAGCCAACAACAAATGGCCTCAGTTCCATTACTGTTTGCTTCTGTACCTAGATACATTATTTCACTTCATGAAATTGAAACCTGTCGTTTTATGTCCCTACGTTCTACCATATCTTATTCTTATCCGCTCCTCCCGGAATTCACCGGCAGATGTGTCCAAGAAACGTAACAAAATTACGTTAGGGCCTTTGCCATCGACTCCAACCAGAGCTTTTACGCACACAAACAAAACCATAGAAGAAAAGTTTACCGCTCGTGGCCATCAAGGTTTGGGGGGCTATTTGTCCCTTTATGTTTAGTGAGTGTTTCTGTTATGTAAGTGAACTTCTGCAGTGACCGTAGACTACAAGAGCCAAAGTAACAATCACGAAATTTGCAAAAAAATATCTCTATAATATAATATTGAAGATATAAGCGAATGCCGAGCCTCATGCAATTGTTGAGTGAATGATTAGTATTGAACTAGACCTTATCGGTCACAAGACCATTGCGTGTAGGGGATAAATTGGAAAAGTTTTAAAGGAATACGACAAGCCTGAGTGGTTAAATTTGGAAAAATCCCTTTAAGGGGATAAATTGGAAAACTTTTAAATGAATACGACAAGCCTGAGTGGTTAAATTTTGAGAAATCCCTTTAAAACCCTCGTAAATATTACATAATTTTTGAGTATTTAGATTTTTCAAACTTATATTTAGGCTTAAATATTCTAAATTAGGTCTAGTGAGATGAGTTAGAAATGACAGCTAAATTTGTCATTCAAGAATTCTGCCATTAGAATTTTGAACATTTAACCTTGGAAGATAAAGTTAGGTTAAGTTTGGGTAGGGGTTTATTAATGGATGAAATGAAATGTTATATTATTTTATCGTTTAGGAGAATGGTTTATAACAGAATGGAATGAAATGAGATGAAATAAGAGGGTTTCATAGTACATCCCAGTCCATTCTAAACGGTAAAAATGAAAATATAAAATTTGAGAAGTTTAGCATGAAATGCAAAATGATAAATAACTTTACATTATATTACATTATAAACCTTTCATCCAAACAATATTTTACTATATTACATCATAAAATTTTTCATTTTTTTCAAACAACAATTTTCTAATATTACATCCATTTATTTTTCATTTCATTATAAACCATTCCATTTCATTGTAATTTATTTCATTTCATTAAAAACCTTATGTCTAACCAAACATAACCTTAGGAATTTTTTTATAGTGAATATAAAATTAGTATAGAGAAAAAGTTTATCTTTCCTTTCTTTATGAGGATTAGGAAACTACAAGCCTATGAGCATTTTTTTTAATAGGCTTAATAAGGTATGTGTTTATCATGACGACTTTAAATGTGGCGTGAGGTTATCACTTAATATTTTATGTTTGAGTTATTAAGGGAGACATATTTAGCTTACGCTAATTGCATCCTCATTCTTAGTGTTTTATATCGAGTTTTCTTATAGTATGTCATTTAAGAAATATAAAGTCAATCATTGAATTGTTTATATTCATACACCAATAGGCTTGTAAGGAGGAGGTTTAATTGGTTGCAATTAAAATGTTAGATCTGGTACGAGAATTACATTACAAACGGTCTCTTAAGGAAACTCATGATTAAAAAAGAAAAATTTTATTCCTTTCTTTAAAAGATGACAGTGAAAAAGGTTTCACTCTTCTATGGAAGGATCCCAACTTCAAATCTAATGAGAGAGATAAGTCTATTGACTTATTATCTATTTAAGCACATGCCTTAGTTAAGTAAGGTAAAATTATAATGAATAGAATCGTAAATTTGATAAACTTTCTAACTAGTTATAGATCTACAATATTTTTATTGGGGTTTTTTTTTTTTGCATATATAGATTTAGCTCTAATAATATTGAAGGTCAAAAACTTACAATTACAGACATGTCTAAAAAATCCAGTAGGAAAAAAACAATAAGCAACATCAGGGCTATAACAATAAATTTAAATAAACTAAATAGGCTCTAAAAAGAAAAGATAATAGACTTATCCGAGCTTGATCCCATTGCGAAATCAAATGTGGTCTATGTTGAACTTGATTTCGTAGGATTTTTGTAACTTACATTTATAATCATTTGTCATAACAAAGGCAAACCTATATTAGTGATATGTCAAGATAGAGGACTAATGTGATTCCACATAGAATTAAAACCTTAGCAAACTTGTAAGTTGATTATAATGAATCAACAACTAAATTCATTAAGTAATTGAACACTACAAAGAAAAGAATTATGTGATAAGTTGGAAGTTCAATTAAGAATAAGGTAAATAAACACTCATGGCTCTGAATAAAAAATGTAAAAATTTTCTTAAAACTGAAAAGAAACTTCCCTTAAATACTAGTTTAAAAATTGGAGATTTGAATGAATAATGCCTGGAAATGATTCTAGGTCGGGTCATATTTTTTATAGAAATTCTAATGTTAGTGGATAAGGTCTAGGACATAACCATGGCTAATATTGTAATTCCTTTTATAACTTTGCAAAGGTGAACATAGTTTGTCATACACTCATTTGGGAGACTATAAATATGTTTATGATTGGCACTAGCTTTAACACACCATTTAAGTAAGCCAAACCATGATCCACTTATTGAAATTGACAGATTTGACTATCGAATGGAGCCCTATTCTAAAAGAAAGGACTAAGCGGAAAGAACTATAGATGACATTTATTTGTGAACTTGTGTTTACAACAACTCAATAATGAAATATGAGAATTGAGACTATTTTGTTAGAAGAAGAGGGAAATCAAAATATGGATTTGGTCTTTGCTTCCTCTCATTGATTGATTACATGGACAATTGAGATCGAACTTTCTTGTTAGAGTCTGTGACTTAAAATTTGGTTTTTGAGAAAGTTACACAGGCTAGTATGTGGTTATATTTAAGGTTGCATTTTTGTACACGACCATATTGGAGTTCATGTTTATGTCCAAATCTTGTTCAACCTTAACTCAAATTAAATTAACTAATGATTGGTCTTCCTATAGGCCTAAAAAACCTTCTAAATTAGTTCTTGAATTGCTCTTTAAAGCTTGGTTAATATGTATGTCTTGAATAAGCCCATTTAAAGCCTCTTTAACCTTCTTACTCCTTTCTCTTATAACTGGTCCACTAAGTAATAGATCACTTGAAGCTTCACTAGTAAGCTCATATCATTCGCCCTCTCTTTAAAAAGATTTAACCTTGAATCATCACTTACATCAAAGGAAAAAGGATCAAAGTAATACTAACATTATACTTATTTGGAAGCTCTAGTTTGCAGGCATTATTATTGATCCTCTTAATTACTTAGAATAGACCATCTTTTCTTTATTCTAATTTTAATTGCATCTACATCGAGAATCGTTCCTTCTTTATATGAATCTACACCTAATCACCAAATTCAAAGATAAATCATCTTCTACCAATTTTATCTTTGGCTATATAATGTTTATTCTTTTTTAAATCAGTTTCTTTACATGTTTATGGAGTTATCTCATCATCTCAGCCTTCTTCACTCCATTCAAACTAGCATTTTCATTAATAAATAAAAGTAATAAATCCAAAGGAGTAGCAGATTAAAATTATAAATAGTTTCATATAATGAATAATCCTTAGATGAATGCACACGCATATTATATGCAAATACTATAAATAATAAGCAATCTTTCGAATTCTTTGAGTTTCTTTGAACGATAGTATGAAAGAACATAGTTAAGTCTTATTACTACTTTATTTTGGCCATTAATTTGGGGATGACTAGTAGTAACAAAAAGTAATTTTGTTATTAATTTTCACTATAAAACTTTCTAAAATATCTAAGGAACTTATCTTCCTAGTCACTCAGTGTAATCCTAGAAAATCCATATAGTTACATTACTTCCATAAAGAATAAATCATCAACAGTGGTCACCTTACTGGTCTTATGAAAATGAATACCATTACAAATATAACATCTTTACCCTTCATTGTACTAGGTAAACTTAATACAAATTTATAGAAATATTTAGAGAACCAATCAACTACTACAAATATAGCATCCTTACCCTTCTTTATACTAGGTAAACTTACTATAAATTTATAGAAATATTCATTTGTGATTTGTTAGGTACAGGCTAAGGAGTATATAACTCATATAGTAAAATTCTAGATCTGGCCTTCTTATAAGTGATGCATCTACCACACACCTATTCTATATAATTTCTCATTTTAAGGCAATAAAAATACTCACTTAATATATATCTGAGGTCTTTCTACCATCAAACCTCTACCATACACGTTATACACTAATAACCCAGACATACAAAGCATATGATCATATAATTTATTTTCACGAAGTAGATAACTATCATACCTATAAACTTTCTCAAATGCTCCTTTTTTTCACATATAAACATCACCAAATTCATTATCATTTGCATATAAATCCTTCATATATTCATATATTAATAACATCATATTGAAGGAAATTAGAGGAATGTACCTATGAGATAATGCATCAGCCACCACATTCTCTTTACCTTATTTATACTTAATGACATAATGAAATGTTGCAATGAATTTCACCCACCTGGTATAGAGTTTATTCACTTTCTTTGCCCCCTTAAGGTTATTTAATAACTTATTGTCAGTATGTTTCACAAATTTCTCGTGTCATAAGTAAAGTTACCACCACCTAATTCTCTTACTATAGTGTAAAGCTCTTTTTTATAGGCTGGGTAGTTCAAAGTTTTTATTTCTCATTAAAATATACCACTAGCCTTTTTTCTTGTATCAACCTAACCATAATACCTAATCTTAAGACATCACACTAAATCTTAAAATTTGTAGAAAATCCAAGTAATGCTAACAAAGGTGTCGAACATAACATGCCTTTAATGACATCATATGCTTTCTCTTGTTCACTACTTAGTAAAACTCCATCCATTTCTTAACAATTATAATAAGTGGTGTAATAATTGTATTAAAATATTTAAAAAATATCTAGTAGAAACTAGCAAAACTATGAAAAGTCATTACCTCAATCATAGATTTAAGTCTAATTCATTCTTTAATTACTCTTACCTTTTCCTCATCTACCTCAATACTTTTTTAATACTAACAATATAACCAAAAACCTAACATTTTCATACAAAAATTTCCCTGTTAAAATTAACAAATAACTATTCTCTCTTTAGTACATCAATCACACATCTTAAGTGATAAATATGCTCTTTTAGATGTTTACTATATGCTATAATGTTTTTAAAGTAAATAACTATAGCTTGCCTATGTATGCATGCAATATATGATTCATTAACCTCATAAAAGTACTAATTATGATAATAAGATCAAATGAAATCACTAATAGCTCATATAACTTATATTTATTATTAATATAGTTTTCCTTTCATCGCCTTCTCTAATCCTAATTTGATGATAGCCACTTTTTTTAAAAAAATATACAAGAACTATGTAATTTGTTAAGCTTATCATATAAGGTAATCATAAGACGTCAATACTTTATTGTTATATTGTTGATAGCTCTATAATTAAAACAAATCCACTAAGTCTCATCCTTTTTAGGAGTTAAAATTACTAGAACAACATAAGGACTTATGCTCTCGCTTATATACCCCTTAGTAATCAACTCTTCCATTTGTCTTTGCAACTCCTTTGTTTCTTATAAATTACTCCTAATTGTGGATCTAGTATGAATGACAACCCCTATTATAAAGTTAATTTGATGTTCATCCCTTTAATGGATTGTGATCAATTAAGGAACCCACTAGCCTGCACATCTTTTTATTTTGTAATAAGGAAGAGAAATAGTACACAAAAAATTACTTGTTTCTTCTTTTTCTTTTTATCACTACTAACTATTCTTTTTTTAGTTGTCATTTTTCTTCTCCTTTTCTCTCACTCTCTCTTTTGAACTCTTTTCCTTACTCTTTTTCTTTTCTCTTAATTTTTTATTCTCTATTTTCAACTTTAATTAGTCTTATGAACCTATTTAGGCATTAAATTTATAAAACTATTGGGTTTGTTGTCTTTCATGAAGGTATGCATATTCTTAAAGCCATCATATGTCACGCTCTAATCATGTTATCATAGTTTTTCTGGTAGTATGTGACCAACTTGTATAGGTACTATATCATATAATACTACTTCCTTATATCTCTCAATAAAGAGCAAAACTAACACTTGTTTATTTATCTCCCCATATTATTAAGCCACTAAGTTTATATGGTTTAAGATGTTTCACAATAGAATGCACTAATTTTTCTATAAGAGTAGAACTAGTTAGATCACTATATATTCCTCCATCAATGATCATATTGTATACCATACTGTGAGTATGATAAATGAAAGATTTTCTCTCTCTATTGGTCTAGCTCATTTTCCCCTAATGGTCTTGTAGTAACAAGCAACTTAACCTCAACATTATATTCCACACTCTCATCATTAAAATAATCTAATCATGGTATAACCTACTTTTCCTTTGATTTATAAGTGATATATCATGTTCTCAAGTAATAATAACGTGATACAAATCTGTTCCTCGTAAAGGCTTTAAGTTATTCCAAGTTCTTTTAGATCACTTGTAACTTTTTCTCCTATGGATCCCACAAAATGATAGCATAATTGATAAATTTTATTATCTTTAACTTTACCTTCTTCTTCTTAAATAGGTATGACATTTAAGATTAACTCTATCTTTATCTCCCTCCCCAAATATGTTAGTAGTGTGCCCTAGGCCAATGGATATTTGTAATTCATGTATTAACATTATGACTTGTTAATAATATATTATA
>JANJEY010000008.1:34238355-34254616 GCA_024703695.1 Erythroxylum cataractarum | reverse complement strand
AATAAACCTGTTCCTCTATAATTAGAGGCCAGTAACACGCTCAATCAGTGAATGCAATGAGATCTATCAGTCTAACCCAATATTACCAAAATGCCCTTGCTAATAGTAACGGGATGTTACAACACAAAGGATGAATGTTTGTCTTAGGAGTAAGTAACATAGATAATAGAGTAAACATTGAAGAAAAAATTGTATTATTAAATGATAATGATGATAATGGTGTGCCTATTGCAAATGTGCATGTTGAGTATGAAGTTTTGAATAATATGCATAACGGTAAGCATGATGTTTTGAATTTGAAGTATAAACTTGTAAATCCTGATGATGATGTTACTAAGCATAATGGTGCTAAAACTATACATGATGGTGTGAATATTGAGCATGATGTGTGCGATGAAGATGACATGCCTAATTATTTTTTTGATGATGTGCCTAATGCTTCTACTAATGATAATGTGTCTAATGCTTTTATAGATTATAATGTGCCTAAAGATAACTAGGGTGAAGACTATATTTAGCATCTTGGAGCATATCAAGAAGATAGTGATGAAGAGGATGCATACGAAAAAGAATTTTGAGGAGATATGAGATAGTAACATATCACAAAAAGTTGAGGTTATGTTATAGGAGAACAAGAAAAGGAGATTTAGTTGCTTTGTTGATTGGAATGAAGCTAATGAATATAAAATTGAGCATGTATTAGAAAGGTTTAATGTAAGATTAGTACTTGTACTTCCACTTGTAGATATTAGAATTTGACAAGGATTCCATGCCTTGGCTACCATTTTTCATAACCATTAAAATCTTGATGACTACAATGACAAATTGTATAGCAAGGAGAGGTACCTACAAGTACAAAAGTATTCACTCAACCACTTGATGGATAAATATTTTGGCCCATATGTGAAATTGTTAAGTCATCTGCAATAAGGAGAATGCTTGGTCATCCTAAAAAATTAGAAAGAAAGGGAAATTTGAGTAACCTAAAATATGAAAAGCGACTAAGCATGGAAGAAGAATGACTTGCACTAAATATGGACAATAAAAGCATAACCAAAGATCATGCAAAAGTCCAAAAATTTAAGAAATTTCATATTAATTTTAAAACTAGCTCAATTGAGTATCATATAAGTTAATGAAATTTGGAGTATGTGAATATTAGCATTTCAAATTTTGTTTTAAATAACCATGTTTAATTTCATGTTTAAATAGATGTAGATAATGTTCAAATCATAAGGCCAGGCAGCTCCCAAGGATACGTTACCATAAATTCTAATACCCAATTGTGAGGATAGTATCACTTCATCTACCTTAGGCAATGAGAGGGGTGCAAAAAGAAGAAGGCTTGGAAATTCAACCTTGAGAGGAAGTAAAACTTAATTTTTAAACTTAATAGTGATTTTCGCTTTGTGAACTTGTTCCTTTTTTTTACTTGTTTCAAAAGAAGTTGCAATGAACAAGAAATAATTGAAAATGTGAAATTGCTTGTTATTGTGACATATTGGAAGTTGGTGAAATGGAAGTTAGTTAAACGAATGTTGAAGTTGTTACGATACTTATGCCATTTGGGAGTTGGTTAAGTGTTGAAATTTCCATTTTGGAGTTCTTATGGATATCATGTCGAGTTTATTTACCAACAATTAATACAAGATGAACTACAAATATAAATATAAAAGTTAAAAATATATTGTACTTATAAGTACAGTAAATTCTTACTCTAACAAGACAATCCTAACAAATTACCATGACACAATATCAAAATTTATGTTTATATTCTTTAACTTTTCAATAATTAAAGTTATAAAAATAGCAAAAAATATTACAACACATACTATGTAATTATATATCACCTTCTTCAATCTTCTTGTCTAAGATATTGTATATTTCAATGCCATTTTCACCATTGTCGATTCGCCTTGTAGCTAATGCACATTATCTATACACATACCATCTTTCAACTTCTTGTTATCAACCTTTTATTCTCAAGTCTCAATTTATTTATAATAAATTTTGGCTTTTTAACAAAATCTTCATCCACCCATCTAAAAAAATTTACATTCCTCTTCCTACAATAGTGTTGTGACAAATGATTAATTACTAAGACCAAATATATTACTAAATACTAATAGATTGATTATTAATAAGGAAAATATCCCATAATTAGAGCATCCAAAAACTCTTCTTCCAAGATTGTCATTGTTCCAAGAAATGACTAAACTACTTCAACTTCTACTTTGATAAAAAAAACTTCTCAATGTAATGCTTTTCACTATGGACTCCTCCAGTTGAGTTTCAAGATTCATCATCCATTAAAATTGACAAAATCTTGTACAAATTAAGAATAAGAATAAGGGTCAAGACATTAAAAACACAATATAAGTTAATGTAATAAAAAAACGAACATGAAATTAGTATACTAAGTATGAAATTAAATTTGCTCATATAAGTTGAATTAGGTTTGCTCCTATAAGTTCAAAATAAATTGATAACACAAAATACCTAAAAAAGAAGTCCTCCATAATCTGCATATCCTAATATATCCTAATGTAATCTACATAGTATACAACTTGGCCTTTTCCTTTATATAATTTGCATATCTTAATATAAGTTAATGTCTATGATTATAGAGTATGAGTCTTAACCAAAATGTCGTTTAATCTAGTATACTGTTAAAGTGCCACCTCCCATAAGAAAGAACAAGACTAATAGCTAACAAAAAAGTAATAAAGGATTATACTTTTTATGAAGTATTTTAGTTTTACAATAGAACTTTAAAGGGATAATAAAACTATTAATTTAGCAACACATTTTCAACTTATATATTAAAAATTAATTAATACAAGTAAATACTATGTTCCTTATTTTTGTATCTCATCATTCTTAATATCAGTTATATTATGTAATATTATATTAAATAAAAAAATAATATTACGGATAGAAAAGAATTTGAAGATAGCATCAAAAACTTAAAGATAAAGAATTAAGTGAAAGGATTATTAAATAGATAATGAAATGGGTCTTATTTTCTGTTAATGATCTTCTACTTCTCCCATAGTTATCATGCCACTGTTTTACAATAGTCTTATCCCAAATACGTCGGAGGGTTGAAGGCAAAAATTCTTAAAACTGACTAAGGAGATATTATTATATTAACGTGGAAAACATGATTTATATTTGTATTTGGATTTTTGATATACCACTTAGCAAAATGAAGCGTAGATCAAATGCCTAGTCTTGGTCTTCTTTCTGATAAAAGGTTTAGAAAAAGAATTATATGAGCACACTTTTCATTTCTTAACATTTGTAGTTTATAAGACGTGGAAGTCACTCCACACCTAAGCTTTGATGCTCAATGTTTGTGTGTGCGCATATATGGAAAGGAAGGAATGGAAGACAACGAGAAAAAGAGAAGAAAGTCACCCTAGAAACTATCTTTACAATTTCCTTATCAGCAAGTGGAATTTAGTCTTCATGACGTTCTTTCCCTAGATAATGTGAGACAGTTGCTGGCAACTTGTGCCTGCTATTTCTGTCCCACCACAAGAGAGGACAGATGAAAACGGAAAGTTGGCTGTGAGTGACATGAAGCAACTCTTGCCAATTCCATACGTAAAAGATATGAATCTGGTAAAGAAAAAACAAAATCAAGAGCTGTTCTTACAAATATACCAAATTCATCTATTATAGTATACGCCTTCATCATTTCCATTTACCCAGTTCAAGCAACTAGAGTATATGATGATTGACTGTAATGATTATGGTGGCTTGATTGAAGAGGAGAAAACTTGGGCAATAATTTCATAAGCACTACACAATTCAATGGCTGTGTTTCTTTGTTGAAAAAGGAACAACACCCTTGACAGCAGGTTGGGTTGAGAAGGTTCTAATGGTGATGAATTAAATAAGTCTAGTTCAGTGGCCCCAAGCATTTCGTCTGATCAATTATTTTAATGGGCAAATGAGGTTTGATCAGAAAGGCGTGTAGAAATTACCATCACATGCTCACTTTAAAGCAGAGGGTGTCCTTCCCCTCTCCTTTTCCTAGTCAAACTAAACAACACCTACCCACCACGAATATCGACAGTGTATCCGTGATCATATTCTGTCCATAAATATCTCTGTATATATTGTTGTATTTATATAGTTTGATTCATCAGGATCAAATTATTCCGTTTCACGAGATGATGATCACTTTTAGTGGGGCTTGTAGTTTCAGCTTCTCTTGACTCCTTGTAATTTGTATGTGCATATATAGGCTTCACGTGAGTCTTTCCTTCTGCAGTAGATTCCTTTTGCTATTAATCGGGTATTTCTGCTGCTGTTTGTTACGCCCTAGTGCTGACCTACTTCGCTAGACTTCTTTCATATATCTATATTTATTTACTTGTTCTCGCGCTTGATTTCCAACTGAATTATTGTTCTGATCATAGCCCTTTCTCCAATTTTCATAAGCTTCAAGGTTCCTGCTTTCTGGGTTCCGTTTGATCAAACAGATGTCCTAAGTCTTATCCGGTTGGAAAGTAGTCGAGTATTTTTAACTCAAATTTGGGTTTCTTCTGATTACAATCACTTGGATTGGAGCCTTGAAGGTCCGTTTTAGTCTTGAAAGTTCTGATATTGGCTTAAATCACTTGAATTTGGCCAATTCCTTCAGAACAATAGCAAAATGGAGGGCTGTCAGTTGGTGAAGTTTTTCGTGTTCGCTGTTGTGTCTACGCTTTGTGGTCGTGTCATGAGTAAGGAATGTACAAATATTCCTACTCAGCTGTCATCACATACATTTCGATATGAACTCTTGTCGTCAAAGAATGATACCTGGAAAGAAGAAATGTTTGAATACTATCATTTGACGCCTACCGATGATTCAGCTTGGGCTAATTTGCTACCAAGAAAAATATTGAGAGAAGAAGAATTCAGCTGGGCAATGATGTACAGGAAGATGAAAGACCCTTCAAAATCCTCTGGAGATTTCCTCAAGGAAGTTTCACTGCACAATGTGAGATTGGGTTCGAGCTCAATGCACTGGAACGCACAACAAACAAATTTAGAGTACCTGTTGATGTTGGATTTGGACAGGTTGCTCTGGAGCTTTAGGAAGACCGCAGGCTTGCCTACTCCAGGCACTGCATATGGCGGCTGGGAGGCCTCAGATTGTGAGCTACGGGGCCACTTCGTTGGTTAGTTTCATTTTGATTCGGCGTCATACTTCTTGCTGTGAGCATGATGTCATTTCATTTCCTTTAAATCCTTGTTCACTGTTAGAATTTCCATACTGCTTCCGAGTGGCAAGATAGATTCGGGCGACTAGGGAGTTCAATCTTTTCCTCCTTTTCTATTGACAGAATTAGTCATCATTCTTTATTCAAAAGAACACTTCTTGCATCATATTTTGGCTAACAATCAACTTTAGGTTGTTAATTTGTGAGCCTTTAAATTTCCAGTGGAGTTCATCTCTGAGGACCTGCAGCACCTCTGAATCTGTCTACACACATGAACATAGGACTTGGCACCTGAACTTCTATTATTGCAATATTGTCCAAGCTTCAACTAAAATTTGTTACTCCAATCTAATAATCCCTGTGATTTTCTTTTGTTCTTATATTGAAGGGCACTATTTGAGTGCATCGGCCAAAATGTGGGCTAGCACCCACAATGATTCCCTCAAGAAGAAAATGTCTGCGGTAGTGTCTGCTTTATCTGTCTGTCAGAATAAAATAGGCACAGGATACCTGTCTGCTTTTCCTTCCGAGCAATTTGATCGTTTTGAGGCTATAAAACCTGTCTGGGCGCCTTATTATACAATTCATAAGGTGGAATCTTGTCTTTAATTGTATCGTTCGTGTAATCATACTTCACGTCCTAGCGGTTATGTGATGATTTTTCTCTCTTCTCAACACAGATCTTGGCTGGTCTCTTGGATCAATATACTTTCGCAGATAATTCTCAAGCTTTAGAGATGACAAAATGGATGGTTGATTATTTTTATGGCCGAGTTCAGAACGTCATAGCTAAACAAACTGTTGAAAAACACTTTCAGTCACTCAATGAAGAAACTGGAGGAATGAATGACGTCCTTTACAGGCTATTTACAATAACGGCAAGTTCTCTATTCTGTTTTAGCTTCTCTTGCTTAATTTCTCACAACCATGTTTTGGAATAACCTTCTTGTCTCATTTTATAAAATGCCTAATTCATTTGGGACGATTTTCTTGTCTGATTTAATTCATTTAAAATTATTTCCCTAAAATCATTTCCTACAGGAATAGGCGTTTTAACATATATGGCATGATAGAATTATGTATCAGTTTCTTTTTTTCCCCTGAGCCAAGCAGCAAGGTTCCCCAATCTTGGTTTCTAACGCAAATGTCTTTATGTCTGCAGGGAGATCCAAAGCATCTGTTATTGGCTCATCTTTTTGACAAACCGTGCTTCCTTGGTTTGCTTGCAGTACAGGTACCTTCTATTCTTTATTGTCATTTGAAAGATTTTGCTTGCCGCTTTGGCAAACCCAAATTTTCAGTTTTCGTTTTCGTTTGGTCGTGATCAGGAAACAGGATGCTTATTCTGGTTTTCATGAAACAGAAGCAAAATATTGTAGTTAAACTTCTGCCCTTAAACTTGGCCTACATTTAGAGTTTTCATTTTAGAGCTTAAATTTGACTGAAGCTCCTATTGGTAGAAAATGAAATGTGTAAACTAAAATGGCCCCATGACTAAATGGAATACTGATGTTCTCTTTATACTTAAGCATATAGTGGAATATTGCTGCCAGTGTGGCGGCCTGCGGATAAAAGATAGAGAAATTTTAAAGCATCTACTTTGATAGGCAAAATTTCTCTGCTTGAAGAAAGATAGAAGCTTGTATCCTGCTTAATGCTTTTCAGAATTCCTTATCTTCTTGGTAATGTTCCCTTTACCAGGGGGAAACTTCAGAACCCATAAATAATTGTTATGATGGATCCACATCTTGTCTTTTTCAAGCTTTTGTATGAGATCTGAATTCTGGGATACAAGGCAAATGCAAAGAGCAGATTGGAGATTAGATGGAGGGGATTAATTGTTTTTAGTTTTCCACTCAACGAATGATCTATTAAGCCTAAAATGGTGTATTAGCATTAGTAAGTTCGAAAAAAAAAGAAAGACAGGATTGTAGTGGGACATTTAAATCTATGCAATTTCCTTTAGATCACGGCAATAACTTTCTTCTATGTTTGTAGGCTGATGACATATCCGGTTTCCATGCCAACACTCACATCCCCATTGTTATTGGATCTCAAATGCGTTATGAAGTCACTGGTGACACACTTTACAAGGTGAGTCGCTTCAGACAAGAATATCCCTTCATAATGAAGCCCTTTTGCCATTCCCTACTTTCATTTTCTGGAGAAGTTAGAAAATCAAAGCATGTGTAAATCAGCTATATATGATTTCTTACTGAAGGATTGATGTTCTAAAAGATGAACAACATTAGTTTTTGCTGGATAGTTTAATGGTCTTTGTTAAAATAAAGTTGTGATGTTACAGGATATAGGAGTTTACTTCATGGATATAGTCAATTCTTCTCACAGTTATGCCACTGGAGGGACATCAGTCAGTGAATTCTGGTACTAAGAAAAGCATCTTCATGTTTTAGTGAGTTTATATCAATTTGTTTATGTTTCTTTCTTGGCCAAAAGAGAGAGAGAGAAAGAAAAGAGAAGCTTCTGTGTTGAGTTTGTTAGAGCCGTTTTCCAGTATTGGAGTATATGTCCTGTTCCAATATTGGTAAAGCACGTTTTCTACATCCACAAAGTGGTCACTAGCTTGTTTCCCTGTGTTAATCCATGATCAGGTCGGATCCAAAGCGATTGGCTAGCACATTAACAACTGAGAATGAAGAATCATGCACAACTTATAACATGTTAAAGGTATCATGCTCTAGGTTTTGTTTTCCCATTTTTCAATTTGGTGGTTGAAGAATTTCAATTTTGAAAATTTAGGGTCTACAGTATGCGTTTAAGTATATTATGTTAGATTCTTTTTGCACACATCTTTGTTTACTAAGATTTTTCAGAAATAGTGATCAATTACACTGGTTTCTTTTGTCGAATTTCTAGAGATAATCCATTTTCTATAATGAGTTGGTAACTTTGATGAAACTTTTTGATGCAAAATTACTGCATGAACTTGACGTTACCACATGAACTTGTAGGTCTCTCGAAACTTGTTTAGATGGACCAAAGAAATGGCATATGCAGATTATTATGAGCGTGCCCTGACAAATGGTGTTTTAGGAATCCAAAGAGGAACAGAACCTGGAGTGATGATTTACATGCTTCCACAAAGTCCTGGAAGTTCCAAAGCCAGGAGCTATCATGGATGGGGAACACCAACAAACTCTTTCTGGTGCTGTTATGGAACAGGTGTGGGAGTCAGTGCAGCGTTTTGAACTGCCATTCTCAAGAGAAACTCAAACTTGCTAAATTTCTTTCAATCTCACAATCTTTGTCCTTGTTTCTTTTCGATTTTGTTTATCTAACATGTTAATCTACTTGCATTTTGTTATCCCTTTTATTGTGCTAGCATTTGATAATTATGCTACTTTGACAGGTATTGAATCTTTTTCAAAGTTGGGAGATTCCATATATTTTGAAGAAGAAGGAAACGTGCCAGGCCTCTACATCATCCAATATATATCAAGTTCTCTTGATTGGGAATCTGGGCAGATTATGGTTAATCAGACAGTTGCTCCTGTAGTCTCCTCGGATTCCTATCTTCGAGTAACTTTCACCATTACTCTGAAGAAGGTACTTTTTAACAAAGAATTTATGCATGAAAGACTTAACATCAGCATCCTCTAGTAGTGTTGCTGTACAGCACATCTACTCTGTTCCTCTTAGAAATAAACTCTTTTTTTTTTTGGAGTGATTAATATCTGAATTGAGTATTTCTGAGTTTTGCATTCTTAACTCTACTTCATTCTTCAAGGGACTGCTATGTTTTATACATGCTGCAATGTTTGCAGGGATCCAGCCAATCTTCTACCTTAAACTTGCGCATACCAATTTGGACACTTTCAGATGGTGCTAAGGCAACATTAAATGCTCAAAGTTTATCCCTACCAGCTCCAGGTAAAAAGGCAAATTCCCAATTTGAATGCTTCACCGATTGTATCAACCTGTATCTCAGGGCTGTTATGTTTGGATTTTCTCTTGCCTACAAACAACCAAAGGAATGCTAATCAATACCTTTTTATTCTTATTTTTGAAAAAATCCATGGAATATTCTTTTATTCTACATCTATTGCAGGTAATTTCCTCTCAATTACAAGGTCATGGAGTGGAGGTGACACACTTAGCCTTCAGCTTCCCATCAGCTTAAGAACAGAAGCTATTAAAGGTACTATGAGAAGAAGTCTGGTTTACTAATTCAATCAATATGATGATTGTTTTTGGCAGTAGATACTGCATATAGCTGCTTAATTATCAGGATAGATGACTGACAGTCTTGAATCGTGTTCAGATGACCGGTCCGACTATGCTTCTATTCAGGCAATATTTTATGGACCTTATCTACTTGCGGGCCTTACAAGCGGTGACTGGAACGTCAAATCAGGGACCGCAAAAGGTCTTACAGATTGGATAACTCCAATTCCGTTGGCTTACAATGATCATCTAGTATCTATTTCTCAAGTGTCAGGAGATTCAGCTTTTGTCTTCACAAATTCAAACCAGTCAATCACAATGGAAAAGACCCCGAAGTCTGGCACAGATGCTTCTGTTCATGCCACTTTTAGACTCATCTCAAGTGATTCCTCTTCATCAGAACTATCAACATTTAAAGATGCTATTGGTGAATCCGTTTTACTAGAACCATTCGATCTTCCAGGAATGTATCTGGTACATCAAGGAGAAGGTAACAGCCTTACGGTTGGAAATGCTGATGACAACAATGACTCTATTTTCCGCCTGGTTTCTGGATTGGATGGAAAAAATGGAACCGTATCCTTGGAATCAGTAAGTCATGACGGCTGCTTCGTTTCTACTGGTGGGAGTATCAGTTCTGGCGCAAGTATAAGGCTGAGCTGCAAGGCGAAGCAATCAGATGATGGATTTGATGAAGGAGCCAGCTTTGTGATGAACAAGGGACTAAGTGAATATCATCCAATCAGTTTTGAGGCAAATGGCGAAAGCAGGAATTTTGTTCTTGTTCCATTGCTGAGCTTGAGGGATGAATCTTACACTGTTTATTTTAACATTCATGCTTAAGAAATCTGCTTATATTTAAGGGGAGAGACTTAAGAAAGCCTTCAGGAATAGGAAAATAGCAACATAAGGTTATTTCCTTCCATTGATTACATAACAGGCGGTGACAGACGCTGTTACTCCCTTGCTCATAGTCCTTGCGAAATTAAGCGTGTAACCGACCAAAACGACATGTTAGTTGTCACTGATCCTGATTAAATAAATAAGTGGGATGCCATTGAAAGCGGCGGTGAAGAATGGATGCAGCTTGTGCATATTTGTACTTGGGTTTTATGAATTATTTGGTCAACCCGTGATTGACATTATCTACCATTAGAGCTCTATTTAGATGCATATGTAGCAGACCACATCCTTTTTTTTTTGGCCGGTTCTTAATGTTTTATAGGTTTGGAACAAAGTAAAAAGAAGGGATTTAATAAATGGGCAATAAAAATATGTAAACTTTAAAAAATATATTTTATTACTAAAATTTAATATTCATACATAAGTGACTCAATTCATAAGTGTATATACTCAACAAAATACTAAATGATTATAATAAGAACTAACGTCTTATAAGTATCAGCATCAACAAAATCATTAAAAATAGTAATAGTAATAACAAAATAGTAGCAACAATAACCAAACAGCAATATCATATTACAAAAACACCAGGAGAATTGCACTAACAAGATAATCATGAAAAACAATTCCTCCAAACATTTTTAGATACAAAATTATTAATAATAGTATCAAGATCAATATTGTCAAATACATCCTTCTCGATACATAAAATAACTAAATTATTGAATCTTTCTTATAGCATTGATGACTTCAAGTAAGTTTTTAATAATTTTAATTTTGTAAAACTTCTCTCAGTTGATGCTACAATCACAGGTATAGTCGATAGAATTTAATAAGCAACTGAAACTTTTGGATAACAATATGTAGCTTTGACAAGTTCAAGAATTTCAAGTAATGATATTAACTCATTTGAGAAAGTCATTTGCAACACTTTTAATTTTTTTAGTTCATTATCATCCAACAACCTCAACTTTTTCGAATCAAATAAGAATCTAAAAATACTTTCAAGTGTCGTTAATTGCTCAAATTCATTCTTCAACGAAGCAATTACTATATTCACAACAATTAAAAAAATAATTAACTCTGAATGAATCCTTAACTTATTGTATTTCTCTATCATCAGCATTTTCGTCAAAATATCTTTTCCTAATAATATATAGTTGAAATATAGGCTCTACATTCATCTCATGTGTAAGACTTTTGACAATATTCATACTAGAGGCAAATCCTTTATTTTTATATTTCTTTAAAAAAATTACCATCTCATTTTCTAATTGCTCTATGGTAGTGTTGATGCATATAAATTTAGGCAACAACTTTTTACTTACTATGTTAATAGTGAATAAAATATAATACTAAATAACCATACTAAGTAAAAACTCAAAACTCTAAAGTATATTAACCAAAATTTCTGCTTCACTCTTTGACTTAGTATTATCATAAGATCTAGATAATTCCATCAAAGCCAATCTTATTTGAGGAGTTTGAAATCTAATAACTTTAATTCTTTTTTATTTGACTCTCCTAATGAGTGTAGACATTGATTTCATAGTTAAGCCTAAAACATTATCAAGTAAAACCTTCCACCTTTTTGGAGAAATTGAAAATAATGCATATATGTGTTACACATCTTCAAAAAATGAAATAGATTTAACACGAGAATATGTCATATCACTAAGAGTAAGATTAAAATTATGATAAGCACATGACATATATAATGCTCTCAGATTTATTTGAAGTAATCACTTTTGAACCCTTTAGTGTTTTTCATTCATATTAGAACCATTGTCATAACTTTAACTCCTCACATTATAGATGATAAGATCAAGAGAATTAAATGAATTTAATAATTTATTGAAAAGTCTCAATTCAGATGTGTTGTCTACCTCTAAAAACACTAAAAGGCAATCCTCTATATTTTATTTTTTAATTGACATATTCATGCATCGTACTAACAGATTCATTGTTCTTGATGGCTTAAATCTGGGATACAATTAAGAATAATAGAAAAGTAATTCACCTATTTAATAATCCTTATGTTAGAACTTCTAACATTATGAGCCAAAAGAGAAATCAACTCATTTTAAATTTTGAGACTAAGATAAGGATGATAAATTTTATGATTTTGAATTTTTACATAAAATTCAACAATCATCTCAATCAATCCAAAAAAATTAACATTATTATCTTGGTAAAGTTTGTCATTGGATCCTCCAAAAGCCAAACTATGTTTAGCAAGACATTTCACAATAGAAACTATCCTTGTCAAAATTTGTCTCTAACATTCTTTCTCCTTTATAATTTCTTGTTTCAAATATTTATCAATAGTTTGATTTTTACTCAATCTTATTTTTAGTTCATTCCAATTCCTCATGTTATTCATATGTTCATCACTATTCTCATGTTTTTTTAAGTCTCGCACTAAGATGCTTCCAATCTCTAAATCCATCATTTGCTAATGTACTTTGTTTGCTATTAGATTTGAATAACTTACAGTAAAAACAAATATACATGTTTAGTGTAAACCAATCATTTTCTATCGTTAATCTCTCCATTACTCAATTTTTTAAATAATAATAAGCATATGAAAAATACCGAAAGTTACTGTCTAAAAAAACACAAGATTCAAAACTCTTACAAGCCCTTTTTCAACTAAAATGTCCTATACTCTATTATCAACACTATCCTAATTTCTAAGATCATAAATATCCAATATAAGGATTAGTTAATTCTTTGAACTTAAATTTTCTAAATTGTATCCATTTAGTACATAATCATGCTCTTTCAAATTACTAACATCCTTATGAATATAAATATCATTACTTAAGTTTTCTTTATATTGATCAAAATTGTCTTCACTTAATTCCTTAATATTCTCACTAAAGAAGTCCACTCTTTTAATAAATTTATTAATAGCTCCTTTTTGAGATTTTATTAATTGTTCTACTTTTTTCCTTCTTCTTGTTTTTTTTCCTTTTATCACTTCGATAAATGTTCTTTAGGCAATATCATATAAAACAATTATAACACAATTGGACTAGAAAAAGAACAAAAGAACTTGTATGGATTGGAAGAAGGAGACAGATATAATATAACAACAATAGCTTGAACATATATCATAAAATTATATCCGTGTAATTATATATCTACAATAGAGGAAAACAACAAAGATAAAATTTCAATATTCTATATAAAAATGAAAAAAAAAAGAGTTATTTACTAGGATATATGTAAAATAAAAGAAAAATAAATTATCAAGATAAATTTTGATTTGAATTATCATATGATTTATGTCAAAAAAGATAATGACAAGAATTAGTTTAAAAACTTGAAAATAAGGAAACTTATTACAAATATACAAAAGATATTTGAAGAATAGAATATGAAGATTCAAATTAGATAATAATGGGATGATCAACCTTGAATAGATTGGATTGCGTTAGTATAGCATTTCCTATAACATCCATGTAATAGGGTTAATCAATATAATTAAATTGTCATAATAGTGATAATTAAAAATTGATGTTTAAAATGAACTTTTGACTTATTTTGTTGTAATATTAGGTTGAGAAGTCATATTATGCTAAAATAAATTTTTAGATAAGTTTGATAAGATTTAACTGAAATAAATAAATTTATAAAGTTTATGATTATAATTCTTCTACTAGTAATAACATATTACCATTGATATATTTAAACATTTTTAGGTTATGAAATGTAAAAACATTTGTTCATAGATTATCTGAAATCTATTATTGTAAGGGTTAATTTACAAATTATCATATTGTATGTTACAAATTTTTAATCGCCAATTGAAACATGATTTTTGTACGAGAAGACGGTAACACATAAACTCTAAAACAGTCTTTGTCAAATTTGGATATGGCTTCTAGATGATCTCATTTGTCAATTATTCATAAAATACTCACTCGTCCCTAAATTGTTAGGGTCTTCTTCTCTTTTAGTATGTATTAGGCTTAGGCTTAGGCTAGGCTTATGCCTATTGTATGGGTTATTGGAGTAACTATATGTTATTTAATTAATATTCAATTTGAATTTATATACTTCATTTCTCCTATACAAAATGTTTATTATTTAATGTAACAAACATTTGTCAAATTAATTTAATTAAAAATTTTGTACATAATACATAAATTATTAGTTATTACATAAATATCTAACATCAAACAATAAATCTTTTAATTGCTAAAAGAGGTATGACATTATACATGAGGGGTAAAGACATGATATGCCAATGAATGTACCCTTTATTTTAAGTAAATATCAAATATTATGAAACTGCCCTAATAATTATCTTTTTATCCAAATTTTTAGTATATGCTTTTCGATAAATGTCCATCTATTCTAATCTAATTATTAGTGGGGCCCACTATAACTTGGTTTTGATTTTGTTAAAAAGTATCATAGATGGGATTTTATCTTATTCATTTAAAACTTTTAAAAAAAATTAAAATTATAGTATCAAAAAATCATCAACCCCACACAACATCCCAAATTTGCTTCCTCCAAATTTAACTTAAATTCTTTTTTAGTAGAGAACATTACATAATAAAATCTTTACACTGAAATATAAAGGGGTTATCGAAACTTTTCATTGAAAGCTACAGTTTAAATGAAAAGTCAAAGATTGAAATTCTGATTATATATTAGGATCAAATATTATTATATTAATAAAAATATATCATTGTTAATAAAGATGTTAACATATATCTTTAAAATTTTGATCTCAAAATTTCCTTCTTTTTGGGCCTAATGCATATGTTTGTATATTTACTTCCTTTAACTTGCGTAAATATGCACATGTAAAATAAATGCAAATATAAAAGATAAAAGATAAATGTAAAAAAGAACATGATCTTTTCTTCTCCTTAACAAGATTGAAACAAAATTGTTCAATTGCCCAATTGATGATTGGAACCAAACTCTTTTTTAGCTCTATTTAATAACGCTTGAAATTTAGAATAGTTCAAATAAGAAACTCAACAACACATTTTTCTTTTTAATTTGCCCAATATAAAGAGTCAAGAAACCTTTGGGTACATATAAACATCTTGAAGCAGATTTATAGACTTTTCAGTTTCCATCCTTTTAATGAATAGGTTTATTAACTTTTAAATTTCCAACTCTTTCAATAAATAGATTTATTAACATTTCAATTTTCAGCCCTTTTAATGAGTGAGCCCCTATGAATCTAGGCCTTGGGCAAGTTCAGTTTGCACTATATTTGTTGTTAAAGTTGGTTGTTATTGCTTCCCTTCGACTAGTTCAATTTCAATGCCAATTTTTTTCTACTTATCATCCTTTTTATTATTGTCAACTAAACGTCACATAAGTTCTCAGCGCAAAAATATAATTCAAGGCCATTATATATTTGTTGAATAAAAGATAATCATAGATGAAGGTTAATATATTGTATTATTTTAGTCAGATTTTCGTGTGAACCTTTACTCTCATATATTATTATGGATTTTATGATTTTATTTTCTTCTACATATTATTATGGATTTTATGATTTTATTTTCTTCTACATGAAACATCGAGTAAATGAGAAAAGAATATATGTAAGCCATACTAGGTAAAAGGGAATGAGAGATAAAGTGTTTGACCCTTAATTCTGAATAGCATATCCATACAAATGTTGTAATGAACTTGTTAATGTTTGACACACGGATAAATATAAAGATGACATGTTGATAAAAGAATAAGTTAAAGTCTTATAAGTAGGTGATACAAATGATAATATTGGCAACATTTTGAAAATAAACAAAAGTTGACATGTGTTGGTACGTATTGATAAAAAAATTTAATATGGGATGAGAATAGGATGCGATACTAGATATGATTGGCTCAACTAATCTGTTATGGAAATAACCCCAGATCCAATCCCGGTTTAATATAATAGCCCAAATAGATAATAACGAAAATAAATAAAG
>JANJEY010000008.1:34133819-34151749 GCA_024703695.1 Erythroxylum cataractarum | reverse complement strand
CTTAATCAATAACAACTTAATTAAATACTAACACTAATCATGCTTAATTAAGCTAATCATGCTTAATTAACATAAAAAGAAATTCGGGGCTAACAAAAAGTATTACAAAATGAAGTAGGGACTGTCCAACTAAAAATTATGAGGATTTGTATAATTTTATTTCACCATTAAAATTTTCAGAATTATATATATTTCGATGATCATGATTTATGTCAAAGAAAATAATTTTTCAGCTCTTGAATATTGATTGTGTGGTTCTAAAAACGTGTTATAAGTTTGTTTTCTTAAGTTTTGATGTTGTATCTTACCAATGTGGTTTAAAAAAAGACATTATGTGTTAATGTGTTGATTATGTTTATGTTTGTTATGGAATTCCTTTCCAAACGAGTGAAATTATTAGGATATAATTGTCTCTTTTAAAAGTGCTATAATAAATAAACTAAATTAGTAAATTAACTTTCCTCGTGAGATCAATTCTTATTTGTTATATATTAATTTGTTTAATAAATTGAAAGTCAAATAAGGATTTAATTTGTATACACCTAATGACCTGTATCAATGTGCTTGTCTGTTGGAAGTGCAGTATTAAACTTTCTCTACAACTTTTTGAACCTGGCTCCAAAAGTTTCATCATCCTCAAACCTTAATGCTTTTTGGGGATTACTACAGCCAGATTGCATGAACTTCCGATTCACGTAACTAATTGGGGGTTGGATATTTTCAGCATCTAATGCAAATGGCATATAATGACAAAAATTTGCAAAAGAAGAGTTTTGTTTTTATATTTATGGCGATGAAAGAAAATAAAGAAATTGACGGTGAGAAAGAAAAAAGTCATTACAGTTATATCTCACGCGGCTTGCCTCATCAACAATGTTAATGGAGATATTAACGTCTAACTGATTTTGAAAAAAATCGAAAATTTTACTATTTAACTTATAATTTTTAAAGTTCATATTATAATAATAAAATTAAATAAAATTTGATTTTTTTAATTAACCCTTAAAATAATTAAAAAAACGTATACTAATAAGAAGTAAAATGAAATCCAATTCATGTAGTTATTTTTAACAATTTATTATTGAACTAATCGAATTAACTATTATTATCCAATTGTTTTTATGTATCTAGATTTACTTGCTCTCAAGGGGTGTGGCTTGATGGTTGAGAGCGAGGCTTGACTTTGGTTAAGTCTCAGGTTCGATTCCATGCTAGCCCCTCTTGTAAGAGCCTGGGGCAGCCGAGGTTTTACCTGTAGATGGAGAACTAGTTGGGCCCTCAATGATAAGATACGCCCGCTTGGCCCGCCTGTAAGGTGGTGCGTCAGTTGGGCCCTCAGAGAGGTGTGTTCGCTTGGTCCGCCTACGGAGTTTCCTCGAATAAAAAAAAAAGTATTAATGATAAAGGTTTCTGGAATAAGTGACAAGTCACATTAACAAATTTAACAGAAATACTAACATTGGGCTAAAATTGAAAATTTGAAAGTTTGAGCATTTTATTGCTACGTTTTAAAGTTTGGGCCAAAATTGAAATAATAAAAAATTTGGACATTTTATTGCTACTTTTTAAAGTTTGGGCAATAATTAAAAAATTGGCAAAATTTTAAGTTTTTTTAATTAACCCTATTAATTATTATAATAAAAATAAACATTTTAATTTTAAATTATATGAACTCGTATGTTCTCATTCTATATAAACAATAACATTAATAAAAATTTACTTTGTATCATAACAATTTATATATTTTTAAGAATAACAAATTAAAGTTCTTTTTCTTGTAAAAATATCCTCTTTTGTTGCTATCTCATTCTACAATGACCAAATATTTACGAAAAGGATAATTTCAGCATATTTTTCGTCTATTTAAGGTTTGTTTTAAACATTTTAAATTTAATTTGAATATTTAAAAATGTTATAATTTAAGTTATATTTTATCATAAATGTTGAAGGTTAAATTTCATTTTTATCACACATGTAATGCATTACAGGGGGATGACAACAGTATTAGTTTGAAACATATTATATGTGAGTCCATCGGAAATAACCTTTCGACGAGGTAGAGGTAAGGTTTAGAGATGAAAAATGTGGGCCGGCCCGCCAAGCCCGAATTGATAAGACCACGACTTGACATTACTCGGCCTAACAAGTTCAAAGGTAAATTTCCTCTTCTTTTTTTTTGCTATTCTCATAATGATCAAATATTTATAATAAGGTTAATGTTGTCATATTTTTAATCTATTTAAGGATTGTTTTGACTTCAATTTGAACACTTAAAAATATTAGGCTTCAAGTTGTATTTTATTATAGACGTTGTAAACTATATTTTTGATCACTCGTGTAATGTATTAAAGTGGGATGACAATACTATCATTTTGACTTTAACTCGATTCAATTTTAACTAAATTTGGTAAAATATTATAAATTATTTTATTTTTTAATTATAAATTAAACTGAACAAGTTTTGCCATGCATGTTATAAATAAACATGGTTATAGAAGAAATATTTTGAAGGAATTAGAACAGGTTGCTGAAGGTTAGATGTTGGGAGAGAAGGACTTTTCTTTTGAAGGAATTAAAACAGGTTGCTGAAGGTTGGATGTTGGGAGATAAGGACTTTTCTTTCTCAACTAATTTTCTTATATTCATTGCCTTGTCGGCAATGGTGATTGAGGCCCTCTAAACGGCCTACCATCCCTTATTTAGAAAGGTACGTCCCAACCTTCTGCCGACCATTTGTAGAAAGCTTTAGCTACTAATAATTACATGAAAGTTGTATGCAGATTATGACTGGAGTCGTAACCAAGCAACAACATAAGTGGTGACTTTTTTGGGATTAAGAAGAAGATTCCAATATGTAAACATATGTCAAACAACTAAAACCTTCTAATCAATTAAAAAATAATTGATAAGTTCTTTAATAAACAAGGCGAATAACTTTAAAAGTATCAATCATCTTTTCGTAAGGCTTTGCTGAATTCTTTCTCTAAACAATAATAGATAATATTTCACTAGTTTCTTTTCGCATGCCTTACCATTTTGCTGATATAGTGATATTTACTAGTTTCTTTTTTAGAAGATATATCTTAATCCCATTTTAAATTGATAGATAAACAATACCTAGGTATTAACCTATTAGGCGAATAGTTACTCATGTTAACCAATATTCTATAATCATAACAGTTACAATAATGATATGAAACGTGATTTCACAATATTAGTAAAATATTATTATTAGATCTTGTTAGGAATAACTCAAGGCAATTGAGAAAAGACATAAACAAAAAATTCATAGGATTTATGTAATTCGACCAATGTGACCTACATCCATGAGCAGAGAACAACCTTATTCTGTTAAAGAAAACTGTTAAAAGTGATTAAAACCTTAGAATTGAATACATTTTAGCTTTTGGAAATGGTGAGAAATATCTAGCATAATGCAGGGAGGGGCATCAAGGAGAGGGGGAGATTTTTTTATTGGTCCAAAGAAGAGTGAACAACTACAACAGGGTTCAATACAGCCTATTATGCAATTTACCAATGGCCAGTCAGGGCTTCAGGAGGATGCTTCGTAGTCTCAGCCTACCTCCACCTCTTCCTATTATGACGGTACCGCTCCCTCTATCTCTTCTATTCCTTTTAATTCCTGACTTGGACCTTCCAATTGCTTTGCAGAAGGGACAACATCAAGGTGTTTGCCCCCTTCTTAGTATTGCTATGATATTGCTAACTTTGTTTAATATAGTTCCTTGTCTCCTATTTATCAAAGTTTTGTAATCTCTTTATTTTTTGTACGTATTCCAGAAAATTGGATGGTTGCTATGCTTGATCCGAAGTGGAGGGAAGCCATGCTTGAGGAGATGAGGGTGTTGGAAAAAATAAGACATGGGAGTTAGTGTTGCTCCACCTGTTAAAAGCCCAATTAGTTATAAGTAGGTATTTGTTGTAAAACAAACATTAGAAGGAACCGTGGATCGATACAAGGTGCTATTAGTAGCAAGAGGGTTTACCCAAACCTATGGTGTGAATTATAAGGAAACGTTTGCTCCAGTGGCAAAGATGAATTCAGTTCGAGCCCTCCTGTCATGTGCTGCAAATCGAAATTGGCCACTTTATCAACTTGATATGAAGAATGTGTTCTTACATGGAGATTTGCAAGAGGAGGTATACATGCAAATACCTATTGGTTTTGAGAGTGTTAATACAATTGGAAAGGTGTGTTAGTTAAAATGATCCCTTTACGAATTTAAACAGTCACCCCAGGTTTGGTTCACTCGGCTTATTGTTGCTGTCAAGCAAATAAGCTATCAACAAAGTTATGCTAATCATACCTTATTTTACGAACACAATGGAGGTAAGCTAGCATTGTTAATTGTGTACATTGATGATATTATGGTAACAGGTGATGATCAGGTAGAGATTAAGAGCTGAAGAAACAATTGTCACAGGAGTTTAAAGTCAAAGACTTGGGCCAATTATGTTAGTTCCTTGGCCATGTCTTCACATCAAATCTTTTTATCCGAGAGGAAAAATGTTCTTAATCTTTTGAAAGAAGTTGGCATGTTGTGATATAAACCGACTGCTACCATGATTGATCATAATGTTAAAGTGGTTGCTAGTACTGGGTCAATTGTAAAGAAGGGGTGGTATTAAAGGTTGGTGGGTAAGTTAATTTACCTCTCACATATATGCCCTGATATTGCCTTTGTAGTGAGTGTTGTAAGCTGCTATATGCATGATCCTGGACAACAACATATGGAGATTGGTCTCCGATATTTAAACGGGTGTCTTGGTCGAGGTATATTGTACACTCCACATCATGGTACAGGGGTGGAGTGTTTTACTGATGTAGACTTGGCCGGTTTAATTGATGATCGTCGATCTGCTTTTGGATATTGCATCTTTATGGGTGGAAGTTTGATTAGCTAGAGGAGTAAAATATAGAGTGTAGTTAGAAGGTCTACAGTTGAAGTAGTGCTTTGAGCCTTGGCACTAGGAGTCTGTAAAGTGTTGTGGCTAAAGCGTTTGCTCCTAGAGTTGAGGGTGTTTGACAAGTCTCCTTGCTAAGTGCATTGTGATAATCGTACTACAATTGAGATAGCTTAGAATCCAATTCAGCGTGATCAAGTCAAACATGTTGAGATAGATCAACACTTAATACGGGAAAAGATGGACGATGGTGAAAACTCAGTTTAGGGTTACAATCAAAATGGTTCGATCAAATAATGGAACAGAGTACAATCGAAAGGATTTCTCTAATTACTTAACTGAATAGGGCATAATTCATCAAACCATATATGTTGATACATCGGCACAAAATGGAGTTGTAAAGCATAAGAATCGCTACCTGTTAGAGATGACACGATCCTTACTCTTTACGATGAAGGTCCCAAATTTTTATGAGGAGAAGTAGTTCTTATAACTACATATTTAATCAATAGAATGCCCCTTCGCAGTCTCTCATATAAGACACCCTTGGAATTGCTTAAAGGGAAGACTTAATTCATTGACCCTCCTAAGGTGTTTCGATGTACCGATTTCGTGTGTGATCATCATCCCATAATAAGTAAATTAGATCCTCGATCTTTAAAGTGTGTGTTTCTAAGCTATTCGAGTGTTCAAAAGGGGTATAAGTGTTACTACCCTCAGAAGCATCGATTCCTTGTTTCCATATATGTGACTTTTCGGGAAGATGAAACCTTCTATAATTCTTTGAATAAGGTGATGAAGGAGAAATACTCAGTACATTGGTAGGTAATGCCTTGGATTTGACCCCATCTAGTGGCTCTTTTTATCAAGATTAAGGGGAGATTGGCGACCCACAATTGGAGATGGCAAACCCACCATTATTGGGCACCTCCATGTTTTTTGGTAATGGTGAGAGATATCTAGAAGAAGGCAAGGAGGGATGTCAGGGAGAAGGGGAGAATTTTTTTTATTGGTCCAAAGGAGAGTGAACAGCTACAATAAGGTTTAATACAGTATGTTTTGCAATTTACCAGTAGTCAGTCAGGGCTTCAGGAGGATGCTCCGTAGTCTTAGCCTACCTTCACCTCTTCCTACCATGACAGTACCGCTCCCTCCATCTCTTCTATTTCTTTTAATTCTACTAATCCTGACTTGGACCTTCCAATTGATTTGCAAAAGGGACAATGTCAAAGTGTTTGCCCCCTTCTCAGTATTGCTATGATATTGTTAACTTTGTTTCATATAGTTCCTTGTCTCCTATTTATCAAAGTTTTGTAACCTCTTCAGTTGTTGTACGTATTCCAGAAAATTGGGGGGTTGCTATGCTTGATCCAAAGTGGAGGGAAGCTATGTTTGAGGAGATGAGGGTATTGGAAAAAAATAAGGCATAGGAGTTGATGTCGCTCCACCTGCTAAAAGCCTAATTAGTTATAAGTGGGTGTTTGTTGTAAAACAAACACTAAAAGGAATTGTGGATCGATACAAGGTGCTATTAGTAGCAAGAGGGTTTAGTGGTTTACCCAAACCTATGGTGTGAATTATAAGGAAACATTTGCTCTAGCGGCAAAGATGAATTCAGTTCGAGCCCTCCTGTAATGTTGTTGGCCCCCAAAATTTTTTTCTTGATGAATAAGCATGATTTAAATGATTTTTGAGATTTGGTAGATAAATTTTTCGAGCTAATTATTATGTCAAAGTTAGTAGGATTTATTGAATGGGTAAGTGGAATTAAAGTGTTAAGGTTATAAGAATGTTCAATGATATTTTTGGCAAGAAACTTGAGGATAAAGAACATAAGGCATATAAGGAAGGATAAAATGGACATTGCACACTCATTAAGGGTAGGATTGGAAGAGAAAAATGTGATCTTACATTTAAGAGAAGGAGAAAACATGAATTGGGGGAGAAGAAGAGAAAGAAGAGAGATTTCAGTGGTTGAGAGAAAAGAAGAGAAAACAAAGCTAGGGTTTCAATTTTCTTAGCTTTCAAGAGAGATTTTGAGGTTGTTCAAGAATGAAAAAAGGTAAAGAAAGAGAAGAGCTTCCATTTGAGCCAAAGATCTTTTAATTTTGTGAGGAATCAAGGAAATCAAAAAAGACAAGAGAAGCAAGAGTAGAGATATTTTGAGCAAGCCTATAAGCAAGGCAATCAAAGTGAGTACATGTTTATAATAGAGTGAATAACCTGCCATATGTTTTTTTTGAATTAAGAAAGTTTAATGATTTCAATTTCATTATAAGTGTTGCATCTATCGCTTATTGAATGAAATGAAAATCTGCTATATTTTTGATATATGAATTGTGTTGACATGTGAAAAGATTTTGAAAACGAATTTTTTTGTAAAACGATACATATTTATGGAATCATGTTTTTGAAATATCTCATGTCTATGAAAAGTCAAGATTCAAAAAAGTGTCATTTTGGGCAATATCTTTTTTTTATATTTGTAATAAGTTTCCTAATTTTATTTTTTTTTCAACTAATACTTGTTAGTATTTTTAACATAAATCATACGATAATTCAAATCAAAATTTATCCTAATAATTTATCTTTCTTTGATTTCGCAGATATCATAATAAATTACTCTTTTTCATTTTTATATGGGATGTTAACATTTTCTCTTTATATAAGATATTATTTTCTCTTTGTTTTTATCTAGATCTTTTGATGATGCTAAGTTAAAGAGTGAAGCTAAAAGTTTGGTGAATGTACTTGAGAGTTTTAAATTTTTACTTGATATGATTATTTGATATGATATTTTATTCACTATTACATAGTGAGTGAAAAGTTATAATCTAAATCTATGTGTGTTGACACTACCATAAAGCAATAAGAAAGTTTGACGGTATTTTTCTTTTAAATATAAAAAAGAAGGGTTTGCCTTTAGTATAAATATTGTCAAAAGTCTTACACATAAAATGAGCTAGACGTTGTGTTATTAGAAAAAGACAATTTGATAAAAATGATAATTACTAAGCAATACAATCAATTGAGGATTCCCTTAGAGCTAGTTACTTTCTAATTGTTGTAGATATGGCAATTGCTTGACATTTTAACAAATATTTTGATTCTTATTTGAATCAAAGAAGTTAAACTCATTGCCTGATAATGAATTAAGATAATATTGTACTAAATTTACAACAACTTTTCTCGTAATAATGTATAAGATGTAGATTTAGATGATCTTTTTTTTGAACTAAAAGTGTTGCAAATGACTTTGCCAAATAAATTAATGTCACCAATTGAAATTCTTGAATTTGTTAAAATTATAGGTTATTATCTAAATGTTTTAATTGCTTATCGAATTCTATAGTCTATACCTATGACTTTAGCATCAGTTGAGAGAAGATTTTAAAAGTTAAAATTATTAGAAAACCTATTTAAAGTCATCAACGTCATAAGAAATGCTGAATTATTTAGCTATTTTATTTATCACGAATGATATATTGAATAATATTGATCTTGAAACTATTATTAATGATTTTATATCCAAAAATGTGTGGAGAAATTGTTTTTTATAATCATTTATGTGCTTGTTAGTACAATTTTCTTAATGTTTTAAAATCTAAAACTGTAGTTCAATTATTGTTACTACTACTATTATTAGTGATTATATTGATGCAAGATGCTATTAACTATCGTCATGACATGAGTAACTCATATCTGGATGTTAAATTTTAGTAATAAAAAATATGTTTTTAAGGTTTATATATTTGTATATTATTGATTTATTATAATCCTTTTTTTTAATTTTGTCTAAGATCGGCCTATAAAATGTTAGTAACGACCTTACCATAACTTATTGAAAAAAAATATTCCGGGGTCCTTCATCAAGCATAGTTAAAGGACAAATGATTGAAGCAAGTAGTGTAACTATACTTTCAACTATACAACTATCGAAGAAAATGTGTTAGAGAATAGTCATCTTATGGGTACAAAATTGGCATGTGGCTTCAGGGTAAATATGTGTGTGTTCAATTTTCCAAGTTATGAGCTCCAGGAAGAGGAAGGAATGCTCATATTCAATCCCTCAACACCCCCGCAATGATGTAGGTGAAAGGTATATATCTCTAATCAGACCAAATACAACACAAGTAATTAATGCAAAGGGAAAAAAGGAGAATAGGATTACGAATGAGTTTCCATTTTCTGCTAAGATTGTTAACGGTATCCCCCAACTTCCCCTGTTCCATGTTACAGACTACGCTCGTGTCATTGTCTTAATAACTTTTTTTTTAATTATCATATAATAATAATAATAATAATATAAAATTACAGTCACAGATACAACACTTGCATACATATTCATGCAGGTGCAGACAATAATACAGTGTATGTATATATTTGATTTTCAAAAGCGATCGAACGTGAAATTATTATATGTAAATATAAACCTACCTAACTGACTAACTAACTAACAAGTCTTAGTGAGGGGTTTACCGCAGAGGCAATCATTGAAAGCAAAAGACGAGGCCTCTAGATGATCGAACGGCGAACCGCTCGGAATCCTCCCGCACAGGTGGTTGTGGCTCAGATCCAAGTGCCCTATGTACGACGCCGCCGACAACGTCTTCGGTATTGGTCCCTTGAAAATGTTGTACGATAGATCCAACACCGTGAAATATGATCTGGGTCCGAACACGTCCGGTAGGTAACCCTGCAGCGCGTTTCTGCTCAGATTCAGGTTACCGATGCTCGACGTGAACAGACTCGCCGGCACGTAGCCAGAGAGCTTGTTGGCATCAAGATTGAGAGTGGCTAGTACCGCCATTTTGCCTAACGAAGCAGGAATAGTCCCGGTTAAGCTGTTGAGGGAGAGATCCAAGTCGGCGAGACGATAGATGCTAGAAATGGAGGGCGGGATTGGACCGCTTAGATAGTTTCGACTCAGCAGAGCGCGACTTAACATCGGCAGTCGGCCGAAGTCTTGGGGGAGAGGACCGGAGATTCGGTTGTTACGCAGATCAAGGTGCATTAAGCTGGACAAGTTAGTTAAAGAACGCGGAATCTGGCCGGACAACATGTTATCTGCGACGTTGAGGACGGTCAAGCGGTGCAAGCGACCGATGTCTGCTGGGAGGTCTCCGGAGATGCGGTTGCCTATGAGGTCGAGGATTCGGAGGAAAGGAAGAGAGGTGATGCAGCGAGGGATCTCTCCGGATATGGCTTTCCAGTCGGCAATGGTGAGGCTGGAGAGGCGTTCGAGTTTGCATACAGAGGGAGAGATGAAACCGGTCATGTAGCCAGTTCGGTGAGCTTTCTGGAAGATGGGGTCTTCGGATTCTCCACGGAGGTTGATGTCGGCTACTCGACCTGTCTCAGGGTCGCAGCTAACTCCGTACCAGTTGTGGCAACATTCAGTGCCTTTCCAGGAGTTGAAGATGCCTAAGTATGACTCGTTAAGTGCTGCTCTGAATGCTAAGAGAGCATCTCTGTCGGAGGCAGGACAGCTTAGAACAGCGGGAGTTGTGAACATTAAGTTCAATACTATTACTAGTAGCGGTATGTTAATGTGCATGAAGCTGAAGGACGCCATGCTTTAAGTTCTTTTGTATAGAATGGTTTTCACAACTTCCACTGCTATATCTAACAAAATGAAACTCGGCTTGTTATATATATGAAATGAACATGTAGGTTAAGTTTAATCAATTAACGGGCTCCTTGAAATTTGGTTGAATTTTGAAGTATAGTAATAATACAAAGTTGGCAGATCCCCAAGTGCATGTGTGTTAGTTGAAGTGAAGCTTTTGTTATGGAGCCGAGAAGATATATATATAATATTAATTGGGGGAAAAGATGGGTGGTAAGGATATGTTAATGTATACTAAGATTTAATTTGCATGCAGCGCAGGTAGTCAATTCATATGCATGTTTGATTTCTCATTTTGTTATATATTTCAATTAACAAATATTAATGTAGAAGACACGATAACCTTATGAATGTGACATAGGCGGAGTGGTCCCATTGTGATAAATTTTCATTTAATGGTTAAATTTAGTTCGCCACCTGTCGCTTTTGATACAAACCTTTATATTAATAATAATTGAGGAGCAACCCCCAATATTCCTGGATTTGCTCGTACTGTTTCCTGCCATTTTGGTAAAAGATGCGATTTTATGGTGATTTGATTTATTTTAAAAAATATTTAATTAGAAACTTTATAAGGAATCTTTTGTCAAGTTAATTAAATAAAGATCTTCTAGGATAGTTGTTTTGGGTAGTAATTCAGACTATACTAGCTGTTGGTACTTAGTAGCTGTCAAAATAACTTGAGAAAAGTTTAATAAAAGCTATTTTAAGTTTTAAATATGAGACTTTTTTATATTATGATATTAAATGGTCCAATGTTATATAGTTAATGGGTATAAATATATGTTTTTTTAAACTATATAAATATATGTTATTCCATTTAAACTTTGTTTAAGCTTCCTTCCTCTACTGACAAAATATACACCATTGAATTGAGAATTGAGAGCTTAGAAGAATTTAAAAAATGCAAACTCTCCAAGCAAAAACATAAGTATTTCATTTTCTTCCACATTTAGTTTATATGTTATTCTAACGTATATTATTATTGAATGTATGTTGAATTGGCTAATATTTGGTGTCAAAAGCCTTTGCCAACTAAACTGAAGCTTACAGAATATTTATTATGAATTGAAATTATATTTATATAAATGTTTAACATGAAGTAAATTATCACTATATTTTGCATTGTGAATTGAATTTCGGATAAAATGTTTTAGTGATTACTTATTAGGGCTTAACCAAAATGACTTTAATTATATAAAATTGTATATTTATGTAATTAATCACATAAAGAGTTAAGACATTTAATTGTAGTTAATTATTTTAATATAATAAATTTTATCCCAAAAATGTTTATTATATTTAAATAATTATTTGGGATGAAATAACAAATTATTTTTTAGTTTTCCCACAATTATTAGAAACTATAGTATAATTTGGTAGTTTTATCATAAAGTTTAGCATAAATCTATTTGAATTAAAAATTTAATTAACCCACAGATAATTTTATGTCATTTGATTTATGTCTTTTAAGATATATTTACATTGGTACAACATATATATAGTTTATTCGCTTAATTTATTGATAAGTAACAAGTATGTTTAAATTATGCAGTTATTCAAACTATTAGTTTCTCTAACACAAAATGTGAAATTCTCAAATTAGGGGTGAAAACTATAATTAGATTTGGAAAAAGAGAATTCTTCTTCATCTAGGATAGATGGGCATTGATTATACTATCCAGAAGGACGAACTACTTAAGGCAACTGAAGCTAGTACTATACCTGAAATTGCTCTTTATGAATTAGGAGCGATCTAATTGCCTAAATGTGATATTCATAAAAACCAAAATTTTTGCTAGCATTCGTGATTCTATAGTATGACATGACAATGTCCATGGCCTACTAAATATTAATGAGCAATTCAAAACTTTAGACAAAGCATTTTTAAGCACCCTAATTATGAAGTTTTCATTTACAAGGCTCATCAGCCTTCAAGGTGTGTGTGAGCACATTATGAAGATGAAGAACATTACGATTTAATTAAAGAAACTCGAGGTTGAGATGTCTTATTAGTTCTTCGTACATTACATTTTAAATACCCTTCCACCACCATACAAACCCTTAAAATTCTCTTAGAATACACATAGGATAAGTAGTCAATAAATGAATTAATGACCAAGTGTATTCAAGAGGAAGGGAGATTGTCAATAGAACAGGGAGAGAGTTCACAGAGTGCACATCTGGTTGTTCAAGAAAAGAAGAAAAATCAAGCCAACTCAAGGAGAAAAGGTCAAATACTACCCAGGCTGACATTAAGAAGGAATTTAAATGTTTTTACAAAAGAATAGGACACATGAAGAAGGATTGTATCAAACATAAAAAAATGACTAGGAAAGAAAGGTAATCTAATCTCGCTAGTTTGCTTTGAATCTAATTTATGTGAAGTTTGTTGTAACACACGATGGATTGATTTTGGTTGTATAATTTATATTACAAATGAGTTACAAGGTTTGTAAAACCCAAGGAAGCCAATGGGAAGTGAGCAATATATCTTATCCAGAAACAAGATACATTCACGTGTGGAGGTTGCTAGGAATTGCAGTTTTGTTTTGAAATTAGAGAAAAGCATTTTATATTCCCAATTTCTCTAGGAAATTGTTGTTAGTATCAAGATTTGTACCTTTTAAATATTCCTTCCATTTTAGATGAATATTTAAAGTTAACTATACATTTGAACTAGTTAGGAATGGTGCATTATTTGATGATCTTTTCCATTTTAATTTACAAGATAATACCTGTTATAATACAACACATTCATGCTAGAACAAAATGTTGTGTTATGAATGAAAATTTCTCTATATTGTGGCACTAGAGATTATGACATATCTCCATAGAAAGGATTAAAATATTGGTGAATGACGACATACTTAATACTTTGAATTTTGTTGATTTTGAAACTTGTATGGAATGCATAAAGGGAAAGTAGACAAACAAATTAAAGAAAGGTTCCAAGAGAAGTTTAGACATATTAGAGATCATACGTATGAATATTTGTTGTCTAGATATAGACTTGTATGATCAGAAATACTTCATCTCATTTATAGATGATTACTCATTATATATGCATTTCTACTTCATTCATAATAAGAATGAAGCACTAGATGTTTTCAAAATATTCAAAGTTGAAGTAGAAAAACATTACAATTAGCAAATTAAGATCATGAGATCTGATATAGGTGAAGAATATTATGGTAGATATACTAAAGGTAGACAAGCACTTGATCCATTTGCAAGGTATCTTTAAGAGAATGAGATAGTAGCTCAATACATTATGCTTAGATCTCCAAACTAGAATGGTGTGACAAAAGAAGAAACCAAACATTATTGGACATGGTATAGAGCTTTCTGAGTAGCTACAAACTTTTTAAGTCCTTGTAGATTGAAACTCTTAAGACGATAGTGTATATATTAAACTGAGTACTAACTAAGGCTGTTACAAAGACAACATTTGAGTTATTTAAAGGTTAGAAACTGAGTTTGCAACATATATGCGTTTGAGATGTTCGTCTGAAATAAGAATTTATAATCAACAAGCAAAGAAATTGGACCTAAAGACCATAAGTGGGTATTTTATTGGATATGCCAAAAGGTTTAAAGGATATAGGTTTTATTGTCCATCACATCACATTAGAATTATGGAATAAAAAAATATATAATTCCTTAAGATGACTTGATTAATGGGAGGGATCAATTTCAAGAGATAGTTTTTGATAATGATCATATGGATACTTAGCCTTCTACCTCAAACAGTAAGGTGACTGTAATTCACAATGCTCCTCAAGTTCAAATAGATATTGTACAATCAACTATTGAAATTCAACAACCTACGGCCAACATAATGAAAATTAAGAAATTCCACAAGTTGTTGATAATTCAGTAGATATGCTAGTTATTCAAGAATTACTTGAAAGCATTTAGCAAACAATTGAGAAACAAAATCCATAGGAAGATGTTGGTGCAAAATTAAAGAGATCTATTAAAATAAGGAAATCAACTATTATTAATGATTAATTTATATTTATAAAATAATAAAACTATAATATAGGAGTTGAGAATGACCCTAAAATCTTTTCATAAGCCATGAGTTGCTAAGAATCAAATTTATAATACAATGATATGAAGGAAGAAATGAATTACATGAAGAATAACGATGTTTTAGATCTTACTGAGTTGCTTAATAGGTTGGAAATGTTTATTTAAAACAAATAAATACTTACTAGGCAACACTGAGAGATACAATACAAGACTTATTGCTAATGGATTCACTTAAAAGGAATGAATCGATTACACATGTACATTTTGTCCTGTATCTAGAAAATATTCACTTTATATAATTTTGGCATTGGTTGCTCATTTGACATGGAATTGCATCAAATGGATGTGAAAATGAATTTATTAAATGAGGACATAAAAGAAGAGGTTTACATGAAACAATCAGAAGGATTCTTCTTTAATAATGATGAGCATTTGGTTTGCAAGCTTAAAAGATCCATTTATGGATTGAAACAAGCATCTCACCAGTAGTATTTGAAATTCCATGATGTCATCTCATCATTTGGTTTTGAAGAAAATATCATGGATCAATGTATATACTAGAAGGTTAGTGGGAGTAAAATTTGTTTTCTTGTATTATATGTGAATGACATATTTCTTGTAACCAATGATATGGGTTACATGACATAAAACAATTTCTGGGTAATGCATCTTATATCATTGACATTAAGATTCATTGAGGCGGATTCCGTGATATTTTGGGTTTATCTCAAGAAACTCATATTAATAAAGTTTTAAGGAGATTCCAAATGAAAGATTATTCACCAAGTGTAGCTCTCATTATGAAAGGCGATAGGTTTAATTTTGATTAATGCCCGAATAATGATTTTGAAAGGGAACAAATGAAAAATATTTCATATGCTTCTATAGTCGGAAGACTAATGTATGCTTAACTTTATACAAGACCTGACATTGCGTTTGATATTGGATTGTTAGGCAGATATAAGGGTAACCATGATTAGATTACTAAAAAGTTGCAAAGAAAGTAATGAAGTACCTTCAAGAGACCAAAGATTAGATGTTTATGTATAGACGAACTAACAATCTGGATATAATAGGGTACTAAGATTCATATGTTTCTGGATGTATTGATTCATGGAAATTAACATATGATTCACGGAAATTAACATCAAGTTATATCTTCATATTTACCCATAGAATCATATCTTGAAGGAATGTTAACTTCCACCATGTAGGTTGAGTTTATTTCTTGTTTTGAGGCTATATTACATAATGTATGGATAAAGACTTTCATATACGAGCTTAGACTCGTGGATTCATTTTATAGACCATTAAGAATATATTGTGACAATTTAGCTACCATTTTTCTAGCTAAAAACAAAAAAGTGGTAGTTGGAGTAAATACATCGACATTAAATTTTTATCTATAAGGGATCATGTTACGGAAAAGAAAGTGGTTATTGAACACGATAGGTTTGAATTTGTGATAGTTAATTGATTCTTTAATAAAAGGCATGCTACTAATGAAGTTCAAGGATCATGTTGTTAGAATGGAATTTGGTTCCATTATATAGTTTTCATTGTACGAACAATGCTTTTTTCTCGAAACTCTTATAATATTTTCTCATATTATGGTTCACATTATTGAATTTTGATAAAATTGATTATTTTGGATCTGGAATAATCATAGGGTGTATTCATTAAGTAATATTACGATATTTAAATTTATAAAAAATATAGTTTACAGTAATACATGGAAGATAATATTCAACTACTAGTGGACCTAATGTTATGATTCGTATATTATATTTTGATCAGATTAAGATTTGATATCAAGTAAAAGAATGGACAGAATGTGAGAGTTTTTTTTTCATATTTTCATAGTAAATGGTCCAATATTATGTAGTTAATGGTTATAAATGTCATGTTTTTATGGTAATTGACAATTTGCTTTATGGGAGCACATTAATATATATTTTTCTATTTAAACTTTTGAGGTCCATAAGCTTCCTTTCTCTTTTGAAAAAAATACACCATTGAATTGAAAACTAAGAACTTAGAAGAATTTAAAAAACGCAGACTCTCCAGGCAAAAGCATTAATGTATGTGTATTTTGTTTTCTTCCACATTTAGTTTATATGCTATTTTAACATATATTATCGCAGAAAATATGTTGAATTGGCCAACATTAAATACTATAAAGTATTTTTCAATAATTAAGTAAAATTGCATAAATGGATAATGTGTTTTATCATAATTTATTATTTTGATTTTATGAACAACATTATACAATCTTAATGGCATATTCCTTTGATTTCATGAACAACATTATTGGTTTAATAATATTAGATCCCGTGTAATGCCAATAAAGGCAAAGGTATTACAATAAAAGCCAATCCGCACTGTACATTTGGGAATACATACTGGTCGGGTCGGTCATGCTAGGCCTGAACCCAATCACAACGGCTCGTGAGTCGGTCGGTCCATCTCTCAGAGATCAGTCTCATACCTACGCCAGGCCCAGTCCACACGTCCATGGCCCATTTGTAGAGGGAGATCTCACATGCATACGTAAAGACTTAAACCTAACATATGCACTATATATAAGGTATAATTCTGTCATAATAGAGATACGTAATCACAAAACCCTAGCTTTCTCTTCGTTCAGCGAACCTACCTTCACCAAAAGAACTGACTTAAGCGTCGGAGGGGCTTATCGGAAAACAACCCCCGATGTGCCTTCTTTGTTTTGTAGGAACCTTCACGTCGTAGCTCTCAACGAGAAGCAACCAACTCCATGGATCCAAACGGCAACGTACAGTTTCGTCAGAGTTCGGCAGAACCAATTGGCACCTACCATGGGGCCCGACATCAGGGCACCACGTCCAAAAACAAGCAGATTAGCTAGGCGGCGGCAGCCAATCCTGATATAGCCGCTGTCACGACTCTGGCATTACAACAGATAGGTTTGCAGTTACCTGCAACCTTGCCGCCGACACATCATGTGTCCCGCACGCAATCTTCGGACCCGAATAATCAACCACAGCCTCAAAGCATGGAACAAGAAGAACAGAGCGTAGTTTTGGAAGATAACGCTGGAGCCAACGTGCATCCGAATCTCCAGAGCTTATCATATGCGGATCCTCCTGCGCCTGTACACACCTCTCTTACCCGAAAAGAGATCGAGGAAGCAGTTGATCTGTTGATTCGCCAGATTCTACAATCTCAGCCGGCACCACAGCAGCCGTCCGCACGAACGACTAGCATAACGACCGATCGCCACCCTGCTGAAGCCCTAAAAAAATCGTGGACGATCAGATCAATGCAGCCATGAACTTCCGCCCGGATCGCCCCATAG
>JANJEY010000008.1:34122232-34133719 GCA_024703695.1 Erythroxylum cataractarum | reverse complement strand
CGCCACCATCTTCGCCTCCCAACGCTTCTTCTTCTCCTCCCCCGACCAATCCAACTCCATCATCGAGTCGACGGACATGCTCACCTCAGCTTCCGAGCCTCAGTCGCCGCTCAACGGAGGTATAAATAAAAACCGGATCGGACCGGACCGTCCGATTCGACCTAAAAAGGTTAAACCGGCCGATTTTTATATAGAGAGATTAGTAGGTAAAACCGAACCGGACCAATAACTGGTTCAGAAGTTTTCCGGTCAGACCGAACGGTCCGAAGGAGTTTTTAAAACATTGCGTGTAATAGCAGCATTCCCTTTTATTCATGTAATATATGGAAAAAGGAAGGTTTCACTGTCCATTTGTTTCTTCATTTATTCACTTAAAGTCAGCAAAGATAAATTAACCACTAAGGATGGGTGACTTTTGTTTCAAGTTCTCATTTGTTATTGATCTTAATTCTAAACCAAAAATCAAGAGGAAAGTAAGATTTTGAGGTCCTTGTAATAAGTAATGTTGAAAGGTAACGCCCACAGTAACACGAATCTTTGCCTCCCAATTCGGAGTCAGGGTCTATTTTCATAAATGCATAACCTTATCAACTGTTTACGCAAAAGTGACCAAAGAGGAGTGATCTCAATCATTCATCTCATCTGCAATTATCTTCGTACCGTAGATGGAGCTGGTTCTGATAAAGAGGATAGGATCCATTGATCAATCATGCATGTGGGGCGTTCATATTTTGGACCCAGAATTCAGAAAATCATTTGTCCATATTAGGAGGACTTCCAACCAAACTTTTTCCGAGATGCAGCTGTCTGTGCATATCTTTAAGAAAACGGCATGTATCAGTCACCACCGCCATCCACCGTTGCTTCGTTATTTATCTTTCAATTCCTGGTTCTGTCATTACCATATTTATATAACTAACCATTCAATATTTTTCTGTTACTTCCTGCATTGTTGGGAAGATCAAATACATTCACATGTGCAACTACCCGTGCCTGGTTGCGAGACCTATGTTTCAGCCTCTATTTCTCGGATTTTGTAAAACAGATTCAGACACGAACATTTTGTATTCGCCACACAGTTTTCCAATATTGGTGCAGAATCTTAGGAGAGGCATTCCTTATTTTATATAATCTGCAATATTTTCCTTGATCTTGCCAACATGAATATCCTAAATGCTTATTTTTGTTCGGATATCATTGGCACAAGCCATGTGGTACATGTGCAAGCGGGTCCATAAAAATTTATTAAAAGTCGGCAACTTTTTTTTTTTTTTCCCTCTCTCTTTTACGCTCTTTCTTCTCTCTGTCTTGCAAGACAGCTAGTCACAGTCACAGTCACAGCCACACAATTTAAGTTTCTTATCTCCTTTCCCTCAGCCTCGATTTGATTTCTCTTTTTATTTTTACATGCGTCAAGTCCCAGTATTTGAACCAACAAGCAATATATGTGGGATGTTTATGTGCTTACGAAAATTCCTTATGAACATATCGAAGGTTATAATCGGGTGCAAACAGAACTATAAAATTGTTTTATGAAACGGAGATGTGAAAGAATTCTCTTTCCAATGTTTTGGCAGAAATTGTAAGAATATAGTGAAAGCCTCTCAATGGATGGAGATGTAGTCAGTTAATGATGTAGAAGTCGTGGGGTGAGGTCTGGGGTAGTCAATAACTGGAAATCTGGAGTTGACCAAGAATAAGGAAGCTCAAGCTCCTCGTAATGGCTGAGCCGAACATCTGGGAATATTTTTATTATTACATATTATTGATAAACATATGTGCATGTGCATCGCTTGAGACATGGCATTTAACGGGGGGGCTTGTTTTGGATCTTAATTCTGGCTGCTTGCTACGTATAGTGCTTGCCATCCTGGACACCTTTTAAGGTATAATAAGCTGATTGCTTAGACGCTCAGAAACAGAGACACCTGCTTTAACGAGGTTGAGAAATCTGCGGAAGAGATTCTTGAGACCTATAAGGAATTTTTCGAGTGGGAAATGACGACTTATTTCAAAACCAAGATCTTTTGTTTAATATTATTCTGTTTTATTTTGTTTAAAGAAATCTTAACTATTTATTTTACGGATCTGACGTAAATCTATAAGACTCACATAAATAAACGATTAAAATTTATTGGACACAATAAAACACCATAATATTTGACAGGAGATCTAAACTCCTTATTTCATTGGTGATAGAGACTTTAGCACCCTAAAATCTGCCCACGAGACTGATCCCTTCCCATACCCCAAGCACGAGAGAGTCTATGGTCATCTTAATTAACAAAAGAAGATAGGTGAGCGAGTGCACCACTTTTCAAACGCTCGGATTGATAGGGTAAAGCTGTAACCTAAGTTGCACATCTTATAAATGTTTACTTGTCTGCTTTAACAGATGGGATGAAGCATTCAAACTTTTTTTCTCTTTTTGAACTGCTTAGTTAAATTCTTGAACTTAAGCACAAGTTCATCTCTCTTAAGACTGCTCTGCTATAAGCTCACACAATGTAAGCTTGCAGGTAAAGATTGTAAGAAGAAAAGTACAAACGTGCCACCAACTTGAGCCAGTTCTCTCTAAATGAACCATCTTGCTAACATCTATCACTCCGCAATTACCCAAACAATAAAGCAAACAAGAAAAAGAAAGTGAAAAGGTGGAGTGCTCTGCTCGTATATTCATTGAAAGAGTTGAAAATCTTGTAATAAACCTTTTCAGATAGCTTTGTATGAACAAGAACCTGAAAGATCAGTAGGACTTCGTAAAACTTAAATTCCACTTTTCTGTATATCATTTACTGGACATGTTCGCAAGTCAAATTCTTTGCAACTGCACAACTGACCATTTTCACTAAAGGGCTGTGTTCATATATCCCCAGAACATCGAATTTCCCAGCCTACCATTCTAATAACAGCAATATACAAAACTTTACATCGGAGAGCTAGATCATACTAACGCAGGTGGCGAGTTTCATGCAAATTTGTAGAAGACATGTTACGAAACTGAGGTGGAGTAATACCACAAAAAACTGTTGGCACCACATTCTGTAACTGTGCTGACACCATATAATGTGATTGTGCTTGTCCCAGTTCAGTAGCATCCTGTCACAATTATGTCAATGTATTAACATAACAAAAACTGCATGCCACTAATAGTAACTCAACCATGGGCGGTTGGTAATACATTTAAAGGCTTGAGCTGACTACTATACTGCTACAAGTTTCATGATTTTAACCACAAGACAAGTTAGCTCCTATCCTAGAAAACTCTTTAAAAGATGTCTATGATAAGTTGCATTGAAAGTAACACTGAAAGCAAACTTCAGGTATAGATCACTTCCCCAGCTTAAATTAAACAATTGAGGAATTTCACATACCAGTAACGGGAAGCCATCTTCTGAACCAGTAATCACGGCTGCTGACTGGGACACCTGCACCATACACGAAGCCAACTAGATTGACTACTATTCATGGGTGAAAATAGTTTCAAGAGCATCAAACATTAAGATCAGAGTGAACCAACCAACCTTTCCTTTTCTCATTTTTGTGTTTCTGGTTGTTTCCTTCTCCTTACCAGCTTCAGCTTTTCTGGTAGGCTTGTCTATACTAGTCATTAGTAACCCAACTTTAGACATAGTGTTGGCTTGATTATCATCCTCTATGGCTACTGAGGCAGTAACGCCAGCCCCACTTTCCACAGAATTATTCAAACTTGCACATTGCTTCAAGGCTTCTTTAATGGCACACATTGCAAGATTGTAACTCTCTTGAGAAAGGGAACCCTCTTCACCCAATATTATGGCTCGTCGACACAGATTATTGTAACGACGGACCTTGGTTTGCACCTCATCTAATTTTTCACTAATTACACGCCTACTCTTGGCAGCATTTGTCCATCGTTGCAACACATACTTAGGTGGGATGCTGAATATGCCTGACATTTGTAGACAAACGATGGCATGTCGGCAAAGATAACCATTATACTCAAATGAATGACATGAACAATATATATCTGATTTTGATTTACTACATTCTACCATATAATTTGCATTATCCTCAAAGTCCTTCACAGAATAGACTGTGGTTATCTCATCTTCAGACTCTTTCTTAAGATGGCAAGCAGCTGCTCCCAGTACTTCAACTTGAAATTTCTTGAATATTTCATGCGTGTACACAAGTGACATTTGCTTCTCAAAAGGTGATGGGGACTTCAAATCCGGTGTTTCATGCCATGCATCGAAATCTGATTTGGCTTCTTCTTCATACCTATCTTCAAGAATTATTTTATACTTTTCTACAAACTCTCTCAATGATGTTTCCACATGCACATACTTGTCAAATAAAGAATTCAAACTTTCAGGGCGTGACATTGCAGACAAACCAGCAAAAGAAACATTCCTCATGAAAGTAGGCACCCAATATATTCGATCTTCATATAAGGACTGGACCCATTCAACTTCTCGCAAATGAAATTTGTCAAGCAATTTCAACCATCTCTTATCGAATTCGTCCTCTGTCCATGATCTGAAAACACACTTATTGAATTTTACCACGAAATTATCATGCCACAGGCTAAAATATTCACGCTGCCTAAGGATTTTCTCCATTATGTGCCACAAACAAAAACAATGTCGTGTTTGTGGAAAGACTGCAGCAATAGCAGCTTTTATGGTATTATTTTGTTCTGTGAGTATCACATGAGGAGCTTGTTCCCCCATGGCCGTAAACCAAGTTTGCAACAACCATACAAAAGTATAAACTGTGTCATCTGCAATCAGTGCACAACCAAGCAATGTAGGTTGAATATGATGATTCACGCCAATAAACAGAACCAAGGGAATTTTGTACTTGTTTGAAAAGTATGTGGTGTCGAAACAAACTACATCACCAAAATTCTTGTAGTCTTCCATACCCTTAGTATCAACCCAGAAGACATTTCTCAAGTGATGCTCTTCATTAAAATCAATGGCATAGAAAAATTTTGGGTTCTCTTCTTGCATGTGCGTAAAGAGCTCAAGTAGTACTTGAGCATCTCCTACTTCTAGAGCCAAACTTCGTCCCTTGTCATGTTGGTTCCTCATGTATCCTTCTAAACAATCAATATTTGAGTATGCACCAAAGAGTTCAGATAATGAGGCCAAATTCTTCCGTCTACGTACGCGAGCATCGTTCTTAAGGGTATCTTGCTTCCTGTGACTACGAAAAAAGTGTGCCTGAGCCGGTAGAAGCTCATGATTATGATCCTTCACAAAACTGTAAACATACCATTTACCATTTGGTTTTCTCTTCACATGCATGCTTGCTTTACACCCTATTTTAGGAGAAGGGCGTGGATTTACGGCACCGTCTGACTGCTGTTTATTTCCATATCTTATGCATGAAAATTTTGCATCAATGAATTCTTTGGATGCCCTAGAGCGTCTACTGCTCAATTTAGCAGTGCCAAAGCCCACAGACTTGGCATACTCTTTGTAAAATGAATATGCAGCTTCATGTGAATCGAATTCCATATCAGCATGAGGTTCTAAGATCACATTACTTGATAGAATGGTGGAATCCATTGCCATAAGGGGGAATTAATATCGTCTTTATGGTTAAAATTTCTCACATTAATATCCGTAAGCCATCATCTCAGTCTCTTCTATCCATGTCAGTCAATGAATGTGGTTGAGAATCCACCCACTGGAGGTGGAGCCAATTTTCCTGTTCACAACTTCATCGCCATTATACCTATAATAGTATAACAGAAATTAGAACATAGAGTGCAAAGAGAAGTTGCAGTTAACAAACCACTTAATCACTCAAAATCTAACAAACTCTCAATGCCCGAAAAGAAATCAACGCCTTTATATAGGACAAGAATAAGCAGCAAGTAAAATCGCAAGCAACTGAGATAATCGGTGAGCTTACGTAGCTGGTTTACAGACAAATATCTAAGAGAGGATCATTAAAGCGAAATCTAGTAAAGATGCAAGGTCCAAAGATGAGATCTGATTAATTATATAATGTGAAAATGAACAACGAAGTTAATCGAACACAGAAGCTTAGCATGAGTCTGAGAAATAAGCAATAAAAGCGGCAGCAGACCCAGACCGGATAACTTGGGACATGGAAAATGCATGCAGAAGTTTGCAATACAAAATTAAACGGGAGGAGGATAATAATGGATGGTGATGTGGAAATGAATAATCCATAGTTATTGAACTACCTGAAGATTGGGCGAAGCAAATAGAAGTTAGGGTTTGTGGTCGTGAGAGAAAGAGGGAAAGAAGAATTTTGGAAGTTTTACATGGATTCGCGTTTGGGGCTCAAACGTACGAATTTGTGGGGAGTGAAGGCAAACCGCACCAATCAATGAAGTATGATAATGGACCGAATCAGGCCCAGGCTCGAACCCAATTTAAAGACCGATCGAGTTCAGAACGCCCGAGCTAGAGTCCGATCTCGGATTGCTACTAAAAAAACAAAACCATCAAATGCTAAACGACGGCGTTCAGATCAAGACCACTGACTTTTCACTGTAGGGCCCGTGAAATTTTGTCCATATCTACACTAGTATGAAAATTGAAAAGTGAATCAACACAAAAGAAGTCCATAATAATTAGCATCGATTGCGACAAATCTCATCACCTCCTAACTGAACCGTGAAATCAAATCGTAAGATTTGCATACACTCAAGGTCAAGGGCATAGCAATAACATTTTCATTATTTTATCTAAACATAAAGTTTATTTTATTTGAGTTGCTTTCACGTTTAGCTGCTCTAATTTAATATTCACATAAAAGTCAAATGGGAACCCTCACATAACACTAGGCGTGTATTATCACCGTTACCAAAAAAATAAAAAAAAATGGACCAAGCAAGTTTACTTAAATATCAAGATCACACAGACGCCAGTTGGCCCTTGTACTTGAAGTTACAGGTAAAATTAGTACAGTAATGGATACGCCGTGAAGGGTGGAAGCTCTTGTCGGTTATATATTATATTTTATTGTTGTGTAGGACTCCTGGAATCAGCATTCCACAATCTGAGAATGGAAATTATTCCTGTTTTAGGGCAAATTTATGTATGGTAAGACAACTTATTGCTTATAAGTTATACCTATGAGCTTGATCATACGCTTCTTGCAAAGAAAGAGGTTTTTGAATCCTTAGTATCTACTTAGAACCCTAGTTTTGGTTAGTATGTTGATAATTCTCTATTCTAAAGCTCGCAAAATTCTGAACCAAGTCATCAGATGGACCATACAATAATAAAAATACAACACGAGCAGAGCAAAATGGTTGAGAAAAAGAAGAGGGAAACGTCCCAAGTAGAAGGCGACACCTTCGATATGTTGACACTTCCCATTTATTTAAATGGAGAAAACAAAAGAACTGACGCCCGCAACCGCAAATTAATTTGACAAGAGCTTTTATGTAATGGAGAAGATAAGGGACGACATGGTCATTTTCCAACGTAAAAATGATTTCAGATGTTCATTATTTTTGTTTTTGGTTCAGGCACAGGTTGATGTGGTGGTCAAAATAATAGATATGTATGATGTATACGACAATAAACATTTTGGGGCATTCTGCTTACTTGTGCGTTCGCCAATGTCTGAAACCAACGGAGCCAGTGCTTGCTTCTTTCTCTCCTCTCCTCTTCTCTCCTCTCCTATCAGTCCCTGCTTCGTCTTTGAGATAAAAACCAAGAATTGTAGCTGATTCGCTTCTCCCTGCTTGGTGTTTGGCTTCCCCTCTCCTCTGCTATTTCTCTGTTGTTTTTCTTCTTCTTTTTTTTAACACAAACCACACTACAACTTTGTTTTTATTTCAAAGTAATTCTTCTGCTGCTCCGCTCTCTGTTCTTTCTCTGTTTCACTCATCGTTAAAATCCTAAGCAATTTCTCTGCAGCTTTGTTTTTATTTGTATTGGAAGAAGTACAACTCCATTACTATCTATCTCCTGTAGATATTGTGTGCAGAATGGAATCAGATCTTGAACACCATCAAACTCATAACCAAGACCAGCACCAACAATATCATCCCCAAAAGTTGTTGAATTCGGGGTTGACAAGGTATCAGTCGGCACCAAGCTCCTACTTTTCTAGTCTTTTAGACCCAGGTTTCTCTCAGGACTTCCTGAATAGGCCGTCTAGCCCTGAAACGGAAAGCATTTTCGCAAAATTTCTGGCCAACAACGCAAACACTACTTCGCATCCAAATGTTTACAACATGAACCAAGATACTCCTGTTAAAGAGCCCTCTTCACTGGTCAACCAACCGGAGCAGCAGATTATGGCTTCAATGGATGATTCAAGGTTGCATCATCGACATCAACAGAGCAACACCTACTCTTCTTCTTCTGTCCGCAACTTTTATCAAGATCAATCCAGACCCCGTTTACCGGATCAGAACTTCTCCATCGCGACGAAAACAGGTGGTGCCAGTGGCGGCGGCTTTGGAAACAATTCGAATCTAGCTCGACATAGTAGCTCACCAGCAGAGTTGTTCTCCAACATGAACATTGAGTTCGAAAACGGTATTGTCTACACTTCGTTCGTTAAATTCTTTGTAGCTTATCTCGTTTCATAACTAAAACTGAAGGCTTTCCCTTTCTATCTTCTTATGCTTTTCGTCCAACCACAGTCTGATCCTATACTAACATTCATCTGAGATGCGGCGACGATAGTGTTAGAAAAGGACAACAAAAATAAAGCACTCTTAAGTGTTCATTTGAAAACTTGTGTAGTGAATTGACACTTGGAACTTTTTAGAGTGTTCTAATTTGATTACATTCTTTGAGCCTTTCAGATAATCACACTCAGAACCAGCAAGTGGCACTTTAAAAATTAGTTTGAGGAATGGAGACCAAATATAATTTTAGAATATAGTATACCAAGTTGTTTGATTTGTGGTTTTGTACTGCTAATAGGAGTCTGGATTTACTTGTTCTTGGCATTCCATGTAATTCAACCACCTTCTTTCCGCGTTGAATGACCAGTTAAAAGTTGGGACTGGCAGGCTATGCAGTACTAAGAGAGACATCAACAAGTAGACCACCACCTTCATCTTCAGCCCAAATGAATCCAATTGCGGGGATTGGAAACAATAGCATGGGAAAAAATTGCCTCAATAATAACGATTTTGGTGATGGTCGTAGCAATAATTTCACCTCAGGTTTCTCTGCTGGATCATGGGACGATTCAGATATAACAGGAGTTGGGGATGATAATAACTCCCTTCCTCGCTTACATGAATTTGAAATTCAGGTGCCTCAAACGTTAGCACGACGACACTTCATTACTCTTTTTTTTTTTTTTTATGTTTTGACATTTTCCCACTGTTTTCTGAACAGAATTTAGAGGCAACAAATCGTCCTCCTATGTTGGCTCATCACTTGAGTTTGCAAAAATCTTCAGCAGAAATGTCCGCCATTGAAAAGTATTTAGAGTTTCAGGATTCTGTTCCCTGCAAAATTAGAGCAAAGCGTGGCTGTGCCACTCATCCCAGAAGCATTGCCGAGAGGGTAAATTCTCTATCTACCACAAGAACTTTATATTTCTTAAATCTCAAACAATGCTTTTCTTGTTTGAGCATAATGGACTTGGACAATTGTTCATGTCGTTCATTTTGTTACGTACAGGTCAGAAGAACCAAAATTAGTGAACGCATGAGGAAACTGCAAGATCTTGTTCCCCACATGGACAAGGTAATATTATTTTAATCCCCTAGTTGGTTGGTATGTTTTAGTGAAGAAAAGATGATACTGTACCATGAAATTGGATTCTCCATTTGCAGCAAACAAACACAGCAGATATGCTTGAATTGGCAGTTGATTACATCAAAGGCCTTCAGAGGCAGGTCCAGGTACGTAACATGCCATAAATCTACAGAGTAACCCTATCGTGCAATTTGATTTCTTATGTGCTCCATTTCTTCAGGGCCTGTCGGAGAATCGTGAGAAGTGTGTGTGCCCAAGCAACAGGGATGGCTGAAATTTGTCCACGTGCTTGTGCTTTCATTTCGTAACGTGTATACGACTACTAAGAATTTGCGAATAAATTATTATATTCAGAATGCAAAAAAAATTAAGGATTTTCCATTTTGGGAGTTTCTACAAAAGCAAAAGCTCCCACTTCCCATAGCATATCTGAATCCCTATTTTACTTATGTTCAAAGCCTTGCCAGGTTTGGTGATGGAGAGTAAATTGTGTTTACGCTTTTTTTTATCGAACCTATTCTATAAGCTTGTTTAATACAAAGTATTTGATTTACCTGATTTATAAATTACTACGTCAATTCAAAAATTTACCCATTACGAAGCAAGTGTGAATTCTTCCGTTTTATAAAAAAAAATCTTAAATTTGATGATTAAATGACTTTAAGCACAGGGAGGTGAGAACAGCAGAACTTATCCTACGCCCCCAGCGACGAATATCTGACTGCCGACGCTTAGGTATTTGTTGAAAAAACATAAAGGACCTTTTGACTTTTAAGAACTTCTTGAAGAAAAACCAAAATTTGAACTTTTGAAAAGATTTTTGTTGTTGTTTCCTAACATTAACTACGTACGACCTTGAAGTCATGAAATTGGTTGCCGCCGTCCCTAACCCAAATTTTCTCTGTTAGATGCTGTCGACCGTAACTCTCAGGGAGCCTGAGCCCACGTTTGTGAATAAAATGCTTTCGTAGACAGGGAATAACAATTAGGTTCGAGTTTGACTCGATCTACCTAAATTTAACCTAAATTTATATTAACGAGTTTAGTTTAAGTTGATTTGATTTTAAGTATACGTAAGCTTTTGTAATTCCAAATTCAGGCTAAGCTTGGCTCCTTGGATTTGGCCTAGTCCGAAGCTTGAATGATTAATAACTAAGCCCTCGTTTGGTTCAGCTTTTGGAAGTTTCAAAAGCACTTTTATCTACAACAAAAGTTGTTTTAAGAAAAAAGTAGGTATTTGGTGAAAAATTTTAAAAATACTTTTATAGTAGAAACAGCTTTTTTAAAAACTAAAATACAGCTTTTTTAAAAGCTAAAATTTGGAGCATTTTAGAAAAGCTCCAAATTTTAGCTTTTTCGGGTAGAAGATTTGCGTCACTTCCGTAAAGAATAATTTACAACTCTTTTCACGACTCTTTGTTTCTCTCTTCAACGTCTCTTCTCTTTCTCCTCACCTCCGATCGTTTCTTCTCTTCTCTGCTCACAGGTTAGATTCACCTCTATTCCCTTTGTCTCACCGTTATTACTCACCTTTGTCTCTGCGTTGTTACACAGAAAGGTCTGCGTAACGAAAAACGCAAACCTCTCTGGGTTGTTATGCAGAAAGGTCTGCGTAACAACGCAGTCTGTGTTAACGCAGACGGCCCCACGTTTGCGTTAACGCAGACGAGTTTTTTGTCTTTTAAAAACTACTAATTTTTAATTTAAAAAAGTTCACAAAAACTGATATTTGGTGTTGCTTTGCTTGATCATTCTTCCAACAATTAGTATTTGCTTGATCATA
>JANJEY010000008.1:34086943-34105192 GCA_024703695.1 Erythroxylum cataractarum | reverse complement strand
AATCAATTAGATTTTATGTTGATTAATTACTTTAATTAATTAATTAATTAGATTTTTTAATTATTTTAATTAATTAGTTTTTATCTTAATTAATTAAAGTTATTAATTAATGTAGGAATCACTCCCATTCCTCTAGCTCTAGAAATCTAGAGGAATGGAGTATTTCTTAAAACCAATGAATGAAAATGATACCCTTGCAATGATATACCTATACTAACCATTAATTTTAATTCCATTCCTATATCTTTTTTCTTAAACCCTTCAAACAAGCACCTCCTTAGTAAAGTCTACTGAAATGTAGCAGTGCCACGTTGATAACAGTGGGATTAGCTTCGTGTTATAATTGAAAAAATTAAAAGTTTGGACATTTTATTACTACTTTTTAAAGTTTGAGTTATAATTAAAAACTTGAGAAAAGTTTGGACTTTTATTGGCAATTACCCTAATTTATATGATTTAGATTCTTATATTTAGTATCCATTTGATTGTATTAATAATATAAATTTACTTTATAAATTTACTTTAAGTAATAATTGTAGTTATTATTTGTACGTGGAATATATGAAAATAATATTAAGAAAAATAAATAAATTGTTATTATTTAAAATTTTTATTGTTATGATTTTTTGAGATAAATTTGATGTAAAATTTTGCAATAAAATACATTGAAAGGCTATTTTGCAATTATAAAAAAATTTCAGATATTATTTTATAAATTAAAAAAATTCAATACCATATTATAATCAAATCTAGTAGTAACACCAGCACAATATTGTTTAGGATATTCAAGGTAGACCTTTCTCCTACCGTTTTCATTCTTCTAAGGTAACAAAGAAGAAGATCAAATCCTAAAACCCGATCTTTATTTCTCCACTGTTTTGTTGTAAAATAAACAAACAATATTTTATGTGAAATTAGTCAATTTACCATTTCTTTGCAAACTATATGTATTGGGATAACCTATAGCTGCTGTAGCTAATAAGTGAGCTATGCTATTAACATTCACAGGAATTCATGTAAACGAGCAAGATTGAAATCTACCAAAAAGTAATTTACAATCATTCAATATTGCTCCCATCTCATTGATTCCCGAATATGTCCTGTGGAAACACTGCATTAGCTGGAGCTAGGCAGTTTCCACCTCCACCAAGGTAAAACTCAAATGTGTTAACTATGTTAGAGCTTCCTTGAACGCCATAGCCTCGGCTATAAGTGTTGTGTAGTTTGAGATAGCAAAACCAGAAAAACAGTTGAGAAAAATACCATTTGCGCCTCTGATCACTATACCATATGACGCAGTTCCTTGGACTAATTGAATGGCTGCATCAAAGTTGCGTTTCATTGATCCGACGATAGGGCTAGACCATCTAACAACATTGTGTTTTGCTCGTTGTGGAATTCCAGAAATAGCTGTCGAATTTTGGGCTTGCTTCTACTCTTTGTAGTAGTGGTTTGAATTTGATACTAGGACCCGGGGTTCGAGCCCCAAGAGAAATTCAGAAGGCAGTCTTCTTACTGAAGAAGAAGGGGCGGGTCCTTCGAGTGCGGATCCTTCGGGTGTCATATTTTGGCCGAGTTTAGATCTGAGACCAACGTCTTGACATGATGAATAGTACTGGTGTAATGGATGCATTGAACCGTCGAGCTGAAGCCCATTTTGAGCAGCTTAGCATGAGATTTTGAGTTGTGGCCACTCATGTAATGAGAGTTTCCATTGAGGTTTATCCCCTCACACCAGTTCTCGCTAGATAGTGGGTCAGTTGGCGTACTGTTGAAGAGAAATCAATATGATTTTAACAATGAGAATTCAACCAAATTTTGGAGAGACAGGTCTTTAAGAAATGTCTAAATTAAGTAGAAGATTTTTCAAAAGACAAATAAATTAATAATAAATATAATTATTTGATTCAAAATTAATTAATTAATATTTAATAGATTACATATTATACATATTTATTGAAACAAAATAATGATTAATTACTTAATATTATATGTCAATAATATTTTAAAATATAATGTAATTTAACCGAAAGATGGATTAAAAAAACTAAGATAATAAATAATAGAGATATAAAGGGCACGATAGTAATTTAAAATTGGTAACGGCTAGTTGGACTTGGACTCTAAAATCACCGTTGCACATCTGGACCCTGCTTGCAGCTTGCTCGCTTGAGTCACTCAGTTGCTGCACGCTCTCCAACGGACAAAGCTTCAGTGTTCTCTCTCTCTTATTGGCTTCCGTTTTGGTTTCGATCGATCTTTCTATGGCCGGTTAGGGTAACTGGGGCCTTCTCTTTTTAATACTGGCATTCGTCTATCTGCAGTATCCGCACAATAAAGAGGAGAATTTTCCAAGAGGACTAGACCCAAGTGGGAAATTTTCCACTTTCCGCTTCAAGCTCAGGTTTTTGTTAACTATGAACATTTTCAAGAAGAAAACGTCCCCAAAAGGTCTGAACTTTAAGCGTTTGTCGATTTTGTTTTTGTTTTTACTAATGGGTAGTGGGGGATGGGAAGATGGTTTTGCGAGATTGGAGATACATTTTCTTTTGTCTTGTTTGTTTCTTCTATCTTGTTCACTATGGTTGTGAAATTTTGTTTGGTTTGATTTTGTGTTTCCCACAGATGCTCTCAGGACCAGCAAGAGAGAGATGGCTGTTGCCACCAGAGGTAAGTTTTCATAAGTTTTGTACTTTGTAAATTTTTCTTTTCTTCTTTTTGTTTTTTAAGTTGTAGTGTTTCTTAATAATTCATGATATTTGTAGGCATTGAACGTGAAATTGCATCTCTTCAGATGGAGGTACGCGAGCTGTATAAGTTATGAAGGAATTCAATTGAGTCCTTTTGTTCTTTCTTATTCTTGCTTACTGTTAAGTGGGTATGGAATTCAGGAGAAGAAATTGGTGGCAGAGATCAAGAAAACAGCCAAAACTGGAAATGAGGCAAGTTTTGATTTCAGTGCAGATGCTCATGATTGTGAACTGAGTTTTTCTGTTATCAGCTTACATGGCTACATCAGATCAGATTGTCAAATTTTTTTAGCTATGGATATTAGGAATGTTATTGTCATGGGGAACTTTTGGTTATCACTGCAGTCCTTTACTGTCACTCAGAACTAATTGATGTGCATTTCAAAAACTTCTTCAAATTCTTAACTTGTTTTATGCATGTATCACCCAGGCTGCTACTAAAATCTTGGCTCGTCAACTTGTTCGTTTGCGGCAGCAAATAACAAATTTGCAGGGTAGTCGTGCCCAAATTAGGGGCGTAACAACCCATACCCAGGTCATTTCTTGACTAATCTTGTGAGTAAGATAATATGATTGTTTTTACCATCTGTCTAAACTGTTTTCCTGTTTTGTTTACAGGCATTATATGCCAGCACTTCAATTTCTAGTGGAATGAAAGGTGCTACTAAGGCAATGGTGGCAATGAACAAAGTATGATTTCAAACAGGAATCTAGAATATTTTGTCGTGTTTGTTACCTCCTAATTCTGAAGTTTCTTACATTGTCCTTTGTTCACCCGACTAATCTTATAATTCTATGCATTTCATTGTATACTCTTGACGAATGCTTGGTAAAATGGAAGTTCACCTGTGATGCAATGCCTAGTTGTAGAACAAGAGCGTCAAATTTTCACATGATTCATTTGCAGTATAGCTTTTCAATTACCAATAAATGGTGAAAAGGAGAACAGTTTCAATATATGTTAATGTCATATTACATGTTATTTGGCATATGAATGTGCAAAATGAAGCATATTACTTGCTTTCCAACTTGTTGGTTGGTGCTTATATCCTTCACTTAGCATGAACTGCAAAGGAATTTTCTTGAAGTTTTCAGCTTTATTACCATGATCTCAAGTTAACCTAGCCTTTCTTTTTCAGCAAATGGCTCCGACAAAACAAGCTAAAGTGATAAAGGAATTTCAAAAGCAATCAGCACAGTTGGACATGACGGTATCATTTCTTTCTGCCCCACAGCATTATTTAAAATCATTTGATCTGTAAAATCCTGGTAATATTCTTTCCTAGTTATTAAATTAATATAACTGAATCTTGAAGAAATTGCATCTAAAGTTTGGCCATTGGTGCTCAGTAATTATTACCACCACAAGATGGCCATTAACATGGTTTGTTAGATGGGTTTTGAACTATTGTTGGTGCTGGTTGAAGTAATTTCCATGGTGCCTAATTACACAATGTGCGATATGAAAGACATAATATCCCTTTGGTTTCCACAGATTGAGATGATGTCTGAATCTATTGATGAAACTTTAGATAAAGATGAAGCTGAGGAAGAAACGGAGGAGCTGACTAACCAGGTTAAATTCGGACAGTGCCACCTGTTTTTAATTTCTCTCCAAGTCCATCTCTAATTTTGCTAAAACATGACAGGTGCTTGATGAGATTGGAGTGGACATTGCATCTCAGGTTTGTTTGTTTGAGACAAATAGAGTATCATACGTCCATTCTAGTGTTCCTTTGTTTTCCATAGAGTCTAATCAACTTTCTAATGCTTCCCCTCTTCATGGCAGTTATCTTCAGCTCCAAAGGGTCGGATTGCATCAAAAAGTGCTCCTACTGCTGCTAAGGTTGCTACAAGGTAAGTGCTTCCTTATTTTGTCTTAAAAATCCAGTAATTAATGTTCGTTCAAAATGCGGTACAAAATCCAGTTACTCCATCTTGTCCTAATACTTAATAGTGTCAATATTTTGGTCATTTCTCTGGATTGCTGGATCATAAGAGATGAACTTTTTCTGTATCCAAAGGAAAGCAAGAGACAGAATCTTATTTGTATTTGAACTTCCTTCATCTTAGTACCCACATCTTTTGACTTCTTTCAAAAACAGAAATCCCTGGTTTTATACCAATTTTTGAATAGTTTATCCTAGTTTTGATTAAATAGTTTTCTTCAGCTAAGTTTGCTGATTATGACATTTATTCTTCAAACTAAATGCAGTCCTGAATCCACTGATGTTGAAGATCTAGAGAAGAGGTTGGCATCCCTTCGGCGCATCTAGTGGCTGGAGCTGCTCGAGTCTGAGTCTTAATTCAGAATCTCAGTGTACATTTAACTGAAAAAAAAAAGAAAAAGAAGTTTGAAGCATAAAGGATATATGAGTGATTGCTATCAGAAGTGCACTAAACTTGCCATGAAATCCATATCTTACAGAACACTATACTACTTTGTTCCCTTCAGCTTTCTACAATTAATGCTGAATTTCTTTCTTTCTGACTTTCTACTATTAATGCTGAATTTCTGACTTTCTACCATTTTCTATTTCTGACACTGGTCTAATAGTGATGGATTCAACTTTTTCCTGCTATTATCTGCCAAATTTTTACCCTCCCTCATATCAGAACCTGTGAACATGTTATTATTGCTATTATTGCTGTGAACATGTACTAAAAAAGTTTTAACATTCCAAGAAAATGAGAGGACTCGAAATTAAAAAATAGAAATATACTTTTCTTGGTTTGAATTCAGTTGCCATTTTTTTCATCATTGATCATCCCACTTGATAAAAGTCAAACTGTCCTAGTTGTTCTAGAAAACCTTATTTTCCAACCTATGGTTTTATTTATTTTGTTAAAATTCATAAAAGTTGACTATATTTAACCTTAAAATCAATTAATTAAAATAAGAAGAGGGACTGAAAAGCAAAAATGAAAATATTGAAGGACGAAAGTACAAGAAATGGAGATGAATGAAAGACGAAACAATATTTTTTTCTCAAAAAAAGTTTTCGTCTGGTTATTGTCGTTGACAGATTCTATACCAATCCCAAGAAGGAGATTAAGAAAATGCTTACACAACACCAAAAGATCTCATTTTCTTATTCCACAGACATCCCCGCGTATAAGTGATACCCAATTTCTATATATATACGTACTTAACAACCCTCTTCGTCCTTTCTCTTGATTTCTTGTTCTGATTTTGTTTTGACCCACCTCCAATTTTAACTCCACAAGAAAACCCTTATTATACCTATCTGTTTTGGGTCAATTCTCGGTTTATTTATAAACTTTGGTCCTCTCTCTTCAAAAAGTCCGTTCCTTTCTTTCGAGGTAATATCTTTGTCTCTTTTTTCTGGGTATTTTTCTTGATGAATAATCGCGTTTGGAATTTTGATTTTTGGGATTGTGATTGCAGGAGGCTGGACTATTAAATTCGGTTGCTCCCTTTGGTGGAAACGTCCTAGGCGTTTCTTCTTTACGTTGTTTAGGTATATGGATTGCGATTAGAATTGCTTCATTTCAGATTGTGACCCTTTTGTTTCAATTTGTTTTTTAGGTTATAGAAGAACATTTTAGAGTCTCTTTGTCCTTGTGATTGATGATTTTCTTAGATTTCGGATGCTTGAATATCGTGATTATATGACTGCATGTAGATATTTGTCTTCAGTTTATCTGGGTTGCATCTGAGTAGGTTCAAGATGGAAAATTTCCCCTTTTCTGTTGTTCGTGGTCCTGGTTACATTGAGAAATGTGTGTGTGAGAGAGAGAGAGAGAGCTGAAGTACGAGTTCTATATCTCTGAGTTAACAAAGGCTATTGGTTTTTCATATGATTGTAGGTGTTAAATTAGGAGCCCTTGTGAGAATTTTGGTTTAAACCGTATTCAGTCTTATGGATGTGATTTATAAATATCTCATCAAACAAAATTAGGTTGTATTCATCTGATTTTCAGTTGTGTTATAGCTTTGGATTAGCTGTTTGCACCTTGTTAGTTGGTTTTTAGAATTCATGTCCACAACGAGGTTTACAATATATTATAAGAGTGCTATATTGCATATTCTTCCATTTATATATACCTTTTTGTTTAAGCTGCATTATTCTTTCTTTAATCCTTCCATCGAATTTTTATGTGATAATGTATTATTGTTGTATTACCGAATAAATTTGTCGTTATTGTTTATTTAAGTTTGGCTATGGGGGTGCATAAGAGCTTTGAACTGATAATTTCATGTTGGGTTGGGTTAAATGTATTGAATATATTACATACTGAAGTTTTTTGCATTGCAGTATGCAGAGCCAGATTGTGTGCAGTGGTTGCAGGAACATTCTTCTTTATCCAAGAGGAGCTACCAATGTCTGTTGTGCCTTGTGCAATGCAATTACATCTGTCCCTCCTCCAGGTTTACTTTTTTCTCATTCTTGTTTCAAATATGCTGTTGTTTCCACATCTCAAATCTCTTGCAAAAGCAGTTAAGTTTGAAAATTTGATAGTTCTACAATATTATCACAGGCTCATATTAAGCTTGAAAAACTAGTGTTCACCAAATTTCATGTATGCTGAGGTTTGCACTAAGATTTTAACTAAAGTTGTCAAAAGGAAAAATTAAAAGTTGCAATCGTGTTACTTGTGTCATTTCCTCTATCCCTAGTTGTATATTTGATGCATATAGTATCACATATCGAGTGTTGCTTTTAGTGCAATTATGAGGTTCATCCATTCAATTTGAAAGTCATGGTTCTAGTTTTGAGGTACCCTTCGTCAAATCATGTGGAAGTTTGAGTACATCTAACCCTTGTCAAGCCATAACAATCAAGACTTGGGAATTGGGATTTTGTCTTTAATAGTTCTATTCAGGATTATGCTGCTTATTGATATTCAAATGCTGTACAAGTCACAAGGGAATTAAGCTTCTTGGGAGGAGATGCAAAAGGCCTCACTTATCTGCATCCTGTAGGATTTGCTGCTAAAAGAACCCAATCAGAAGATTCCAGTTGTAAGAACTTTTGTGAAGAGAGTAAGTTAATCCTGGTGAAATGTATTTGCAGGGATGGAAATGGCTCAACTTATATGTGGAGGTTGCAGGACATTGCTGATGTATACACGTGGAGCAACAAGTGTGAGATGCTCCTGCTGTCATACTGTGAACCTTGCACCTGGTATATCATAAAATTTCACATTTTAGATGTCATGTTTGTCATAGTCATTTGAAATGGGCATATCTGAGTTTGCAAGCTTTCGTTGTTCAATGAGTCATCTTAAGAAGAAAATTTATGCATTGCTTTTTTACTTGGTTCTAGTGCTTAGAATGCTGAATGCTGAATGCCTCCTTGAAATTTAAAATCTGCTTGAATGGTTGGTTTGAAGTCAATACAGTGAATCGAATGTTGAAAACAATTGCCTCTTTATTGGGCTGCGAATGATCTTAGATCTATCCACTAAAACATCTCCCTCCCCTCTCTGTTTTCCCCTGACCACAAATAGTTAGTTTCCCACCATCATGTCCCTCCTGAAATACATTTTAGATTATCTTTGTTCTTTTACAATTGTCCGTTTTATTGAAAGGAGATGGTCTGCCATTTAGAATTCGAGGTACAAATGATTGGCCATATATGAAAATAGAATATACTGTTAATACGTCGTTCTGGAGAACATGAGGGTGCGTATTTCACGCATGAACTGCAACTGTTTGTAATTTCCTTCTATACTGGATTCTATTAAACCAATTTCAAAGGTTATTTTAATTTCTTTGGCTTTAGTTAATGGTGCACATTTGTGTCTATGGGTGGTTCTTTAGCAATTTGTCTAAAATTCTATATGTTTGGTAACTCATTTTAGAACTCAACATTTTAATTCATCTGTTTTGGTTGGGGGTAACTGATTTAATCTGTATTGTATTTCATTATTGTGTAAAAATAGTATCTAACCAGGTGGCTCAGATCAACTGTGGGAACTGCCAGACGACACTTATGTATCCTACCGGAGCTCCATCAGTGAAGTGTGCACTCTGTCATTATATAACCAATGTTAGTATAAGATCTCCTTTTAACAAATGAGCATTAAGGCTTTGATCAGAAAAGCCTTATTTATTAGTTATCTTGACAATCACAATCTGTAATGATTGCCTTTTGGTTTCTCTTATGCAGACGGCTAATATGAGGATTCCACTTCCAGTAAACAGGCCTAATGTTACTAATGGAATGACACCTTCTTCCTCAGTAAGCAACTGGATTTTGCTAGTTTTTCCTGGTGGATTTATGTTATCTTTGACATATTTCATTCTTTCTAATTGTTATTTTCTCTCCATTTTTATTCCGCAGTCAATTCCGACTCAAACCGTTGTTGTCGAAAATCCCATGTCCGTCGATGAAAGTGGCAAATTGGTAAGTTTGTCTTGATTGCTTTTTTCTTCTTTTGATTTATTCTTGCAGGAATTAAGAGATTGTTTCTTTCACACTATTAAGTTCATTATTCCTTCCGCTCCATTCTAGGAAAAACATTGTGGTTATCTATTGCTCTATGCTTGCAGGTGAGCAATGTTGTCGTTGGTGTTACAACTGAGAAAAAATAGTGCAGTGAGACTCAATGATCTTACTGTATATTTTGTGTTGCAACCCTGATTTGGAAATGCAAATCCATTGTGTATATCTTGTTGAAATGGATAACAGTCAACATTACCAGTCAGAGAACCTTTCTCTGTTATTATGCGACTTTTTAGAGGGATTTGTTGAGTGTGGATATACATTTTGAGGACGAGAATCCGAAGTGGGTGGTTCTATTATATATGTTGTACCATGATCAATACTGTTTGCGCATATTTGTGTTTTTGTCGAGTGAGTCATGTTCTTGCAACATTTTCATATTACATAACTTATGTTTTAAGTCTCAGTCCCAAGTTACCATCAACTTTCAACTACCTCCACCAACCCCATCCATCTTTTACTATAATCAACCATATGAACGTAGACCAGCATACTCAGACAGCTCTCCGACAGTTTAAACAAAGATAATGCGAAAGTGGAAACAAAGTTTCCTCATTTAAGTATAACCTTCACTCACCTAACAAAGAACGAAGATGTCAAGTCAAATTTACTGGGTGGGAAAACTTAAAAAAGATACAATCTTTCGCACCTCTTGAGAAACTATACGGGTCATATTACATGATCGCTGTTGAAAGTAAGCATTAGCGAGGAGGTCCATTTTGTTGCATTGGTAAATGGTGTTCGTCATTATCCAAAACAAACCCATAAGGGAGACAAAATTGGAGACCTACATGCATTAGCCTGGGAGTTAGAATTTCCCAACAACCAAGAGTATCAGATGCGAAGTTAAGTGGATGGTTGGACCATCCAGAGAAACTTACACTTAAATTATGCGTTTCTTGTTAGACTTAATTTATACATTTGACTTTGGCTATCCACTTCTTTCTCTCACTCAGCTTATCTATATAATAGCTAACTTCCACTCTCTTGGACCAAAACATCGTAAAAAGCTTAAGTTCTCTTCAGCACCTGTCTTATAATTTCGCTTCTGCTAGTATAGTCCTACGTTTGTATATGGCTCAAGAAAATGGTGATCAGAAACGCGTAGCTGAAGCGAAGGACACAAGCTTCCCTGCAAAGAAATGGCTTCTTTTGACGTTGAGGTTGTTGGCATTTATGGCCACAGCATCAGCAACACTTGTTATGGCACTGAACAAAGAGACTAAAACCATTGTGGTAGCAACCATTGGCAATACCCCTATTACCGCGACTCTCACCGCCAAGTTTCAGCATACTCCAGCTAACATGTAAGCCCCCCCTGTAGTTTAAACCTTACCATACTTCTGGCTCTTCTTCAACATTTCAAGGATATATTATATATGATTCAGTTGCAGTTAAGTGTATACAAACTTAGTGAATGGTTGCATGGTGATGATGACGATACAGATTCTTCGTTATAGCAAATGGAATGGCTACTTTGCATAGCTTGATGATGATTATTGTGGAGATATGTGGACAGAAGTTCCATTTCAACGGATTTCGTCTTGCCATAATTGCCGTCTTAGATATGGTATCTCTTTCTTAAATATATCAATGCATTTTGCTTATAATCAAATACCTTTTCAATATTTTTATATAATTTGAATGAAATATTAGAACCAACCTGTTCTCCTTACACTTTTGGCTAAAGTGAAAACGTTTTGCTTACTTTTGGTCAGATGACGGCGGCTTTAGTATCTGGAGGGGTGAATGCGGCTGCTTTCATGGCGGAGCTAGGGAAGAACGGCAACTCACATGCAAGGTGGAGCAAAGTTTGTGACAAATTTAATACCTTCTGCGACCATGCAGGTGGTGCTCTTATAGCATCCTTTGGTGGTCTTTTGATCCTTTTAGTCATTTCCACCATGTCCATTGTCAAACTCTTAACTAAACCAAGGCCTACAGATCATTCTTGTACCCCTGTCCCGTGATGTGTTTTACCAACTTAAGCACTAAGTCTGTCTTTTTCTTATTCTTTTTTTTAAATTAAGGTGGGTCTTTGTTGATTGCTAGCTGTAATGATAAAACCTTGTATTAAAATAGTTGCAGCAACAACAACCTTGTAAGTTCCGTTTTACGTGAAGGGTCAACTTTAAGGAATGTACTACATCTAAGAGGCCTTGTGTGCTCTTCCTACGAGATTCCGTTCTCATGTTAAACAAAATTTCAGATATTATGTCTAATATTATGGTGTTTTATTGTGTCCAATGAATCTCAGTCGTTTATTTAGGTAGATCCTATATAAGTTTTGCGTGGATCCCGCGTGGGTCTTACAAAATTAGTGGTTGAGATTTCATGAAACAGAATAAGACAGGGTAATATTGGATAAAAGATCTTTGTTCGTTAAACAATACACAAGACGATGGCCAAATCAAAAATTTAAAACAACCAATATAGTATAGTTGAAAATTACAAGAAGCCTACATTTTAAATAGTATATAGTAATATACTATATTATAGTATATATAGTATAGTTCAAGATTTAAACAACCAATATAGTATAGTTCAAAATTAATAAGTTCTTATAAATCAAAATAAAATAATTAACTTTCATTTAATAATCTCTTTTTTAATTAAACTTCAATTTTTTCGATCGAAAAGAATATTCTCTTTAAATCATTTTAATTTTTTAATCTTTAGTTAGTTTTATGATGGTCTGATATTAGATTAACTAATTTTTAAATCTTAAACTTTTTTTAATCAATTTAACTTTTGGTCTAATTTTTAAAACATTATAGAATTGTAGTTGGTCGTCCTAAGGAGACTAATGTCCTAACAGATCCGCTATCCAATTGAGAGCACAAAGAATTCAAAGAAGCAACAGTCTTTTAAAAAGATAGACTTGAATTTGTATACTTGGAAACTCAAGCGAATAACGCTAAACAATGGTTGGATGAGAAAAATTAGAAAATATGTACAGCACAAGAAGTTCACCAACGATATTGAAAAATCAAGAAGGATTAAGTGCAACGTAAGTAGGCATTTTGTGGCCAGTCTTTTACTTTGTATGCATTTGAACTTGAAGTCAGCTGAGAAATGACACGAAAAAGGATATGGATCACATCAGAGAACTTCCAGATTGACCGGAAAAGTATTCAAGCATGAGAATTAATGGTGAACGTATGAGGTGAGACAACATGTAGAAGGAGGTGGCATGAAGAACTTACATTAAGAACTTGTTTCAAAAGCATTGGGTGAAGAACATTCAGTAAAAGAAGTTTTCAGTGCTGGAGTTAAACCATTTCTTATAGCAAGACTTCGTCATAAGCTGTTAGTTGTTCTTAGGACGAAATTCAATCAAACTTCATGGTTTTTGCAGTTTGGTTAAAGTTCACTCGTACAAATTGGGATACAACAAAAGCATTGTTGAATATTGTCTCAAATTTCTGGTCAAAAATGGAAGCTTGTTATCTTCTCAAAGTCAAAAATTGAAGCTTGCTCTAAGTGATCAACAATGGTGGCTTGAATTTTCTGTTAGAGGTTGGTGCAACTAACGTTGACATTCATCCATAGAGTTCTCTATAAAAGGAAGCAAATGAAGAAGGAGAGAAGAGCACAAAGAGAGCAAAATTTCTAGTGAGAGAAGAGAGAAGAAATTGTTAGAGTGAGAGAGACATTTTCGGGAGAAGAAGAAGAGAGAATAGTAAGAGGGAGAGAGAATTTTTTTAATATATATTTGTTTTTTTTATTTCTCTTTTCTAGTAGGAGTTTGGGTTATTTTGAGTCTCTTGAAAATTGAGTGATAAACACTATTGTATGCTCTCATTGTTATAGTGAAATACTCAGTCGTCTCCAAACTGGACGTAGGCATTGCTGAACCAGTATAAAAATCTTGGTATTCTCTTGTTGTTATTTTATTTATACTCCAAATTTATTAACGTTTCCGTACAACAAATGTTCTAGTTGAGAATGTTGAATTTGGTGAATTATTTGGAACTGTGAGGTTAACTCCTACTGTTGTAGTTACTCACTAGCCTATTGTTACTGTTAAGGTTGAAAATGAGGCCCCTCCTTGTTATGTTCTGTTTGAAATTCCTCGTGATAATGATGGCCATGAAGGCACTACCTCTCACATTAATTACAGTAATGACACTCAGGAGGTAGTGATGGATTGGGATGAAGTTACTAATAATCCTACTGAAATTCAAGCTTTTACTTAAGAAACAGACCAATTTAAAATGGTGTCTAGTAATACTAGAAGGAAGTCTACAAGAAAAAAATGGGAGCAAAAAAATAAAGGAGATCTCCCTTACCATGTCAATCCTAGTATCGAATACTAGAGGGTTGAATGACCAAAAAAAGTGTGGTGAAAGAATTGTTGCGGGACAAGAAACCAACTCTTATAGGGCTTCTTGAAATTAAAATAAAGGACTCATTTAATCTTTTTAGAATCAAATTTTTTGGGTGAAAACTGTGAGTTATTTTCTAATCACTCCTCACATTATAATGGTAGAATTGTTTGCCTTTATAATACCGAGTTGATTACCATGTAAGAGATAGAAGAATCGGATCAGTTCCTTCAACTGCTACGTCAGTTGAAAAACACGAGCATTCAGTTTGCTATCTCTATGGTAATACTTCTAATTTTGGCTTTCAAAGGGAGAAGTTATGGTTAAGCTTACGGACCATTCAACTTAGAACACAAATACATTGGATAGTTGCTGGAGATTTTAATTGTTCCTTTTAACTCTTCTGAAACACATGGTGGTTAAAGCTTTCACTTGGGACAAACCATTGAATTGTCAAATTTTCTAATGAAAGTAAACTTAGTGGACCTCAACTCCACAGGAAGATCTTTAACCTGTTTCGTAAAAAATTAGACAAAACTCTTGTTAATTCATCATGGCTTGATCAGAGGCTAATAGTTTGTAAAAACAAATAGAGCACCTTTCGGATTCTTCAATGTTATTTCTGTTATGGATGGTTTTTATGAAAAAGTTAAGTAATGTTGGAGCTTTGAAGTTTCAGGATTTAAATCCTATCAACTTATGCAAAAGTTAAGGAGAGTTAGGATGCTTATTAAAGCATAGATGTAAGATAGAAATATCAATTTACATCACCTTAAAGAGAAGCTTGTCTTATCTCAGAAGGCATGTTATGAATCTCCTTATAATACCGATCTTCGGTATGTAGAAATAAAATGTCTCTAGGAATACTAGACTGCACTTAGCTTTCATAATTCTGTGTTTAAACTGAGAGCACAATTAAATTGGCTTAAGGAAGGAGATTATATCACAAAATTCTTTCATGCCTCCCTGTTAGCTTGACAAAATGTCAACAAAATCTCTAAACTTTTGGATAATGCAGGTCAGGAACTTGCTGACTTAGCCAATATTTTGAAGATAGCCAAAAGCTATTATGTTGATCTGGTAGGTTCAACTGACAGTTCTATTCTTAACAACAATGTCCTACGGATCTTTGACTTCAATATTGAGCAAACCATCAAGGATTCTTTGATGGTTCCTATCACAGCTCACGATATCAAACGAGTTTTCTTCACTCTGCATCCATCTAAGTCACTTGGACCCGATGGATTCACTGCTTTGTTTTTTCAGCAGACGTGGGACATCGTGGGGCAGCTTTTCACTGAGGCTATCTTGGAATTTTTTTAATTTGGCAAAGTGTTGAAGGAAGTCAACCACAACTATATCTTTTTGGTTCCTAAAAAGCTTTATCTGTGTACAATGAATGACTATCGTCCTATTTCTTGCTGCAATACCGTCTATAAGGTAATCTCCAAACTTCTAGCTAAAAGATTTAAATTGGTCTTATCAAGTAATGCTCCATTCACTGCCCTCCAAGTGAAGGAGGCTTTATTTCGGCTTCATAGTTCTAAGTCGCTTGGTCCGGATGGTTTCTCAGCTGGGTTTTTCCAACAAACCTGGGATATCACGGGGCAATTGTTCACGGAAGCTGTGCTGGATTTTTTTTTTTTGGAAAGATGATAAAAAAATTAATTTCACTTATATTTGTCTTATCCCTAAGAAGGAGAGACCTGATCGCATTACTGATTTTCGTCCGATTTCTTGTTGCAATACGGTGTATAAGGTGATTGCTTCTCTTTTAGCAGAGCGTTTGAAGGGTATTTTGTCTAAGATTGTCAGCTTTGCCCAAGGAGCCTTTCTTCCTTCGTGTAGCATTGGGGATCATATTCTGTTGTTATAGGAATTATTGGGGGACTATAATTCTGGCAAGAGGATAGATAGTTGTGCTCTTAAGATTGATTTATTTAAGGCATATGACACAATTGGTTGGAAGTATTTGACGGATTGTATGATAGGGATTGCTCTCCCGCCTATGTTTTGCATATGGGTTGAGCAGTGTATTCACACTCCTTCTCTTAGTGTCTTGATCAATGAAGTGCCGACGAAGCCATTTAGGATTCACAGAGGGATCCGGCAAGGGGACTCTTTGTCCCCTTATCTATTTACTCTAGCTATGGAAAGCATGTCCAGGTTATTGTCTCGACTGACTCAATGCAATGGTTTATTTCAATACCATTATAGATGTCGGGAGATGCAGTTATCTCATTTATTATATGCGGATGATGTGATCTTACTTTGTAAGGCGGACTCACAGGTGATTTCTAGGATGCTCAATTTGTTGGACATTTTCTCTCAGTGATCAGGTATGAGAATGAATGCCTAGAAGAGTGGCATTTATGTTTCTTCCGATGTTCCTAATCGGGAGGAACTCAGTCGGTTGGCGGGGTTGCCCCTCCAACATCATCCTTTCAGATATCTGGGTGTGCCGATTACAATGGGTAAACCTAAGTTTTCGGACTTTCTTCCTCTGTTAGAAAAGTTGGAGTCGCATTAACGCATGGCAACATCGTTTCTGTCTTTTACTGGGAGAGTTACCTTAATTGTTGCAGTGTTGAATTGTATGCATATCCATTGGGTAGCCTATGTGATTATCCCGAAAAGGTTTATAAAAGAAATGGAGCGCATTCTGAAAGCCTTCCTGTGGACAAGTAAGCATGGTAATTGCAAAGGGGCTAAAGTCAAGTGGAGTGAAATTGTGGTGCCCAAAAAGCAAGGGGGTTTAGGAATAATTTCAATATCATCGATGCAACGAGTGCTGATGATGAAGCGTATTTGGAGGCTATTTGCAGATAAGGAAGCCATGTGTGTTAAATGGGTGCAGACTTATCCCCTTAGCGGTCAAAGTTTTTGACAGATTCCTTTGAGAGTTGATTATTCTTAGATCTTTAAAAGTATGTTGCATATTCGTGAGTTGATTTACCCTTTCATTTAGTGACGCATTGGGCACGGTGATGGGGTAAGCTTCTGGTTTGATAACTGGCACAGTCTTAGCCCTCTTTGGCTGAGACCTGACTTGTTTGGATTTAGATCTCGCTTTCCTCAAGAGGCTTCAGTGGCATAGGTGGTTCGGTGGAGAGCCCAAAGGCCAAACTGTAGATTCGGTCATTCCATCGATCAATACATCCATGGTATTGTACTCGGGTCTGAGCAGGATAAACAGGTGTGGTCTATTAATAACGGTGGTGTTTTCTCAACTAAATCAGCTCATGCTATAGGTATAGGGAGGCAGGCGGAGGTTAGTTGGGTAGATGTGGTTTGGCACCAGGTTGTTAGTCCAAGAGCGGCGTTTATAGTATGGTTGGCGATTAAAAACAGGTTGCGTATAAAAGACAGATGGTTTGGTGACTTTGACCCTATTTGTGTGCTGTGTAACCAAGTTGCGGAGTGTCGGGACCATCTGTTTTTTGACTGTGAGTATTCCTAAACGATTTGGAGCCGCATTGTGCATTTGATTGATCTGTTTCCACCCTCTTATGGCTGGAGTGACGTTTTAGCTCTCTTAATTGGGGATAATCGAGCAGGGCGGTCCGAGGGTCTCATAATCTGGACATCCTTTCAGTAGGTAATATACCATATCTGGCGGGAGCGAAATCGACGGATCTATAAGCAACTGGAGAGACCGAAATATGAATTAGCTGATAATATAGTTAATGTTATTCGTGATGTTCTTATTGCTTCTAGAAAACAAGGTGGTTTGAGTTTGGCTATGCGTAGGCGTTGACATCTGTAGTTTGGGGTTGCTTTTGGGATGATTTTGACAGAGGTCTTTTGAACAAGCCTCCTTTTTGTGATTGTATCTCGTCTCTTTTCCCTTTTTAGGCTTGTACATTGTGGCTCTATAGTTTCTTGAGTAATATATTTTCTTTAAAATTTCAACAAAAAAAAGTTTTGTTAATCTTGCTCAAGGGGCTTTTATGCCTAATAGATATATCGGTGATAATATATTGCTCTTGCAAGAATTGCTCAAGGATTATCAAACTGGGAAAAAGTTTAATAGTTGCTTAATTAAGATCAAATTTTTAAAAAGATTTTGATTCGTTTAGTTGGGACTTTATCCAGTTATGTCTCAAAGCACTTCAGCTTCCATTCAGATTTGTACAATGGATCATGTCCTGTATTACTTCTTCTTCTCCGAGTAAATTGGTGAATGACATCCCTTCTACTCCCCTAAAACCTGTTAAAGGGATTATAAAAGGAGATTCTTTATCTCCTTATACGTTCACTCTTGCTATGAAAGTACCCTCCAGTTTATTAAGTAATTTAATCCATTGTAATAGGGGTTTTAAATTCCATTACCGCCGCAAGGAACTTAATCTTACTCATTTGTTATTTTCCGATGTTCTACTTCTTTTGTGTGGTGCTGACTCTTCCTCTATACATCAAATTATGCATTTGTTAACTCTCTTTAGGGACTGATCTGGATTAAAAATGAATTATGATAAGAGTAGTTTGATTCTTTCGAAAGATGTGAGAAATCTTGATGAAATTAGATGAAGTACGAGCCTTAATATAAGCTCCTCCCCATTTCGATACCTGGGAGACCCCATTATGCCTTCTAAGCCTAAGTTGTATGACTAACTTACCAATCATCGAAAAGGTGAAATCCAAATTGTTGGCATGGCATAAGCATTTTCTTTCATATGCCGCTAGACTCACTCTTAT
>JANJEY010000008.1:33918805-33930797 GCA_024703695.1 Erythroxylum cataractarum | reverse complement strand
AAAAAAAGAAATCGATGGAGATGTAAAGGAAGTAGGTTTTCGGTGGATGAAGACTATTAAGCATTTAAAACCATTTGTTCCTTCTATTCCTTAAGGCATAAACGAGAGGAACACTTTAGCATAGGACAAGGAGCATTAAATTAAGAGGACAAGTGGCACTTCTTAGAAAAAAACAAAATAGATATAAAACAAAACTCTTGTATAGGATTTAAAAACCCAACTACAATTTGAACCATTCTAGTTCAATGATCCTAATTTCAATTCCAAAATAAAATACCCAATATGACAGTGCCATTGGGTAGCAATTTTCGCTACCGAAAAGCAATCGGTTAGCCACTTGGCGATTTTCTTCCGGTCCAGGAATTTTTTCCGAAAAATTTCAGAAAATTCCTAAAAATCCCTTAAAATATAAAACACTCAGTGGCACACTCAGAATAATTTTTCAAACCCAATAACCACGTTAATCACAATAAAATTACATTAGGCACGAAAATCGAGAATGTCATGTATGCATGTACATTTATTTCATGTGCACGACTGATACTGTGTATCAATCATATTATGCAAGAACAGTCCTGATTCATCCCAATCCATCTCATCATATGCCAATTTACTAGTTTACCTTTCCTGTCTGGGGTGGGATGTTACATATTAATTACTATTTAAAGTAGAAATATTGAATGTTATGCATTAGTTGTTACTTATAATAGCAATGTTCAAGATTAATGTTTAATAACATAGAATTAAAGTAGTTCTTTTCCTTTTTTTTTTCTTTTTCTTACTCAAGAATTAATATAGCAAATAATAGTAAATTTATTATTATTATCATTATCCTCTTAAATTATATGTAAATATATATTTTTTTTGGATGTTTTAGGTTCAGGTTTAAATCTAAACCTATAAATCAAGTTCGGTTCGGTTAACTTATAACCGCAAGTTAGAAACTTGAACCTGAATTATGAACCTGATTTTTCAGGTTCGGTTTGAACTCAAGTTCAGTTAACCTTATTTACAGGTTCAGTTCATGCGGTTTAGGTTTGGTTCACAGGTTCGCGAGTTTTCTTGAACACCCCTACTATCACCAACTCTAAAACAAGAGAATTAGCAAATTGAGAATCCCAATTACAGTATTTGGTTTCGTCAAGACCAATTGATACAAAATGCATTCATGGCATCTGTAGATCTAACCACCGCCCCAATTGTCACTGTTACTTCCATCGTCAAACTTGCATGGGACTCTTTTCATACTGCTTATGCAAATAAATCTCATACCCGAATTTTTAGCCTTCGAGATCAGCTTGTTCGTTTCTCAAAAGAATCAAGATTTGTAGCAGACTACCTAAATCAAATTCAATCTCTATGTAATGAACTTGCAACAGTAGGTACGCAAGTTACTAATGATGAATTAATTGTAAAAGTTTTTAATGGTCTTGGACCTGAATTTCGTGAGATTTCTGCTACAATCCGGGCAAGAGATTCAAGTATATCTGTGTATGAAAAGTTGATTGATCATGAACTCTTTCTTAAACATAAGGAATCAAAGTTTATTGATCATGAACTCTTTCTTAAACATAAGGAATCAAAGAAGACATCAACTTCCATTACAGCTGTTGTTGCCACCCGTAACAAATCCAACAACTCCAATAATCGCAACAACCGTCAACCCAACAACTCCAATTCTAATTCTCATTGGTGTAACAACAATTCCAATACTTATCAAGGCGTAATAATTCCAGCTACAATTCAATTTGTTGTTAGTTGTGCAACAAACCTGGTCATATTGCAAATGTGTGCAGATCTCAATCCCACAATCATATGCAAGCCAAAGCCAATTTTCTTTCCGCTAGACAAGTTGCTGCTGATCCTTGGATTCCTGATTTTGGAGTTTCTCATCATGTCACCACTAAGCCTCATAATCTTGAGGAATACACTAGTACAGACGGCATAGCAATGGGAGATGGTAAAACAATTCCTATTACTCATATGGATTCCACAAATTTACTTGGATCAAATAAATCCTTTAAACTACACAACACCTTTTGTGCACCAAATATTAAACAAAATCTTGTTTCTGTCTCAAAGTTTAATCAAGATAATCTAACCTCCATTAAATTTTTTCCCTTTGATTTCTATGTGAAGGACTTGAAATCGCGAACTTCGTTGGTATACGGTGGGAATAGAGATGGACTCTATGAGTGGCCTAACTTCATCAACTCCAAACCAGCTGTCAATGCCATTACTACAATAATTTCGTTTCGTACCTGGCACAATCGACTTGGACATCCCCACTCCCAAATTTTAAAATTTATTTTAAATAAAATTTCTTTACCTATTTCTTCAAAAGACAAGTTTACATATTGTAATTCTTGTTGTACAAATAAACTTCACCGTTTTACTTTTGATAAAATGTCTCTCACTAGTGATGCTCCACTTAAAAAAAAATTTAAGTGATTTATTGGGCCCATCATCTATTCTTTCAGTGAACAAGAAATGCTTTTACTGCATTTTTGTTGATTAATGCACCAAATATACTTGGCTGTATACCCTTAAGAAACAAAATGAGGTTCAAGATAGTTTTTCCAAATTTCACCTATTAATGGAAAAATCTTTCAATACCAAAATCTCATCTCTTTATATTGATGGGGGAGGAGAGTATAAAAGACTTGACACATAAATCAATTCCAATGGAGTAGAACACCTAATATCACCTCCTTATACACCACAGCGAGTTGCCACAGCCGAACGTCGTCATCGACACATTATCGAAACAGCCAAAACTCTTCTGGATGATGCCTCTTTACCTTCATCTTTTTGGTCTTTCACTGTTCACCATGCTGTTTTTTTAATAAATCGATTACCTACATCACTTTTAAAATATCAGTCCCCTTTTGAAAAACTATTTGGTGTTAAACCCAATTACCATTCCCTCAGAACTTTTGGTTGTCTATGTTACCCTTGGCTCAAACCCAATACTACCCACAAAATTGAACCCAAGTTCACTCCTTGTATTTATTTGGGCTTCTCTCAAACCCATCATTCTCATTACTGTTTTGATCCATCAACTCCAAAATCTACATAGATGTTAAATTTTTCAAACATACTTTTCCTTTTAAAACAATTTTTTCACATCTTCAACATGGTTTCCCTTCTCCCACCTGGGAAATTACTACACACAACCCCCAAAATCCCTCAGTCCTAACCAAATCACCAGTCGTCCCTCCTCTACCATCGCCTCTCTTCATTCATGACACATCCACCAACCACCGATTGCATCAGTCTATCTCCTCCAATCAGAATCAAGGGAACTCCACGATTTTACGTAATTTGCAATCTCTTAATTATGCTTCTTCTTCTTCTTCTAAAAACCCATTTACACAACCAACACCATCTCAAATTTAACCCTTTCCTCTTACGTACCCCACCAACTGCAGATCCACCAACTCCACCAACCCCACCAACTGCACATCCGCCACTGCCCTCAAATCCTTCACCTCTTCAATTACCTCCCTCAACCAACCGTCCCGTCACACGACCCCAAAACAATATTTTCTGTCCAAAAAAACCATTCAATTACTTTGCTTTTATCCCTTTAACCACACCTTCCATATATAAACAAGCACAAAAGATCTAAAATGACGGTCTGTAATGAAAGATGAATATGATGCCTTAATTCAAAATCACACCTGGGAATTAATTCCCCAAAGTTCCAACCAAAATATTGTTGATTGTAAGTGGATTTACAGGATCAAAACAAAAGCTAATAGCTCAGTTGATCGATTCAAAGCTCGTCTAGTTGCCAAACTATTCACCCAACGCCCTGGCATCGATTATCATTCTACCTTCAGTCTAGTCATCAAACCCACTACAGTCTGGGTTGTACTCTCCCTTGCTGTTTAGATCAATTAGTCGTTGAATCAACTTGATGTAAACAATGCCCTTCTACAAAGCACATTTGAAGAAGAAGTCTTTATGAAGTAGCCACTTGGGTTTGAAGATCCTACTCAACCCACACATGTTTGTCGTCTACGTAAGGCCATCTATGGGTTAAAACAAGCATCTTGTGCTTGGTACAATGAGTTAACATCTCATCTACTTTTCATTGTCTTTGTCAAATCAAAATTAGATTCATCCCTCTTTGTTTGGAAATATTCACAAGGCATTGTGTATCTTCTTGTCTATGTTGACGACATCATCCTTACCTGTAATAATGCATCAACAGTCTCACAGGTTGTTTCTTCCCTAACATCTCGATTTTCACTTAAAGATCTTGGTCCATTATCTTATTTTCTTAGTGTTGAGGTCCACAATGATAAACAAGGATTGGTCCTCTCACAAAAAATATGATTCAGAACTTCTTCATGATCTAAATATGCATGAGTGCAAAGGTGTAACAAATCCGATGAGCTCCACTTAAAGTTTACAGATCAATGATGGCACCCCTTGACATGATGAAACTGAATACAAAAAAGTGATTGGCAAGCTGCAATACTTGTCTTTTACCAGGCTGGATGTCTCATTCTTAGTCAATAAAGTATCTTAATTCATTCATGCACCTTCTCAAGCTCATTGGAAGGCTATCAAATGCCTACTCCTTTACCTTAAGTCCACCACTCACTATGGTCTTCGTTTCACTCCCAGTAGCAATCTTCAATTATCCATGTACTCAGATGCTGACTAGGCTGGAAATCTCAATGATCTAAGATCCACTGCAGGTTATATTCTTTTTTTTTTTGTTAATAATCCTATTAGTTGTTCTTCTAAGAAACAAAGGACAATTGCTCGTTCCTCAATAGAAGCTGAATATAGAGTCGTTGCAAGTGCCCTTGATGAAACAACTTGGGTCAAAAATCTCCTCCAAGGACTTGACATTACTATTTTTCAGCCCCCAATCATTACTACGACAACTTAGGCATCACCTATCTATGTCATAAACCAACTCTTCACAATCGCATGAAACATGTGGCCGTCAATTTCCATTATGTTAGAGAAAAGATTCAAAATCAGCAACTAAAAGTCACTCATATCTCAAGTTCAGATCAACTGTCTGACATATTCACAAAACCACTTCCTAAACAATCTTTCACTCATCATTTATCTAAGCTCGGTGTTGTTCCACACCATCCAGCTTGAGGATGGTATATTAGCATGACAGCTGTATAAGTTCTTCTTCAATTATTATGACTTAGTCTTTTGTTTCTTGTTAATTAGTTACAAATTTTCTGGTTGTTTTCTTTTGAATTGATTCTCTATTGTTAAAATAGAAGGTGTGTATTAAAATTGAGAAGAAGCTTTTGCAAGTTGAGAATAGAAGGAGCCTATTATAAAATTGAAGGAGTCTTTTGCAAAAATAAAAACACAAAAATATATTGCATAAATTTAAAAGTTAAAAAGTGAGAGACGAATGACACGATCAATTTATAACCCAAGTTTGCGTCCAATCCCTAAGTATCTAACTTGAGTATTTTACTAAAATCTTAAGTAATAATTTGACGAGTCTCTTCAAGCTTACAAGTACATATTTTTCAAGGTTCTCCAACCTTACAAATTAGTAGTATTTAGCTGGCCTCTACAAACTTTCAATAGATAAAAATGTAATTTGCTCGATATGAACTTCAATGATCTCTCTCAAAAAGAATTTTCACTTTATAAAGCACAAGAGATTTGATAATGATATCACTTTCAAGGGAATTGATGCTATAGATGTATTTCAGGAGTTTGATCTATTTTCACAAAAGTAGTGACTCTTTCTTAAGCAGGCATTTCTTTCAACTAGTTGTTGTTTCACTTACATTCTTAGTCAACTGGATGAATTTAAATTTGAATAACTTTGATGTTATCTATGCTAAAAATCTTCCAATGATCACGAGGCTAATATATGACCTTCATAATGAGTAGGATCCTTTCGAATAAATCGTTTTAAGTTAATAAAGAAGGCTCCTGGAAGAAAGAAAATGTATTTCTTATGATTTTATTCCTTCTGAGAATTAAACTGTCAATTGTACACGGAAATAATCCAATTTAAATTTTGAAATATTATGAGGTTATCTTCAAAATCATTAATAATAAACCTTGAGTTAACAATCTCTCCCTTTTTGATGATGAAAAATAATAAAAGATATATTTTCAAAATTCAACTAATAATGAAGTGTTTCGAAAAATACTTGTAGCTTTATAAGTTCTTACTAATTAAAAGGAGCCTTTCCTTTCTTAGTAAGAAGCCTATTGTTAACAAATCATAGATTAAAACTTCATAGATTCAGTTAGTAACATATATCACAAATTCACCATGCTCACGAATCATGCAAGTAAAAGTCATGCAACTATATCATACATCTTTCAACAAAATATATCATCATCTTAATTCTCCCCCTTTGTCATTATCAGAAAATAGAGGGAAAAGAATTAAATAGGAAAAATAACAATAAAGTTGTTAAAGAGATATATAACATGTCATGCTTAAAATCATGCAAGGCAAAAATATATCATTAACTCTTAACTCTCCCCATTTGTCATTATAAAAAATATATACCTACTCTCCCCCTGCATTAAAGTTAAGAATTCTTCATAAAAGGACTCATTAGTAGCACTAAATATTATTTCATCAACATATATTGTATTATAAGTAAATCATTATCCTTTTTCTTAATAAATAAGGTTTTATCTACCTTTTTTCTTTCAAAGTTATTCTCAAGCAGAAAATTACTTAACCATTCATACTATGTTTGAGGAGCCTGCTTTAGACTATACAGGGCTTTATATAACTTCATCACATAATCTGGATAATCTTTGTTCTCAAAACCTGGAGGTTACTTAACAAACACTTCTTTGATAATATATCCATTTAAGAGGGCGCTTTTGATATCTATTTGGAATAACTTAAAATTTCTATAACAAGTGAAAGCGAGTAGAATTTTCATTGACTCTAACCTAGCAATAGGTTCATAAGTCTCATTAAAATTAATACCTTCCTATTGATTATAACCTTAAGCTATAAGTATAGCTTTGTTTCTTACTATCTTACCATTTTTGTCACAGAAATCTTCAAATTTTCTTCCATGATCGCTCGAATTGATGAAATAGTACCCTTTTCCAATATGAATTTTTTTACAAAACTTCATCTTTTTTTTCAATGTAGTTAAAATGCGATATTTCAGCTATCAGGTGTCTCGAACACCCATTATCAACCATTTATTGATTTTCTCTTGTCTCCATTCTAAAGCATATTTGTAGAAAGTATTATCTCATTTTAGGTACCAATTTTTTTGGGTTCTTTTAGGTTAGTAGTTTGACCTTTTAGTCTTCAAAATACAATTGAGATAATTTCCATATTCTATGAAAGTTACAAGAATGACTAATATGACCATGTTTACTGCAGTAGAAGCACAAAACAAAAGAATGAGAATTGATATAATTTCTACCATGTATCAGATTCCTGTTGTTTTGATTATAACTACTGTTGGATTTGAAAAAGAAGTTCTTATATGGCCTAATATTATTGTTTTCATTGTATCTTATTCAGACCTTATAAAAAACACATTTACCACTACCAAGCAATGCATCAAGGTTGTTCCTTCCATCAACAAAATTTCCTAGATCTTTTTCTAGAGATAAGATCTTTCCAACACTTTTATCTTTCTCAAGTTTTAAAGTGGTGAATTTTTCTTCAAATTGTCTAATCTATTTATAATCATTTTTTAGCAAAGTATTTTCCAACTTAGCCACTCTTTCTTCCACAACTGCCCTTTCAAAGAACTTTTACTTATAATCAACCTTAAGAGACATATCCTTGATCGCTAAAATCTTATTAACAGATTTTAATGATTTTATCTTACTCTTTAGAGATGCATCATTGCTCTGGACTTCTTAACTTCTATGTAATACTTCACTATCAACCTTTTATATTGACCATACAATTCATGATATAGATTTTTCAATTCATCAATTTCAATATCAAAGTCAGAATAATATACATCATTATCTCCTGATTTAGCCATAAGAAAGATGTTTCTAACTTTTTTAGGTTCTTCTTCTTCACAGTTTTTAAAATCCTCATTTGACCAAGTTGCTTTTAGTGTCATTCCTCTTATATAGGAGGATCCTTTATCTCTCCTAAGCTCAATTTCGTGGATCATCAAGTTTCCTCATAGCCAATCGAGTGAAATAGTGTCTAGATCTTTTACAATTTCTAGAGTTGTCACCTTAGGTCTCCATTCCTTTGGTAGTGACCTTAGAATCTTCATTACGAGCTTCATTATGAGCTCATCATCAGGATATATCTTTCCCAAGTTCTTTAAGGTGGTGATGATGTTGTTGAACTATCCAAAGAATTCATCTGTAGTTTCTCTCTATTTTATGCCAATACTTTTGTATTGATGGACTAAAAACCTTATTTTATATTTCTTTACCTCATCTGTTCCGTCAAAGGTGACTTGAAGTTTATCCCACATTTCTTTTGTTATAGAGTAGTAGATATCTTTTCATATTCTTTTGGAAACAATGCACATATCAGATGATGTTTTACTTTAGCATTTAGTTATGCATTTCTTTTGTCAACATCAGTCCATTATTATACATTATCAATAGTGGGAAGTGTAGTTCCAACTCTAATGGCTTGCCAGACTTTGATATCTACAGATTGGAGATATATGGTCATTTTCTCTTTCCACTATGAATAGTTGTTTCTATTGAAGTAAGGAGGCTTTGAGATGGATTATCCTTTAAAACTTCTCAAAATGTTTTCCATGATCTATCACGTGCTGTAAAACACAAAAAATGTGAAACCTTTTTCTAATACCAAATGATAAAGCAAACACATGCAAGAGGGGGGTGAATTAAGTGTGACTTAAAAAATTACTAGTTTCAATTCGTATAAAGGTAGGGACCTATTAAAATTTAAAAATAATATGGTCCTGTTAGACGATAGAACCCTGTTAAATAACAGGAGCCTTTTAGATAATCAAAGCCTATTAAACAATAAATCCTTTTAAAACAATTTAAAACAAAAGGCACTTGTTAAAATTAAGAAGAACCTCTTGCAAGTTGAAAAAAAAAGAAGCCTATTATAAAAGTGAAGGAGCCTTTTACAAAAATGAAAATACAAAAAATATACTACATAAATTTTAAAGTTAAAAAGAGAGAGAGGAATGAAGCAATCTATTTATATTGATTCGGCTTATATCCTAAGCCTATGTCTAGTCCCTATGTATTTAACTTGAGTGTTTCACTAAAATCTCAAATAGTAATTTGACGAGCCTCTTCAAGCTCACGAGTACATATTTTTCAAAGTTATCCAAACTTCTAAACTAGTAATATTTAGCTAGCCTTTACAAGCTTTCAAAAAATGAAAATGTAATTTGCTCGATATGAACTTCAATGATCTCTCTTAAAAAGAATTTTCATTTTCTAAAGTACAAGAGATTTGACAATGATATCACTTTCAAGAGAATTGATGCTATAGATGTACTTCAATAGTTTGATCAGTTTTCGCAAAAATAATGGCTTTTCCTTAAGTAGGCATTTCTATCAAGTAGCCATTGCTTTACTTACAATCTTAGTCAACTGGATGGATTTAAATCTGAATAACTTCAACGTTATCTTTGCCAAAAATCTTCTAATAATCACAAGGCTAATATACAACCTTCATAATTAGTAGGATCCTTTCAAATAAACCATTTTTAATAAGGTAAGTTCATAAAGAAGATTCCTATAAACGTATTTCTTATGATTTAATTTCTTTGTTAGAATTAAGCAGTTACCAATAAAAGGAAATAACTGCAATGATAATAAGATTCTTCTAGATATTGTGAAATAAATAAGGTAAGTTCATTAGGAAGGTTCCTACAAAAAAAGAAGAATTTATCCTATGATTTTATTTCCTTTTGAGAATTAAACCATTAATTATACAAGAAAATAAATCTAATTTAAATTTGAAATATTATAACGTTATCATCAAAATCATTAATAATAATAATAGTAGCATACTAAATTAGCTTTAAAAATTTTCGTATATGATGGAATCAAATAGTGAATTAATCTTAAATGAACCAATATTAAAATAAGAAAAACAAAGGAAATGAAGTGTCAATAACTATATAAGGAACTTAATTGATATGAATTAGCTTAGTTAGAACTTCAATTTCAATATTAACAATATAAAATAGATTGTTTAATTATAATCTTAACTACTAATTTATGTGACAACGAAATTTTAGAGAGTTTTCCTCCTTTGATTAATTTGAATAGCCTTTTTTATTAACTATTAAATCACGAATGATATGTTATTGATTCAAATAATTACTAAAAATGAAAAAAATAACTCTTAAATATAAGATATGATGGTTACATGTACACTTAAATTATCAAGAGAACAAGATTGATATAGTATCTATCTATTTTGTTCAAATCATGTAAGTGATATCAAACATTAGCATGATATCTAGTTAGACACATTTCTCCAAAATTAGTAGCCAATAGACCAAATCAATTATTAAAATTAAGATTTCACTTATATTCAACCAAGGCAACTTTCAATCTATGTTTTAATTAAAATATATATAATTACTAGTAATCATTTTTTTGTTAATTTTTTAAAAGATATCATTACGAAAATTATTCGAGGCATATTATAACAAAGTCAAATAGTTACTTTATAGAGATCATCTATAAAAGTGAGACATAAAACTTTCATTAAAGAGAAGTTGGAGTAATTAAATAAACTCATGAGCGTCAAGTTCACTTAATAGAAGGACAAAACTAAGACCAAAGGAGATTCAAGGCATTATAAATGTATAAATACAAATGTAATCATGGTTTTTTTATCCTATAAAAAACTTCTTTTAATCTCAAGATCAAAACTCAATTATTTTAAGATTAGAACTACATGTCAAGCAATATAATTGCTTAAACTAGAGAAATATCATACAAATATCAAGATAACATGAAGAATAAGAGATGAAATTCAATTTCAATTATTTTCACAATTTATTTTTTAGAAAACACAAAAAATAATTTAAATGAGAAAAAAACAAGATGAAAACTAGGGCTAAAACACCAAAACAATTATATGATGACCAGCGAATTGTGCTTTGATCCATAAACTCTATTTTGATCACTCTAACCTTCATTAAAACTCTCTAAACATTTTAAAATAACTAAAAATAAAAATTAACAAGATAATCAATAGAAAGAACAATAAAAGGAAGTATAAAGTAAACTAATCTAATGCTAATATTTATTCTAGTCCCCATCAACAACCCAAAAACCCTTATGAAAATTAAATATTTGTGAAAACATGATGGATTATCTAGAAGATGATTGAATGTCGGTCCCACAAGTACTAATAAACTATTGACTTAGACTTCTACACTTTATCTAGATGATTAAAATAAAGATGGATTAGCTTATTTAGGACTTTGGATTTACCATTAAAAATATGGTTTAAATTTATTGATCTTATTCTTGTATACTAGTTTATTTGATGGCAAAGTTTTAAAATGCCATTCACTTTTGGTCAATTTTAAAAACTTTTTAAGCCAGTAATTATGTTCCTAATATTATTTTCATTAATATAATTGATTATCCAAGATGAGAAACCAATTCTCAAAACCTAAGTTATGATAGTTACACATACTTAGATTATCGTAAAAACAAGATTAATATGGTAGCTGTTACAAAGGTCACCTGGGAGACTCGAACTTTCACCCGAAGTTGCTCGCTCACATCCTTTGCACGGCAGTCTCACTCAGATCCGTTAAAGTAAGACTTAGCCTTTCCCCAACCCTCGAAGTGTTTAACTCACACACTCTCGAAGAAACAACGCGGAAGCAATAAAGAAATATAGGCAACAAAAGAACACACAGAGATACGGCCAAAAGACCAACTTTATATTATTTTCCCTCAAAGAATACAAAGAATGCTCTCTCTGATTGATCTACCGAATATGAGAAGGGAAAAGCTCGAATGAGCTATTTATAGGCACTCAAGCTTAGAGTCA
>JANJEY010000008.1:33875339-33889294 GCA_024703695.1 Erythroxylum cataractarum | reverse complement strand
AAAAATTGCAATGTGGCTTTTCAGGTTCTGAGGAATTATTTCAGCTAGGCTAAATGGAGTATAGCCACTGAGGTCTGATATGGATTAGGGGTCGGGATCAGTTTGCACCTGCACATGTCTTCATTGACTTTATTTTTGAATTATGTTCTACAAGAATTGTACAAAGTGTATGTAAACGATTTGGTAATGAAATGACTTTATGGTTTCAAGTGTTTTGTATCTGAAATGGGCCCAAATTTAAAGTTGAATGCTAATGTTTTTAAAGATTGTAGCTTGGAAATGGAAATGTTTTCAAATGACATGGGCCTAATTTGATTAGTAATTTCCGCTTGCATGTTCCTTATTTTAAAGAAACAAAAGTATTGTAATGAATTTTTTACTGAATGATCATTCTAGCATGCCACCCTTGTGGGGTACGTACTCGGATATCACCATGGATGTAGGGTACGTGTCTTGTGAGAGTGGGGTGCTACACTTAAGACGTTGTTGGGGGCTTTGCCACAACTTTAGGTACAGTGTTTTTCATTTTTGGAATATAATTTTGGCCATCAGAACTCTTCTGCTTGTGCCTTTATTGTTTGTTCAATTTTTATCTTAAAATTTACAACTCTTTCTACTGTTAGGCTCAGTGAATTCTATATCGTTTTTTTATTCTGAATAATATGGATTACCTTGTTTATTTTTTGTGTTGTTCTCATGTTGCTGACTGACTGTCTATAATAATTAACTCTATTATAACTATCTATTGTAACTAGTTGTAACTCTGTTGATTTAATGGAACATGCCTGCAGTTCCTCTTTATAGCCAGTCTGAAACAAAATATGACATTTAATGAAAGTATCTAAGATAGATGTTTTCATTAAATGAAGTCTGATAGTAGTTGAGATATAAATGGATTTGCTACACTTGAACAATGAAGTATGTTGTCTCTTGTTGCATTAATTTCATGGGAGTTGTAGCTAGTTTTTTAATTTATTACTTTTAACTCCATTTATTACTCACAACTGCCCAATGTCTCTTTTTCACCTATAAAATGGAACAACTCAACACAATTGTTAGTTGTTACTCTTTACTATGGATGGACTTTCAAGGGATATACTCGTACCAAAAGATCTCGAATTCAAGAAGATTCTACCACAAATTGCCAATAATGTTAGATATGTGCCACATTTTAAGGTAATTGAATATATTCTTCCTCCCCTTTCATTATATTTTCCATGAAAAATGTTGTTTTATCATCTTATGATTATTATTTTATATTAGGATTGCATTGGAGCTATTAATGGTACATATATAGCGGTAGTTGTTGTAGAGGATAATCAAATGAGATTTAGAGGGTGGAAAGGAATAACAACAACAAATGTGTTGGCAACATGTGACTTTAACTTACTATTTACATATGTTTTAACTGGTTGGTAGGGATCAACATACGATTCTCATATTTTCCTTGATACAAGTAATCCAAGACTTAAATTTTCAAAACCACCGATAGGTAATTTTAAGATTTGTAGGATTTGCTATTAATGATTTAGACTTTTTATGATATCATTTATACTAATTATATTACTTCTATGAAAACTCAGGTAAATATTACTTGGTTGACGAAGGCTATCCGAAAAGAGAAGGATATTTGACACCTTACCCAAAGATAAGATATCATCAATCAGAGTTTCGTGGTGCAAATCTAAGAAAATCTTGAGAAGTTTTTAATTGAGCTCATTCATCATTAAGAAATTGTATTAAGAGGGCTTTTGGTGTTTTTAAGACTCGATGGAAGATACTGGAGAAAATACCTAAGTATTTATTAAAGCATCAAAATAGAATAATTTGTGCAGCTTTTACGTTGCATAATTATATTAGAAGAAGTACAATTGGCGACCTGACTTTTAGCATCATCAATTAAGATCCTGAATTTTTACCTCTAGATGTATTTCAAGATGTTGAAGTTAATTCTACATAAAAATACATTGAAAAATAAAGAACTCAGTAGATGATAACTATTCGCGATAATATTGTTTCCAATTTAATAGCAGTTAGACGTCGTTCTTGAATTGTTATAAACTTTTTCTTTAAATGATGATATTCATTTCTTTTACTCTATTTGAATTGTATTGTTAAACTTCATTTGTATTGTTATATTTTATATTTTGAGATAGTTAAACACAAGACAAGTTAAGAATGACTAATATGATTAAAAATTAATACGATACCTGTTATTTTATATTATTATATATAATATTTGCTAAAATTTAAGTATTCTAAATTTAAATATTTACATATTAAGCTAGAATAAAACCTTTGAAATATAAAATTAGAAATGTTGTTGTCCAATTGCTTTGTGTTTCTTTTTCTTGTTAAAAGCTTAATTTCAAAATATTGTTACTTAAAATTCTATCTAGAAACATTATTTATTACTCTTTTATATAACTTTAGTTGACCAGCTCTTGTTTATAATGGTTTCTATTAATATTATTTCTAATTTAGAATAATTTTGACCAATATTCATAATTAGATATCTATCCAAAAGAAATCAATTTTATATTGGTAATACTTAATCATTCCAAAATATGAATGAGGGTGATAAAAATGCTTTTAAAATAACATTTTAACATAAAGTGTTTAAAAATAATTTTTTGATCAAAATAAAGGTAATTAAATAAGAATTTCAAAAGTTTTTGGGATCTTAATCTAATTTAATTTGTAAATACTTAATATTATTAAATAAAATACTTTTTCATTTTATTTTCACTCTTTTAATTTTTCATTTGTCGTACTTTCTCATTTTATTCAGTTTTTTGTTTTTACTTCTTTAATTTTTTGTTCATCTTTTTTTTTTTTCCTATTTTTAGTCATCTTCATATCCCTTTCTTTTTTCTTTTCTTTTTTTGCAAAATGAAATAGATGAAAATATGAAAGAATGTGAAATCTAGAATGTGAGACAACAGCTTCTGTTAACAGCGCCTTTGATTCAAGAAAATATACCCGCAATCTGAGTAAAATATTAATATTAATATATAAGGAAGAATAAGAATCGTCAACCACATCCTATCTTCTTTCTTTTTAAATTAATTTACACTATTGAGAGTATAATTCAGGGCATCCTTTTGTTTTGTGCAAGCGAATATCGGATTATCTCTTGAAAGACCAATGATTGGATTTTGCATTACCAGGGTTAACTAACTAACTAACTAACTATAATTTCTTTACCGTTGTTTTAAGAATAGAAATTCTATTAATAATAAAACCTTTGAATTTAATCGAAAATTAGCATTAAATAATTATGAAGATAATGATCGGATTTTGCATTACCGGGGTTAACTAACTAACTTGCTATAATTTCTTTACCGTTGTTTTAAGAATATAAATTCTATTAATAATAAAACCTTTTAATTTAATCGAAAATTGGCATTAAATAATTATGAAGATAAATATTATAGTTAATTTCAATATGAATGTACGACATAGAATTCGTTTTTGATTTTAATACTTGTCCATTTCATAGTTATCAATAGAAAAAATAACTGATGCATTGTTGGAATAAATTAAAAAATTGAATGTAGCTTATCTACTTTTTATCTTCAACAAAATATTCGTGGATTATAGAATATGATCACATATACGATAAGGCGTCTTGTGTAAGTGAAGCATAACATGGAAAAAGGAACTTTTGTGAACAGAGATCTCAACAGGAGCACCAACTAAACTGATTTTAATCCATTCCCCGTTACTATTCCATTAGAGAACATATGTAAAACTTAAGCACAAAAATAAGGGCATCCACTTTTACTTTACAGCAAAGCAAAATGCATCTTCCCATTTTTGATTACTAGCAAAATATCCCATTTTTAATTAAAAACATTAATTAAATTTTAAAAATACCATATTCTGAATCAAAAAGTTTTTTTATATAAATATGCCACCATGGCTAAATCATTAGTAACACACATTTTAGTATCGAAAAGCTCTTTCATATATACCTAATATACTTAAAACTTCTTACATGTAACCTTAAGCTGTTGAGAAGATTATTGTCATATATTATCTTTGTATTGTCTTTCTCGTAATAATAATAATAAAATCTATCTCCTTACATGTAGATGTACATCATCTAATTGTTCGAATCACGCAAATTCTTGTTTTTTTACTTTGTTTATTTTCTTCTTATATTGCTTACATTTGTGTTATAGTTGGTATCTTAACAATTAACATCAAAGCATCTGTTTTATCATCAAGACATCTCTTCACAAGTTTTATATTAAGATATCTGATGTATCAAATAATTTCACTCTATGGAAGGTGAACATAAGGATGGTTCTTGTTTAGAAGGAGAAGAAACATTATAAAGAATTTGGAAGTGTTGGAGAAGGAAGGAGATTCTGTCAAAGGTGCATACAATAATACTGTTGAATTTGGGTTACGAGGTCCTAACAGGGGCAGTTAATAAAATAATCATTGCCTTATTATTGAAATAACTTAAGAGTAAATATCAAAAATCACTTTTAAATAAATTTAACAAAGCAACATTTCTATACCTTGAGTTGACAGATAATACATAGGTTGAAGACAAAGTCGATAATTTTAATTAGATCAGCATGAATTTACAACATTTTAGAATTAAAATTGAGGATAGGGATCAAACCATAATCCTTTTGTGTTCCTTACGCAATTCATATGAGAATTTTTTTGATACAATATTGTATGGTAGGGAGACAAATTTTGTCAATGTTGTGAACAATATCCTATAGTCTAAAAATTTGAAGAAAAAGTCCTCTAACACATATTAAGATAAATCAGATGTGAGTCTATTCAGTAAAGAAAGGAATAAGGAAAAGGATATTAGAAATAATAGTAACTCACATTCCAAATCGAAGGCTAAATTTGTTCGATGCTTTAACTATAAAGGAAAAGGACATTTTAAGGTACTATCTATAGTGGAAGAATAGAAACGAGAAAAAAGAAAACATATGAAAAGTGAGTATTGTTGCAGTCGAGATGGAAGAGAAAGTAGACTATAAATAATTATGATTATGTAAATTGGTGAGTGATAAGCACATCTTATTATATAACTCTCAATAAGGATTGATTACGTTCTTTTAAAGAATTGAATGATAATGTTAGATTGGATGATGATGGAAAACTTGTTATTAAAGGTAATGGTTCATTGTAAATCAAAATACATGATAGAACTGTTAAAACATTGGATGCCTAATATGTGCTTAAACTTCAGAAGAATCTAATTTTTATAGGTTCTCTTGATAGTCAAAGTAAGTTTTATGGTAAGGTTAGACAACTTAAGTTGTTAAAGGTGTGTTGTTTGTGATGAAAGAAAAAATATAATATACCATCTATGTCCTAATGGGAAAGAAAATAATAGGTTTTTCTTTTCTTAATCTTCAGGGCAAAAGGATGATAATATTGTAGTATGGTACATGTGAGTGAGTCCATCTTAAAGAATATGTGGCGACTAAACTTTATAAAGGAGCTTGTTGAAGGATGAAAAATATAGGAAGGTAGGTTTCTGCAAGTTTCATATGCTTAGTAAAAAGTCTATGGTAATATTTAAGGATATAGTGTTTAGGGAGTTACATATATTGAGGAAAATATATGGAAAAGACAAGTCAAGGTCAACAATAAGGAGACAGAACAATGTCAAAGATGGTACAAGTTGCACTTTAGAACAACCTAGAACAAATATTAAAGGAGTAAAAATTCTAGTTCAAGAGATAGAACAATGTCAAAAAGAAAGTATTAGCATGGAATAACTAAAGATAGAGTGACATAGACCATCAGAAAACTAAGGAGATATAGTTGAAAATATTCAGTTATGTATGATCTTATTATCAGTGATGAGGATGCAACTATCTTTTAAGAGACTAGGAAAATTAAAAAGAAAGATATATTGATGGGTCATATGATAAAGGAAAAGGTCTCACAAGGTCAAAAAATTGATTGCATCTAGCTAGATCTTGTTAAAAAAAAAAGGCTCACACTTTAGATGATGCAATTGGTATGTTAATAAAGTTGTTTCCCTAAAAAAAATTCAAATATAGCTTAAACTTAGTGAATGCTCACATAACTTTAAGGCTTTAGGGATGGGTATGGCAGGAGTGATTCTTGGTTAAATGGAGAGTTCAAGGTAAGGTAGAGAATTGTTAAATATGCCTTAAATTCTTTGTTAATACTAAAATTCCATAAGCTAACAAAAATTAGACCGACACTAATCTCATATTTGTTGAATAGATTTCCTAGTTAAAAGTAAATAAAAATTGGTGTCAAGTAGGGGATAGGCATCAAACTCGTGACTACTAAATCTTACACAATTGATTGAATAATCAGATATTAAGCCCCATTCAGCTTTCACTGAAATCATATATTAAAATTCTCATAAATTATTTTGCAAATACCAACTTGAAATAATTATCAAATTTTATTATATTAAATGAAATTATAGCATTTTTTATGAATCCTTTAATCTGAAACCTAACTAATAGTGTTAGTCTATAATGACATCTAACGGAGAGGGGAGGTGGGGAGACAAATTGGTTGTATATAAAATTCAATAATTTTTCTAACCAAATAACTCAATTAACATCAAATAATATAAATAAGAATGAGGAAATTGTTTAATATAAATCAATCAAATTTATAAATAATTTATAGAAGATAAGGAAGAGAGAATGCAAACTGATTTACAATGGTTTGACAAGCAACTCTTGTCTATATCTACTCTAAAGACTATTCTTAGAATTGTACTATAATTTTTCTGTCAAAGTAAAAAGTAGCCTTTGTACAAGCTTTTTTTTAGTAAAGAGGACCTTTCTTACAATCTTATCCATGGCAAGGAGGAATCTTAATCCCACTTAGAACACTCTGAGTATAATATATCCAACACCCCAATAAAAGATTACAACTAAAAAAATATCTCAATTATTCATTTGATAGGTCTAAATGGCTTACTCATACAATATGAGAAAATGATGCTAAAATTATTAAAAATTGAAATGTGTGTATAAAACACTTAAAACCTTCTTGATACTAAAGTCAATGAGAAAACATCTATTTATAATGGTTTAGGAAACTAGACATTGAAGCTAAGAACTAGCCATTACAATGGCTATATTTAGAGCACTAGTTAATCATTATAGCATACTAGTATGTATTAAAGGCATCAGATTCATTGGTCGTTGGAACACTAGTTGACCAATAAGCATATTGATAGACTAATATAACACATTGGTCAACCAATACCTTAACTAATGTTACAAAAAAAACCCATGGTACATCAAATTTCACAACTTTAACCTATATTAGTTGACCACTAATCCATATAAATCAACCAATCACCTCAAAAAATTGATTTTATCAATTTTAAATGGTCAAACGTAATTTGTTTAATCTTATTATGATTTAAATACTTCCCAAAATGTTCCCTAAAAAGTGTTTAAAAAATCAAGAGTTTTTTTTATTAAAATCAAAAGCTTTAATATTTCTTGATGAATGTAAAAACTCATGCAATAAAGTGAAAAAAAATACTTATGCTTGGTGAGCCTTTTAGAGCAGAAAATTAACAAAGTGAGATTACAATTAATATTACAAACTTAAGAAAGACCTTGATAAGTCTCAAGTTTCTTATGTTTTTAGTTTGATCTTCACTTCAGTAGTTGTAAACTTTTTCATTTTATCAACTATGTAAGCTATCTTTTTGAGTTTATAATTTTATTTTGTTTTTGTATTGCTTTTCATCAAAATAATAAACTTAATAGTAATTATGTTTTGTTATCATAAAAAAAATCAATTAGAATCTTCCTTAGTTCAACAAATAGATTTCTTTCTTGACAAGGATGTATCAACATGAGTTTTAACATTAAATAGATTTTATCTTAAATATTTTTTCCAATTTTCATCTATATCATTTTAAATTCTTGAAGCTCTTTGATCTAGCCTTCAATCTATTATACTTATTCTTTAACTATTAGACATCAATATACTCTTTATAAAAATTTCTTGAGGACTTATCTTAATATTCTAACAACCATATTTGAAAAGGTAGTAGTTGTTCAATTTTTGTTCTTCACTTCTTCAACTACTGATGAGACTAAATATATCTTGCATCATTCTGTATCCTATCTTTTACATTTATTTCTATATAATCATTTCAATCGTTAATATTGTCCAAAGCTTCCATCACTTAGAGTAACTAAAAGGAGTGACAACAGAAAGAAAAGTTTCTTAAAGAAGAAATGGTCACACAAACAATTGGGACGCCTTATATAAAATAAGATATCATATAAGAAAAGAATATTAGGGTGTAGCTTAGTCATAAAAACTCTTTGAATCATAAATGAGTTATATGTAATAAGAAATCATCTAAGAAAAGGAATGTTTACATGGAAAGGAGAATGGAAGAAGCATTTAAATATTTATATCTACCTATTACCCAAATAAGATCGTTAGCCATAACTTCATTAATACACTAAACCATTTTAAAGCATAAGGGGAAAGGGACTGCATTTTTTAGAAAATTAATTTTACAACCAATTTAGCTAGGAATATGTCATATTTTAATATTATGAGATTTACATTGTAAGTTATACTTATATTCCTCAGCCTCAAAATATGTCATTGTCCCTTATTTACAAATTAAGTAATCTTATTTATCTTGACATTAAATCTTATATATGGGTTAAAAAAATTTGTAGGAGAAAAAGATAATTTTACCTTAAGCAGGTTTTGAGGTGCCAATGTCTCATGCCAAGTTTTGAGGTGCAAAAGTCTTATGCTTAGTGTTAATCGTATTACTGAACTGGCACCCATTCATAATTCTCACTATCAAGTAAGTTGTTGAACCTAAGAGGGTCATTATAGGCTCTCATTATAAAACTCTTTGCATATGAGAAGTTCTAAGACTACTTATATGAACAACAAAGAAGTAGTTCTTCATATGTTATCCATTGTGGTAGTTTGTGTATAATTGTTTGCTAGACGCTATTAACAACATACATAGCTTACCATGAATTTGAAATACTATTAGACCTAAGTTTAGCCACTTCGTAGGATCCAAATTTCACTTCTTCATCTTTAGAACTTGGCTATAATAGTCTAAATAAAAGATTTTACATAACTCAGTCCCTTTTCAGCACTCTTAAATGTAACCTAATCTTTTTCTTCCTTGTTTAACACCACTTCTAAACTATAACCTAAAGCTTTTTCTTTCTTCATTGACTTCACTATAACCTAAAGCTTTTTCTTTCTTCATTGACTTCACTTTACCTATGTTGAAAATCCAAAAGGATGTAGTAGTTTCACAAAATTTCTGGTTCAGTCACAGTTGTTTCTAGCACAATCAAAAATAGAAAAATTAAACACACAAATGATAAATCAACACCAGAAATTTGTTAACGTAGTTTGCACACCTTGCAGACTTCTATGGGACCTTCACCCAACTTAAACAACTTTCACTTGTGATACAACAATATTTTTACTTAAGATATTACAGAGCTAGCTCACCCTACCCTTGACACTATCACTCATTCTCACTACCCGTGAAAGTAAATCACACCCAATAGTACAACTGTCTTGTTCTAACCTCAACAAAGGATTTTCTCAACAGTATTTGATAATAAAGGATGAAAATAAATTAACTGAAGTGATTGAAATAACAACGAACATAAACAAAAACACTTGAGAAAGAAAACAACATCCCTAACAATATAGCTTCGTCAACGAAAGAATGAAAAGTTGTCCATTAAAAGAATTTTCTGTGAAACTTCAATATCATCACTGGAACAACCCACGCATAACATCTAAAAAGTCACCAATGAAATAAAAATCTTTCCACAAAAAATGTTACAAACTATGAAGCTATAAAATCACCAAGACTGTTGGAAGTTTTTCACATAAAAACGACTATCGTTGATAGCCTAAAAATTTCATCACAATAGATAGAAACACAACTCCCCAATATAGAAAAATCACTAACAAAATAAACGTTTCTTCACTGAAACATTACAAATAAAGGAGCATCAAAATCCATGATGCCTGTTGGAATTTTATGCACACCATCACTTGATAATCACTAGAAACACAAATGATCAACTCCCAATCAGCCTGGATAGCAAAGAGATAATCAAGAGGAAGCCAAATCCAATCTTAGGATGAGAAGAAAGAATGTCGAGAGTAGATGAATTCGCCTCCACCCATATATAAGGGTCATCAAGATACTTCCTATTCACCCATAAAACTAGAACTCAAAATTGAAAAAAAAAAATCCCAACTCCATCACATAAAACACCAATTAGAAAAACAGATGTTTAGACGTCCAAAAAAAAAACTTCAGTAAAATGCAGCTGCTATAATCCCACAAAAAAAATGTCTAACCAAGTCATGCCAACACCAATAGAAAAAAATCACAACTACATAAACTCCTAATCATCAACATAAACTTTAGAAAGACGCAGTTACCAAAGACTCCACATAATCCTTGATTATCAGCCACATAAGTCATGCTATTCTTAACGGAAAAATCAGCAATAGATAGATTAATAGCTTGGCATAATCAACTGCTAGATATCATCAAAAGTTAACTTCAACAGACATGGGAGAGGTCATGGTAGAAGATTCCTTCAACTATGTAGTAATGTAATCACTAAGGAGTCTTCACAAGATGGATTTCCATCTTCATTCATGTGATTCACATAGGAATATTTACAAGATAGAGTAGTATCTTCATACAATCTCTTATCAAATATTATCCAAGAGAGCTTTTTAATTTCAGCCTCTAAATCTAACTATAATCAACCAATCAAATCAAATAGAATTTGAAGCTAATCAACATTATCTTGAATGTCCAATTATCGAATAATGCTAAAACTAAATAATAAGATATAAAATAGATATCTTAACAATCTCCCCCTTTTTGGTATTGTTTGTCACAAATTTGAAACTCCTTATAAAGGAGATAATTGAACATATAAGCATGAAAACACAATCCACATAAGACAACTACCTTAGTCAGTCAATAAGATCCAAACACAAGCAGTTATCCAAGGATACAAATATCTAAAGTAACAAAAGTAACAGAACACAATCAACAAAGCAAAACCAGATGTTCCAATATAGTTTTCTCCCCTTTAGGACAAAAGATGTCAAAAAGCAAGACTAACGGTCAAATCTCTCCCTGAATTGAATAGTCACAAAAAACAATCCTATATTTTCCTATTGGCAGACAAAACAATGCCAAAATGAAGAATAACTTCAATGCGATCAATCTTAGTGAATAAAGAGGCATAAGAATTAGTAGTAGGTACAATGGAAGAATCATAAGTATGTAGTGCAATAGTAGAATTCATAGACCCCATAATCAAATCATTAGGCAACATATCATTACTTATATTAAAATCATTCACATACGACTGATTAAATTCATAGACCCTAAAAATGCGTTCATTATAATCAAACTTAATTGATCTCCTCCTCACATAAGCCAAAGAACGCAAATTGCCTAAATTTATACAACTCACGATATAGAGAGAAACTAAGATAAAACTTGATAAACCCAAATCATAGAAAATCATAATCTTCCTACATGTTTCTAACCAATCATCAATATATTCTTGATAAAACTTCGCAAAAAAAATCTAAAAGCAGAATTCTCAAATTATCAACCAAAGCCTCATACTCACATTAAATATATATACTATTTAAAAAGTAAGGAAAAAGTTAAACACACACCAATCAATTGAACCTTAGAAACCCCATAAATAAAAACTTAACAACCTTAAACGATAACTCCTTCGAATCTCCTTTTCTTTGGGAAAAAAGTCAATATACTTCAAAATTGTAAATTACATAATCCATATGCCCATCGAAGAAATTCAAACCTGACCTTATTCCTCGTTACATTATCTTTTTCATCAGTTTCTTCTTCTGAAGCAGCTAACTGATTCTGTGTCTGTCCAGTTTCTTTAACAACAACAACTAACTATGAATCTAGACAATTTCTTATTTTTCTTTTACTACACCTTTATGCTTGTACTTCTAACCTAAATATGTTTTGGTTACGTGGGCTACTGCTGGAAATTTAATGGAAAAATTTTAGATTTTTGGTTTTGACCCTGTTTACATATCATTTATAGCAACTTGTAGCAATTCGGCCTTATGTGCTTCATTACCCCACAAAAATGACATGTAGGATAAACTTTCAATTCTTCCTTGAGGTTTCTCCTTTGACAAATCTAGCATCATCATTTTTCTCATCATTCAACTTGGAACATTTTCTTGTAACTAATACCTCGAACGTATCGTTTAGCATTTCCAATGTCTAACAAATTTTTTAGCTTTTCGGTACCTCCATTTAACATTCTTATTCCCTTTTCCATATGACAAACTTCAACTTCGTTTCATCAAGCTCATTTATGGTAGATAACAACTTCTTCTCTAAATCTTGAATGATGTTCTTCATAGAAGAGTTTTCCTTCATTAGCTTTTCATTTTTCTTATGTTTGCATCCACTTTGCATACATTGACTCATAGGTTTGTAAATATCCTCACTTTTGTCCTCTAAATCATTGTAATTACTGTCATAATCTGAAATTAAACTTTAGACTGATTCATCTGCATTTTTCCTAAAATTTTGGACTGATTTACCCACGATTTCATCATCAGTTTCTTCCTTCAAAGTAATTGGACTTTTGTTGTATATAGCAACCAACGCAACACTATTCACAAATTCTTCTTCACTACTATACTAGTTTTTGGATTCATTCTCACTCTACGTGTTAGACCCCGAATTTTTTTAATGATGTCATTAAGCATAAATTGAGTTAATTATGTGATTAAGGCTTAGTTTGATTTATTTTGGAGTATTAGTGGATAATTGAGGTGTATTTGCGTTTTATGTGGTTTAAATGAAATTAAGGGATTAAAATGTGTAAGGGCATTTTAAGAAAATTTCTTAGATTGTAATGGGTTTAGGCTTGTAAAGAGGGGTAAGTTGGTCTTTGTATTTTCTTTAGGTTAGGTTTAAGAAGAAATTAGAAAAGAAAAGAAAGAAGAAAAAGAAGGAAATAGAGAAGAGAAAGAGGAAGAGCACGCCATCGTGAAGGAGAAGAGAAGAGGAAGAGAGAGAGCTGCAGTCTTTGGAGATTTTGACAGTTTTGGAGCAATACCCGGTAAGCTTAAGTCCTTTCTATCTTGTTTCTGGATGGATTAAACCTTAAGATAGATTGGATTGAGTAGAATCGAAGGTTTTAGGGTTTTAAGGCATAAATGTAGAGATTTCCTTGGGTTGATGTGTTTGTGTTGGATTCGAAGCTTAGAATGGGTTAGAAATGTAGTAGAGGACTTGATCTATAGTTTGGTTGTGTTGCATTTGAGATTGGGAAGTGAATGAAGCCGAAAAATGCAGAAATCGGGGGTTCAGAGTCGCAGCTCCGACCCGCACATCACGACGTGTGCAAGAGCACGTCGTGGCGTGCGGAGAAATTGGAGACGCCGCGAACGCTGGGTGCACGTCACGGTGTGCACAATATGATGTGCACGGCGCGGCGCACAAATGTGCACGGCGCGGCGCACAAATGTGCACGTCGTAACTTGCATGAGGTGAGCACGTCGCGACGAACACATTTGTGCTCGCCGCGGCGAACCCCCCCCTTTGTCCGAAAATGAAATTTTTAGTATTGTGGGCATATCTTTTGGTGTAGATGTCCGATTGAGGTGATTTTTGATCCGTTGTGAACTAGAGATCAAGGGCTACGAGTTGTATAAAAAAAAGGGAAGTTTGGAATTAGTCTGTAAGGGTTCGAAATTTTATGAGGAAGTCAGATGTAGACTTTTAGCACTTTATTTTGGCTTTCCAAGCTTTGATTATTTTATGTGGATATTGTTTGATTTGGAACTTGGTTGCTTATAGGAAACCAAGCCGATTTGACCCAATCGCAAGAGGAAGGACACCAGTG
>JANJEY010000008.1:33864650-33875239 GCA_024703695.1 Erythroxylum cataractarum | reverse complement strand
AAGTGACATGCATGTCATGCATACATGTAGATTGACCTGTAGCTAATCCTTAGTGTTTCCATTTGAAGGAGTACGATATCACCTCGTAGAAGGACACGAGGAGTTATGCAAGGATTTGTTGCACCTGACTCTCCGACGAGAGAGGAGAGGACTGATGAGTCAGTAGCCTCAGGAAATGCTGAGGCTTCTGTAGGGCTAGGTAGTGAGCCCGTTCTGTCGCCGACTCAGGAGTCGCCAACTATGCAGGAGAAAGTGCCTCCTTTGGATCCGAGATTATTCCAGGCCTTCACCCAGGCATTTGTTCAGGCTATGAGCCAGATGCCACAGCCTTCTGCTTCAGCCCCAGTTCAGAAGGGGAGATGGTTTGACTGATTGAGGAAGTATGGGGCAGTTGACTTCTTTGGGACATCAGATCCTGAAGAAGCTGAGACACGGTTGAGGAAGACTGAGAGGGTGCTGGATCAGATGGACTGTGAGGATGACGAGAGGGTCATCTATGCTGCTAGTTTGCTTCAGGGAGATGCTCTTCACTAGTGGGAGACCGTGTCAGGGAGTCAGATGAGGCCAGTGGGGTTATCATGGCAGAACTTCTTGGCTACTTTTAAGAAGAATTATCTGTCAGAGGTTTATGTTCAGCAGAAGCAGAGGGAGTTTCTCAGATTGACTCAGAGGGATATGACAGTCAGCGAGTATGAGCGCCGGTTTACATAGCTATCCTGGTATGCTTTAGATCTGATGTTGAGTGAGGCTTCTAGATGTCGCAGGTTTGAGTCGGGATTGCACTTGGCGATCAGAGAGAAGGTGATAGTGCAGAACTTCTGTGACTTCCAGCAATTAGTTGAGGCAGCTCTGCGAGTGGAAAATATAGAGAATATCAAAAGTGCATTGAACAAGAATAGAAAGGGTAGAGAGCAGTCCAGGAGAGGGGGTAGCACTAGTACTCCTATGCCAGACAGGAGTGCTAGGAGCTTCCCAGTTCAGTCAGAGGAGAGGAGCAGTGGTGCGAGCCGACCTAGGCCGATGCGGACCTCCACCGTTTTTTTCTAAAATTGGATCTATCCTTCTTCGCTTTCTTTAACCACTTGCTGAAATTTATTATCAATAACTCCATATCCTCATTGTCATCGGATTCATTTCCTAAGTCATTCATGACTTGTCCAACCTCAACTTGCAATGCCAATCCTTTTTTCTTCACTTGTTTATCTCTAAAAAAATCATCTCAAAGTTGGTGAGAATCCCAATTACCTTATCTAAAGACAATTCAGTGATATCATGGGCTTTTTCGATGGCTGTAGTATATGGTATGAATCTCAGAAGCAATGATCTCAATGTCTTCTTAATAGGTTTCGCATTTGAATACTTCTTCCCAAGTTGATGTGCTTGGTTTGCTATGTCACATAGTCTCTCATGGAAGTCTCCAATAGTTTCACTCCCATCCATCTTCAGCTCTTCAAATCTCACAACCAACATTTGAAGTTTCGACGCTATTACAGATTTTGATCCCTCATGTATAGTTTGCAAAGTTTCCCACATTTCTTTTGTCAATTCATAGGCTGATATCGTAGCAAAGTGATCCTCATCAACTGCATTGAAGATGGCGTTCAAGGCTTAAAAATTTCCAAGCGCTCTCTCTTCTTTAGCCCTTGTCCACTTAAATGAATCTTTAAGCACTGCTTCTCCCTTTCCATCAGTTGTCACTAGATGTGTCCAGTCATTTAAAACTGAGTTCCATGCTTTTATTCTTTGTACCTAAATGAATACTCTCATCCATGATTTCCACGTAGGATAATTTGAGCCATATAACAACGGTTCCTTGATGATTAATTCCCCTTCTCTTATAGCCATAATTGTGAAACATGGATCTGCACCAACTTGATATACCAAGTTCTGATTTGATGATCCGCTCTAATACTAATTGAAAATCCAAAAGGATGTAGTAGTTTAGTAAAATTTCTACTTCAACCGCTATTGTTTCTAGTGCAACGAAAAATAGAAAAATTAAACGCACAGATGATAAATCAATGTCAGAAATTTGTTAATGCAGTTCGACACACCTTGCCTACATCTATATGACCTCTACCCAGTTTAAAAAACTTTCACTTGTGATACAAAAATAGTTTTACTCAAGGCATTATAAAGCGAACTCACCCTACCCTTGACACTATCCCTCGTCCTTACTACCCATGAAAGAAATCACACCCAATAGTATGACCGCCTCATATTAACTTCAACGGAGAATTTTCTCAATAATATTTGATAATAAATGATGAAACTAAAATAACTCAAGTGACTGAAATAACAATGAACATAAAACACACTTAAGAAAGAAACAACTTTCCTAACACTGTAGCTTCGTCAATGAAAGAATGAAAAGTTGTCAATCAAAAGAATCTGCTATGAAACTTCAATATCATCACTGGAATAACCCACACATAACAGATGAAAAGTCACCAACGAAACAAACTTCTTTCCACCGAAAATGTTACAAACTATGAAGCTGCAAAAATACCAATATTGTTGGAAGTTTTTCGCATAAAAATCATTATCGTTGACAGCTCAAAAATTTCCTCATAATAGAAAAAAAACACAGCTCCCCAATTTGGAAAAATCACTAACAAAATAAATGTTTCTTCACCAAAATGTTGTAAACAACGGAGCTATAAAATCCACGATGTCTACTAGAATTTTATGTACACCACCACCGATATTGATAGTCACCAGAAACACACACGATCAATTCCCAATTAGCCTAGATAGCAAAAAGATAATCAAGAGGAAGCCAAGTCCAATCTCAGCATGAGATGACAAAATGTTGAGAGTAGATGCATTCGCCTCCACCCACATGCAAGGGTCTTCAAAATACTTCATATTCACCCACAAAACTAGAACTCAGAAAAGAAAATTTCCTAGTTGAATCATGTAAAACACCAATTAGAAAAACAGTTGCTTGGACTTGCAAAAGCAATGGCAACTCTAATAAAATGCATCTGTTATAATCCCACACACAAAAAACAATTGTCTATCCAAGTCATGCTAGCACCAAAAGAAAACAATCACATCTACATAAACTCCTAATCAACAACGTAGACTTGAGAAAGATGGAACTACCAAAGATAGGTTAATATCTTGACCCAATCAGCTGCCAGATATCATCAAAAGTTAACTTCAACAGACATGGGAGAGGTCACAGTAGAAGATTCATTTAGTTGTGTAGTAACATAAATCACCAAAGAGTCTTCACAAGATGTAGTTCTATCTTCATTCACGTGATTCACAAAGGAGTCTTTACAAGATAGAGTTCTATCTTCATACAATCTCTTATGAAATACTATCCAATATAGCTTTTTTATTTTTAGCCACCAAGTCTAGCTATAATCAACCAATCAAATCTAATAAAATTTGAAGCTAATGAATAATATCTTGAATGTCCAATTATCAAATAGTGCCAAAACTAAATAATAAGATATATAACAGATATCTTAACACATATAAACCTAATCCTTATGATCCAAACAACTTATATAATATTGATTGGTATAATCTTTAAAACTTCTGTAGTCAATCAATGATGCCAAGATTGACACAAATTCACAGATGAAGCTCAATATCATCTATATCGAGAATCCTGAAGTGTCAAGTTGTGTGAGTTCATTGTTGAAACAAAGGGTCAAGGATCATCATTATCGACTACATAAATACTACAAATCTTTTCCTTCAGATGAGGAGGCAAGGAGACATGTTCCGGAGCGAGTGACTCAAAAAAATTGGAGCCAAATGTGTGATTATTGATCCACTGTCAACATTAAGGTTTGTCTTCTTTCTCTTCACATTTGCTTCAATTAATCTTGTTTCACAATTTAATAACTATTTCTTTTTTTATTTAGGAAAATTGTGAGAAAGCCAAGGTTAATAGAGAAAAATGAAAAATCTTCATAACTAAGGCTCCAAATCATTTGTTATCATACGAAATGAATTTGTAAGTTTTTTGTTTAGAAGTTATAATTATATCAATAAATACAATATTATTTATTATGTTTCAATCCTTTTTTTTTTCATAAAATAGAATCAGAAGGAACTATATGGTGAAGAGTGTGATAGGATCATATTACAAACTCACACAATACAAGGAGGTGAAGGCTGAACTTCTGAAGAAGCATAGAATAATTACGTAAGTATAAAATTTGTTAATTTTATACTTATTTATTCATACAGTAATAACTAATAATATTTGAATGAAATATTTGTTTTATTTTTCTAAATTTTAGAATAAGATGTAGGAGTTGTTATAAAGATCATTGTCGGACAAAATGAGCTAAATGTAGATGATATTTGCAACATCGACTTTAGTACAAGATGAGGATACATTAAAGGTCTTAGGTATGGCTCTAAGCCAATTGGTTCATTATCGTCACAACTAGCATATGTAACCACACTTCAAGAGGAGAAACTGGTCGCCTATGGCTCAGTTACAATGTAATGAAGAAAAATTAGAATATAATGAGCAAAAGTTAGACCATACTAAATGAAAGTTGGCCAAGCTTGAAAAGATGGTCAATCAAATGCTTGACCCAAATTATGTAAGTAGTAGTGACGATGAGTACGAGTCTTAATTTGTACATAAGTTTCTTTATTAACATTTGTAAATAACAATTAATAACATTTTATTTTTATATAAAAATGTTTCTATTTTTATTTTTTATTTTCATTTAATTAATTATAAATAAAAAATTCTAAATATTACAAACGAAATGATGGATTAAAAATCTTACCATTTATTATAATTAAATGAAAATTATTAACAGGATTTTTTAGCCAAAAATAAAAAATAGTCATGAAAACTTTTTAGCTATGTTCCTAAAAATGTTGACAATAATTTTTAAAAATTATTAAAAAACTAAAAATTAAATAAAAATGTAGCTGAAAAGATTTTGCAACGATTTTAAAATTGTCGACAAAACTTTTTAGCTACATTCCAAAAAAGTCATAATAACTTTTACCTATGTTCAGAAAATTGTTGCCAAATCTAATTATCTATGAAACAAAAAACATCACAAAATATTATTACTTACAAAGAGATTTTGCGACAATTTTTGCAACAAAATTTTGTCATCCATAAAAAGTATTGGCGAAATTTTTTTTTATTGAAAAAAATATAAAACATAAAATTCGTCGCCAAAAGCTCCTTCTGTTGTAATGTCTCTTCCTTCTTTGACACTATCAAATTCTATTATAATTTTTCTTCTCCTTTCAACACTGCTACACATCCCTACTAAACAAGAATAACCATCATTTTTCACTTTCTAATGAGCTAAATCATTCAATCTATTGAATTTATTAATATCAAATTTGTGAAAAGACATTTTGACGACAAACTCTATCTAAGATATCAATTGTTGGCTATGATACCAATTATTGAGATATTAATTGCCTTGATACCAAAATTTTCATGAATGAAAGCCATATAAGGAGAAAAATAATGAAGCAAACAAATATGATTTACATAATTCGGTTGGTATGTGACTTACATCCACAAGTAAAGAGATATAATTCTTTTATTAATGTGGAAAAGATATATTAGGGCAATAATTTGTCAAAAACCTTAACCATACCCCTATAAACCCCTTATTAAGGTATTTACATATTGGAGGTCCATATAAGATATTTAAGCAAGTGTAACTCTATTTTCACATAAGTCTAAAATTAATGAAATTCTATTTTCAAAATTTTTTAAAGTCAATGAAATTATATTTTCCCTCGTCCTTAAATTTTGTGTCACGAGTCTTAACCCCTATTCTATTCTTGACACATATGTAGTTTTATTTCCGACTTTTTAATTTAAAGTACAACTTTGATCCTATGTCTCTATCCAATACTAGTTAATTTATGTAATTTTACTATTGGCCAATATTTAAAACATCAATCACACACATACACACACACATACTTATAGGGTATTTGGTTCTCTTGTTAGAATATATAAGGAATATAATGGTCATTTTTTGGAAGAAAATAGATAAGGAATAAAATGAAATGAGTATTATATAGTTTAGTTTATTCCTAAGAATTTCTAATGATGATATATGCTAATGTTTAATTTGAAAAAATAAATTAGGAAAGATAAAGAAATACTAACAAAAATATCAAAATATCCATTATAGTCTTCATTAACTATATAATAATAATAATAACAACAACAACAACAAAAACAACAACAAAAGAAAATTAATAAGAAGAAGAAGAAAAAGAAAAAGAATAATAATAATAATAATAATAATTAAAGATACCTCCCTTACATCTTTACCTATTCCGTAAAAAATGTAGAAAAAGTTAAAATTAATTATTCTGCATATTATTTTCTAACCTAATAAATAAAGAAATAACTATTCATCAAAAATTGATTAGTAAGAGAATATCTATTTTAGTCAACCAATGAGGTCAATAAAGATTATTATAATTCATAAGTTGGTGAATTGATTAACGCTAATATGGAAGCCTTTTGAGAAAGAAAAATAGATGAACTAATTCACAATTTGAACGTGCGAATTGGAAACGCTTATGCGGGAATTAATACATTATATATGTAACTATGTAAGAAAGGAAGGGGAGGCACAGTGGGTGAAGATCACCACGTATTGATGGAAAGTCGAACATCGTGAAAGAACACCACAATCTTCCCAAAGTCTTCCAATCACAGGTACAGTCATTTTTTATTTGTACATTTCATTTTTCATTTGTACATTTATAAGAAATGGGAAGTTCCAACTACCACCACAACATTAATTTATTTAGACTTATTAATGTGAATGATAAGGCACTTTTTTTTTGGTTACTCGTTAGGTATTTTAGGAGGGTCCTGACTATAAAAAAACACAACATTAATTTATTTAGACTTATTAATGTGAATGATGCGACACTTTTTTTTTATTACTCGTGAGGTGTCTTAGAAGGATCCCAATTATGAAAAAACACCTTTAAGCTATTCACACTCAGATTAATTCTTGCTTAAACTAGGTAGGTCTCTTGTGAGAGAAAAAACTCTGATCTTAAGTTTTAAACTGTTGCATACATAAAGACAGTTTGAACCGTTGACCTTATTTAAGTCAAGAGAACCCCTTACTAACTAACCTACGCCGTGCGGATAATGATAAGGCACTTTGATCAAATAAAAGCCACTCCCTAATACACAAAAGTAAATGCTCGTTGTCTGCCATTGCGATACTTACCTAGAGTAATTAGTGGTAGTTGAACTAGTCAAACTAATATTATTTAAGGAGAGAAAGGTACAGAGATGGTTAGTAATATTAGAATTGTAATTTAAATTTAAAATTAAAACTAAAATAGTCATTTCTATTCTATTAGTATATCCGAATTAAATATAATTAATTTTAATTTATTATATTTTTAGAATATGAATAAATAATTTTAACGCTAAGCAACTCGAATTTTAGTGAACTATTACAAATTTATTACAATTCCTCCTCATTCACACTCTATTCGAAAAGAAACTTTAAACTAATTGTTTTTTATTTGATTGGACAATTCGTAACAAAGTCGAAAAGAAGCGAAGGAGCAAAAGGCACTTTGGATGATAACTTAAAATAAAAAGGAAAAAGAAACAATGTAAAGTTGGCCACCGTTGCTTTCTGAGATGCGTAGCTTTACGCAGAAAAAGAGGTTGACTAGGCAGTCAAGATGCGTTTCATTCCTTTAAAATTAGTGACAATGCATCTATTTAAGCGGTCGACCTTCTTCAATTTCCTTGTCCCCTGGTATTTTGGGATACCAATCATAAGGAGGCATATACATTTTATATACATCTGTAAAAAAGAATCCAACTTTAAGAAATGGCGTAAATGGAGGGTTCTCGTTACAGTTTTGTGCACTAGAAGGAGCTTATCCATAATATATTCCACTTCATCATATGGTATAACACACGGCTTCATGTGAATCATACAATTCACCATCATTGCAATTGTAGTCTTAATAATAATGAGAGGATATCTATTAACGAGTAAGTTTGATACTCTCTCTGGTTCATAATAAGAGTCGTTTTAAAAAATACACATTTATTAAGAAAGTTAATAAAATTATATATATACCCTTATTAATACTCTCATAAAATTACCTCGATAATCAGCATCTTAAATAAAATTGTGAGAGAAATTGTCTTGAAATTATGATTTGTATAATTAAGATGAGAGAGAAATGAAAGAATAATTTTGAAAGAAAAGTTATAAATATACATACAAAGTCAAGAATGAAACTTGTTTTGATTAATTAAAATGTATCTAAAACGACTCTTATTATGAATCGGATGGAGTAATATTAAGTGTGTATGTTTGTACAATTAGAGCAAGTTTCTTGTAGTCCTTGTTTATTTTTTAATATAAGGAAACTAATTAACAACTGACGCCACTACACAGTTTCCAAATGATTCCACTGGTATGCTTATCTTTTCAGTGGAATGGAATATCTTTTTATGTGTTTGAAGTGTAATTCCATAGACGCATAATGCTTCACTCGTATATTTCCTAGTCACACCATTAAAAGTTTGTTAACATCATCTATCAATTTTGTTAAAATGCAGTGAATGAATTTGTATGTAAATATATAAAATTGACTATCACAAGCCATAAATTTTAGAATATCAAGCTCACAAATACTATAATTACTAAACTTTATTAATCTTAACTAAAAAATAAAATTAATTTAATTAAGATTTAAAAATAATTAAATTACTAAACTAATGAAATCAAAAGAATTAATTAACAACAAGAAATTAATATAACAAATATTAGAGTTTCAGAGTTTAGTTATGAAGAATTTCAATTATCATGCAATAATTGATAATCAAAACTGAAATAACAATTAACTTAAGATATTTATACACTTTATTACGGCATTAAGGTTATATTCAACTTAGTAACCACTTTTTCATACGCAATTCAAAATAATTAAACTCGTTAAGAATAATTGATACATTAATTATGACAATAGTCTAGGAAATCTATTTCTCTATACTCGTAATGATTTTTCTCTTAGTACACATCGTATTTCATATCTTGGTCCTAAATATAATTTCTAAAATTGAATTATAATGATCAGACATAAATTAAAAAATCAAGATTAAAGAGAATAAACTAAAAAAATCAATAACCAATCATGCAATAATAATTCAATATCTAACATAAACTACAATCTTAACCCTAACTAGAGATTTAGGTACTAAACATCATGAAAACAAAATAAAAAATAAATCAATCTTAACATCAACTTAAGTAAAGAACAAAAGTTTGGTAAAATTATGTTTTTGCACATGCTTAGATTGTATGCCATGAGTTTGGAACCAGACTAGCTTCCACATTGGTGCCAATTAGCAATTGGTTTGATTAAGCATGAAAACACTAATGAGGTTGTACTAGTCGTAAGTGCCATCCTAACGTTGATTTGCTTATGCTTCTTAAGCTTGTTTGAATAGCAACATACCGATGCTTATCCCGTTTGTGACCCCAACATTGATTAGGTTCTGCTTCTCTAATCCTTCCAAATAGTAAATAACTGATGCCTGACACCAACATGATTGTGGAGTCAATTAGACTTTATCCATGCTTCAATTTGACTTAATTTGGCCCAAATGATATCCTTCTTCGTTGCAAAACTCAAATAAAATCTACAAATGCAATATAAGCTATTAAGTACAAAACCTTCTAAAAATCATCAAAATATAAGATAAATACTCTCAAAATCACGCTAATAATATAAAATAATTAGCAAGTATCATAAACAAACCTAAAATTTTTACGTATTATATCATAAACAAAACTAGAACTTTTACTATATTAAGTACCAAACCATCTAAAAATTATAAAAAATAAGACAGATACTATCAAAATTATGGTAAAAAATAAAATAATTAGCGTCTACTACACACAAAACTAGAACTTTCACTATTATAAGAAACATGTCTCTTTTATTTTAACAGAATATGAGCATATATATTGTATAAATGGATCTAACTTATCATGGCATGGCCTACACCCAAACCAAATCCACTTTTTGCATTCTATTATTATTGCTGTACTAAATCAAAGCTCGCCTCATGAATTTAACTATTTAAAATAAAAATATTATTAGAAATAGAAAGAACACCATCTTAATATTTCATGTGATTCTCTCTAATTAAGTAATGTTAGATATAGTTCAACTTATTGGTGAATTGTATCTAATTTAACAATAAAATTCCAACTACATCCATTTGTTCAAAGATTTTTCATTACATATAATTTATAATATTAAAACAAATAAATTATTGTATCAAGTCTCATTTTTTAAAATAGTTGTAGATAAAATTGTTTAGAATGTAAGGTAAAATTGAGATGTATCACCTTAAACTAAAGATGAGCATATTCATTTTTAATTTATTTGTGAAAATTTTTAAAAATATTTAGAGAAATAGAATATTCTTCGAAAGTGACTGATCCGAATGAATACTAAGGGGGTGTTTGTTTCCATTTTTTTTTTTGGTTTTCTGTTTTTGTTTTTAAATTTAGTAAAAAAACTTGTTTGTTTGAGTTTTTGGTTTCTGTTTT
>JANJEY010000008.1:33815861-33829360 GCA_024703695.1 Erythroxylum cataractarum | reverse complement strand
CTCTTCTTCCCTACTCTTTACATTTAGATTTGATTAAATTGTTTTTGTGTGAATTAACTTCTGATTTTATTGTAGAAAATTACGAAAAGCTTAAAGATCTATTCAACCCCCCCTTCTAGATCGCTTACAATTTAGAGACCTACCTCCACCCGCTCTTTGGTGCCCAGTATAGCCTCTTAGATATCCACCATAACGAGGTCCCTTATATTAGTTGATACTTTCATAGCTTTCTTCTAAAATCAACATAATATGTCTACAAACATGAGATAGATGAACTTTAAGGAATACCTCACTTTTATGACCATTAACCTCTTTATCTAATTTTTTACTGCTAAAAAAATAAAGAGAAAAGTACATAAGATCTAATGTTTTCTGAGCGAAGAAGAAAAAAAAGATCTTCTATAGAAAAGAGGAAAGATATTAGATCGCAAAATTAACTGGAGGGCATTACGGTGAAGGTAGGACTAGTAGGGAAGGTGGGGATGTGGTGGCATTTGAAGGTTTCATGTTATTAACAATGTGAATGAGTGAATTGTTGCGTAAAGGGACCGCTGGCACCATATGCAAAAGTGATGCACTACAAATAAAATTAAAGTTAAATCATAATTACGATATTTATATTGTATTTATGTATTATCTCTAAATTATTATTAGTTATTTTCTATTAATATTAGATATTAATAGAATATAAAAAGATTAACACATATTATATTTTCCTTATAAATGAAGTAGTTATTCTCATAAACTAAAATATGAAGATACTTTAACAAAAAAGTTGGTAATTGTTAGAGAATAAGTTCATTGAATGGACCTAATAAGAATTCCATCTAAAATGTTACATATATAATTACGGAAATTCTTATTGTGATGATTGTACAAGTGATTATTTGACTTAAAATTTCTGAAGTATCACATATAGGGCATGTTATATTTTGATGCTACTTGTGACCTATTCAAATCAAAACTAGGTCAGTCAATAGTTATTTGATATAGCATAAACAACATGGAAGTATTTGAGTAATCAATATGGTGTTCATTATCCCTAAAGTGATTAAAGAGAATGTTCCGTTGTTCTCGATTAGTATTAATTTGGAAAATCTTCTGCTAAGGTATATGGAATGACATTTTGTAAAATAGTTTATAAATGTCATTGATAGAATGAATTATTAATGATGAAGAACTCATATGATTGGACTTAAACATAGTAGATATTAATTTTGTTTTATATCCAATTGAAACATTGTATGATGAAATGATTAAATTATATTAAAAAAATCATACATAAAAAGATTAGTCAAAAACAATTTGATATTCCTAAATATGTAAATGGTAATGATGTATTACTAATCTTGATTTATACATAAAAATTATTAGATTGGATAATTAAAAATAAATTAAAGAAATTTGATTTATTTAATCATAAATATGATTTAGGATTATAATTTATATTCATTGTCAATATATTTAAGAACCAAATAGATCGTATGCAAAGAATAATTTGAAGAGAGAAAAGGAATTTTAATCAAGTTAGACTTAATTACAAAGTTTTATAAAGTTTAAGGTTAAATAAGATATTTAATAAATAAGGACCAATATGAGATATTATTAGGTGTAATTAATATTTATTTAGAATTAATTATATTTCTAGTTTAATTGAAATTACGATTTTATTTTAATTAAATTATTAAAATAACCAAAAGCATGCTATATAAATAGACTTAAAGTTATCTCGTGATATGTGGATAATATTAAAGATTAGCCACTTGATGGGTATAACGGTTAAGATGATTTAATTTCAAATTTAGTTTGATAGAAACGAACGATGAAAAGTATTAAGATATGAAATACTTTTCATGCTTTACAATATTATATATGTTAATTATGATATATATTTTAAGTGATTTTCACTTTCAAAAAATCTTACCAAAAGTTTTCTTATTTATTTTATTACAATTAAGATCGTATCTCACCCTACAATTCCCCAGTAATGGTATAAGAACTTAATTTAATTTTATAACTTAATTAAAAATATTTAATTGTTATTGATCTTAAACTTGGAATTGAAATCGTGAAAGTTGCAAACCAAAAAGGAAAAAACTAAGTCTAAAATTTAGATTATATCTAAACCCTAATCATAAAATCATATTTGAATCTAATCAAGTATTGTTTAATTGTGAATTATTTGGATTATAGTCAACGCATTTGATGTTTGTGGTTTTGGATCACTGGTGGGTTGTTTTCTTATGGTCTAGCTGGATGGCTGTTGGCTGGGTTTATGGTTGGCTCATAGCGGCGTTGCAGTCATTGGAAAAGAGGATGCGGTTGGTGATGAGGCGTGGCAAGAGGCGTCTATAAGCAGAAGACATGGGACGTTGATGGAAAGAAGAAACTGTACGTGACTTGCGTCGTCGGATACTTGAAAGCAAGGATAGCTGCAAAACACCTTGATGAGAAGGCAGGGTAGGGTTCATGTTACGAAATTAGTTCTCTTTTTAAGATGAAAAAGGGTTTGCTTACGCATATGAATAAGATTATTCTAAGTTCGGTAGAGAATGTTTGATAAACAGAATAGTGTATCTTACTCTTAAAGGTCGTATCCTACTACAACACTAAATATCAACCAATTATTATTTTTGATCCTATTTTAAGGTAATAGCCCACTTAATCACGAAAGACATGCCCAACTCTATTTTGGCTCCCATATATTGATTCACTTTTTGGTTGAATTTTCTTTTTTTTTTTCCATGAGCTTATAGTATATACAAAAAAGCAAGTTGTAATGATGACGTGTCTATAGGTACTCTAGTAATTACCTATTTCATTAAGTTGTCTTTCCCATTTTATCTTCACTTGAATATAAGTTGAGATGTTCAAGCAACGATACGAATACTCTTTTATATTAGTCGAAAATATCGGTCTAGTTTTCGTCAAGTACTATAAATTTGAAAATCAGTAAGGACTAATTTGTAATTTTTAAAAATTTTAACCCTAAAAATAACCCCCTCTCTTCGTACCGTACCCTCACCCCACACCCGAATCTTCTTTTCATTTTTTTCACTCTCTCACGCCGACTCTCACTTTCACTCACCGTCGTTCTGTCTCTCTTGTTCTCCTCTCCATCTTCGACGGTGCTGCTCCTTCTAGGGGTGAGCATTATTCGGACTGGCCCGATTACTCGACCATGCCCGAATTAATTCGGGTAAACAAATGCTAAATTTCGGATAATTCAGGCTGGCCTGGATGTTACGGGTAACTCTGAAAAAATTTGGGCCGGCTCGATTACCCGAATTAGGTTTTAAAAAAATATGAAATAGGGTAATTAGGATAATTCGGGTAAATCAGGCCGGGATAATCTGGGTAAACCGGGCCGGGATAATAGGTAATTCGGGTAAATCGGGCTGGGTAAGTTCGGGTAAATCGGGCCGGGTAAGTTCGGGTAATTGAAAATTCAGGTTCGGGCCAGGTAAGAAAAAAAAATTCGGATAATTCGGGCCGGACCCGAACAGTAAAAATCCGGCCTGAATTACCTGAATGCTCACCCCTAGCTCCTTCCCCGATGATTATCATCTTCCTGCTTGATCCACGCCAACACTAGAGATCCTCGACTCCTCCACATGAAATCCCGAACACGCCACCGTTTTCAAACCTTCTTTTTGAGGACCACTGCACCACGTTGTCGCCACCATTGAACGTCTGAAGAAGGAGAGAACGCTGCTGCTCACCCCAGATCTAAACCTGAGTCCCGACCAGTCACCCAACTTAACACCCAACCCAAAAACCCGAAGTTGTGAATTGGTTTTTAGGTGTGTCTTTTTAGTTTTTTATTTTCTTCTACTTAATTGCATTTTTTATTGTGAATCGGTTGGAACTTGGATATTGAAAGTTGGAACTAAATTTTGTGATTCGGTTGGAACTTAGTTTTGTGATTTGCGTGGGTTGGATAAGATATTGGAGTTGAATGATTCACGATTTTGTTTGGTTAATTTCTGGTTTGGTTTTGTGGATTAGTTTAACTGATTAAAAGAAATTTATATTGAGTTTTTAGATGAATGAAATGCACGGCCTGATGTGAATATGTGATGATGTTGATAAATTGAATTGATTCAATTGAAAGTTTGGAAGTTGAAACAACTTAATTAAATTTTTAAACCGAGAATGTTAAAGTTGCAAACTTGCAAAGACTTAAATAATTAATTGACACGTTCTTACAATTTGTGAAATGATATTTCATTTTTAGTATTTGGGTATTAGTTTTGAGTAAATAATTAATTGAGTATAAAATTACGTTATTGTAAATTAATAATAATTCGGTTATAGTTAACGATAGTATTTGGGTATTGGCTTTGAGTAAATAATTAATTAAGTATAAAATATGTTGAATTATTTGGTAATATATATGTGTGAGCTATCATAAATATTTATAATAGATAATGTGTGAAAGTAATGATGTAAATGTGTCAAAAAAAAACTTTTTTTCAAATTGTGAACATGTTGTAGGCTCCACCCACTTATACTTAGACTTGTGAATGTCAATTAAAAATAATAAAAGCAACTTATATATTTAAGAACAAAATATAGAATAGTGTAGATAATATTGTGGTTTGTTAGAAATGAAAAGAAGATTCAAAGCTTTAAATAAGAAAAAAAAAATAACATTTCCAAAGAAGTATATCCTTCAACTTGATCCTTATGTTATGCATGTGTCCTTCAACTTGATCATCATGTTATGAATAGATGTGTATGAACAATTGTACAAGATATGTCATTCCTTATCTGGCGATTATGTAAATCATACCCTTCAACTTGATCCTTATATTTGAAACTTTGAATTGAAATTGTTCGAAATTGTTGGAAATGGAAATTATTTATGTATGTTTTATGATTGTTGAAAATGAAAATTATTTATGTATGTTTTGTGTAATTATATATCTTAGATAATCGAATTGTTAGTTTTTGAATTATAGTGAATTGTGTTCGATGAAATTGAATTGTGTATAATGTAATCATATAAAACGAGTTATATTATATAAGATGGACATACATATTGTATAATGAAGTTATGTGTAATTTATTTTGATATATGTATCTTAGCCTAAAGCAAAGAATGTTTGATAAACAGAATAGTGTATCTTACAGTTAAGATAAAGGTTGTATCGTCGTACAACACTAAATATCAACCAATCATTATTTTTGATCCTATTTTAAGGTAATAGCCCGCTTAATCACAGAAGACATGCCCAACTCTATTTTGGCTCCCATATATTGATCCACTTTTTGGTTGAATTTTTTTTTTCTTTCCATGAGCTTATAGTATATAACAAAAGAGCAAGTTGTAATGATGACGTGTCCACAGGTACTCCGGTAATTACCTATTTCATTAAGATGTCTTTCCCATTTGATCTTAACTTGAATATAAGTTGAGATGTTCAAGCAACGGTACGAATACTCTTCCGTACCGGCAGAAAAATAGAATGGTATTGATTGTTTTGGTATCGGCTAAAAATACCAGTCGGTACCACTCATTTTCATCTAGTACCATAAATTTAAAAAACAACAAGGACTAATTTGCAAATTTTAAAAGCTTTAATCCTAAAAACAACCCTCTCTGTGTGTACCTCACCCTCACCCCGCACTCGAAACTTCTTTTCATTTTTTTCACTCTCTCACCGACTCTCACTTTCACTCATCGTCATTCTCTCACTCTTGCTCTCCTCTCCATCTCCGGTTGTGTTGCTCCTTCCCCGATGACTATCATCCTCCTCCTTGATCCACGCCAGCATTAGAGATCCTTGACTCCTCCACGCGAAGTCCCGAACATGCCACCGTTTTCAACCCTCCTCTACGAGGATCACCGCACCACGTCATCGCCACCACTGAACATCTGAAGAAGGAGAGAACGCTACTGCTTGCCCTAGATCTAAACCTGAGTCTCAACCAATCACCCAACTTCGACACCCAACCCAAAAACTCGAAGTTGTGAATTGGTTTTTAGGTGTGGTTTTTTAGTTTTTTATTTTTTCCTACTTAATTGCATTTTTGATTGTGAATCGGTTGGAACTTGGATGTTGAAAGTTGGAATTAAATTTTGTGATTCAATTGGAACCTAGTTTTGTGATTTGTGTGGGTTGGATAAGATATTGGGGTTGAATGATTCACGGTTTTGTGTGGTTGATTTTTAGTTTGGGCTTGTGGATTGGTTTAACCAATTAAAAGAAATTTATGTTGTGTTTTTAGATGAATGGAAATGCACGACCTGATGTGAATATGTGATGATGTTGATGAATTGAATTGATTCAATTGAAAGTTTGTAAGTTGAAGCAACTTAAATAAAAATTTTAAACCGAGAATATTAAAGTTGCAAACTTGCAAAGACTTAAATAATTAATTGACACGTTCCTAAAATTTGTGAAATGGTATTTCATTTTTAGTATTTGGGTATTGGTTTTATGTAAATAATTAATTGAGTATAAAATTATGTTATTGTAAATTATAATAATTCGGTTGTAGTTAATGATAGTTTTTTGGTATTGGCTTTGAGTAAATAATTAATTGAGTATAAAATATGTTGAATTATTTGGTAATATATATGTGTGGGCTATCATAAATATATATAATAGATAATGTGTGAAAGTAGTCATGTAAATGTGTCCAAAAAAAACTTTTTTCCAAATTATGAACATGTTGTAGGCTCCAACCACTTATACTTAGACTTGTTAATGTCAATTAAAAGTAGTAAAAGCAACTTATATCCTTAAGAACTAAATATAGAATGGTGTAAATAATATTATGCTTTGTTAGAAATGAAAAGAAGATTCAAAGGTTTAAATAAGAAAAAAAAACATTTCTAAAGAAGTTATATCCTTTAACTTGATCTTCATGTTATGCATATATCCTTCAACTTGATCATCAAGTGTTATGAATAGATGTATATGAACAATTGTATAAGATATGTCATTCCTTGTTTGGTGATTATGTAAATCATACCCTTCAACTTGATCCTCATGTTTGAAACTTTGAATTGAAATTGTTTGAAATTGTTGGAAATGAAAATTATTTATGTATATTTTGTAATTGTTGGAAATAAAAATTATTTATGTATGTTTTGTGTAATTATATATCTTGAATAATCGAATTGTTAGTTTTTGACTTATAGAGAATTATGTTCGATGAAATTGAATTGTGTATAATGTAATCATACAAAATGAGTTATATTATATAAGATGGACATGCATATTTTGAAATGAAATTATATTTTATTTATTTTTACTTATGTATGTTTTGTGATTGTTGGACGTGAAAATTGTTTTATGCATGTTTTGTGATTATTGAAAATAGAAATTGTTAAAAATTGTTGAAAATGGAAATTATTTATAGATGTTTATGATCGCTCAAAATGGAAATTATTTATATATGTTTTGTGTAATTATGTATGTTGAATAATCGAATTATTAGTTTTTAACTTATAGTTAATTATGTTCGATGAAATTGAATTGTATATGATGTAATCATATAAAATGAGTTATATTATATAAGATGGATATGCGTATTATGTAATGAAATTATATGTTATTTATTTTGATATATGCATTCATTTATTTTTACAAATAAATGGAAGGAAGTTCAAGTACTCTGATCAAACCACTTTAGGAAGATACAATGATCCAACTTGGGCTCATGTTGTATTGGTTCTCGATATGAGGAACCATACTATTTGCTTTTTTTGTAATAAGAATTTGAAAGGTGGAGGAATCACCCGATTAAAGAAACATTTAGTTGGCGTTGAAGGAGATGTGAAACCCTGTAAAAAATAGTAAGTCATGATATGAAGTGGCAAATAAAAACATTGCTTGAAGAATATCAACATGAGAGAGATAGAAGGGAAAAGTTGAATTTTGAAATTGGTAGTAGAAGTTCATTTTCTAGTTTCCGTGTTGATTGTGGAAATGTTAAATGTGGTAGTGGTACTAGTATTGGTAGTATTCTATTCTTGGCCCAAGAAGAAGTTTCTAAACTTGATGTGAGAAAGAGAAAAAGGTAGGTGACTAGTTTTTTTGCACCATAAACAACTCCTGAAGCCCAACCTTCAATTCATAGTACAATCCAATCAAGAGATGCGGCTCACAATGTCAATATGGCAATAGCTAGATGGTGGCATGATACATGTTCATCATTCAATGTTTCTGTCCTATTATTATCAATCTATGATGGATGCAATAGCCTCTTATAGTTTGGGATACAAACGTCCTTCGATTGATCACTTAAGACGTAACCTTTTGAGTTGTTATGTTTCTAAAATTAGAAGTTATTTGGAAGAAAGAAAAGTTAATTCGGCTACTTTTGGATGTTCAATCATATGTGATGGTTGAAAAAATAGGAGACAATAGTCTATTATTAATTTCTGGTTTATTCTACAATTGGCTTTATGTTTTTGAAATCTATTGATGCATTTAGTCTTATTAGGAATACTGAGACTTTGTTTGCAATATTTGATGAAGTTGTGAATAAAGTAGGGCCATAAAATATTGTTCAGTTTATTACTGACAATGATTCTACTTATAAAGCGGTAGGAAAAAGGTTATAGAATAAATATAATTCTTTTTTTTTTTGCTCTTTGTATTATACATTGCATTGACCTAATGCCGGAGAATATAGGTAATCCTAAATATTTTCTTATTATTGATGAGACTATGCAGAACGCTAAAAAGGTGATCAAGTTCTTCTATAATCGTGCATGGGTATTGAATTTAATGAGAAAGAAATTTACCAATGGTAAGAATTTATGTCGTCCTGTTGTGACAAGATTTGAAACAAATTTCTTATCACTTCAGTCTTTTATTATGATGAAGAAAGAGTTAACACAAATGTTTACAAGTGATAAGTCGATTGTATCTCAGCATGCTAGGTCTAATGCTGAAGTGGACGTTTGTAAAATTATACTGGAAGATAGAGAATTTTGATCTCAATGTCAATTTGTTATCCGAGTTTGTAAGCCTTTAGTGAAGATGCTTCGCTTGGCTGATAGTGAAGAAAAGTCAATAATGGGTTTTTTCTGGCATGGAGAGAGCGACGAAAGCAATCAAGGTCAATCTGAAACATATGCCTTCTTTGTACACACCATATCTTTCAATCATTAATGATAGAAGGGAAAGACAATTTTCTTCTCCATTGTTTGCAACTGGGGTGTTTTTGAATCCTAATGTATATTTTAGACTGGATCTTACCAAGCAAGCTGAAGTTAATAGAGGAATAGTTTTAATTATTACAACAATTGTTAGCATTGATGCACTGCAAGATCTCTTAAGCTCACAAATGGAGCTTTATAAGTTCTCTTATGGAGATTTTAGAATGCCAATTACTATTCAACAAAGAGGAAAACTTTCTCCATGTATTAGTTGTTTCCTTTTTCTTATTTGTTGAAAATTAATTATCACTTTATTTTGTTTTATAACGTTACTTTTGTTATCTTACGACTTATAGTTTCTTGGTGAGATCAATTTGGAAATGGTGTTCCAAAATTGAAAAAGTTTGCAATTCAGATTTTAAGTCAATGTGTGAGTGCAACAGGCTGTGAATGAAACTAGAGCATATTTAAATTTATTCACTTCAAGAAAATGAATAAATTAGAGCATAAGAGGTTGAATGACTTGGTTTTTGTTCATTACAATTTAAAGCTTCAGGAAAGGTATGTTGTTATCAATATTAATTTCGATATAATTTCTTATAATTTTATAATAATTAAATTTAGTTATTTACTAAAAGTCTTAATAACACAAGTAGTTCAACTAATCCATTTTACATTGATAATTTTGAATTTTTGGTGGATTGGGTTTCTGAAGAACTGAATTTGGTAGATGCCAATGATTTGGAAGATAATCTTGGATAGAAAAGCATTGACATGTCATTTTGTGCATTAAATTTGAATGATAATAATGATGAAGCTCCTCTCAATGATGAAGATTTTGTACTAAATAATAACTAGAGTCAATGCAGTTGTAACAGGTATCCTCCCATGGATGATTGAATTTCGTTCCATGTTTTTGTTTTTCTCTTCTTTTAATTTTACTTATATTTGATGTATATGTTAAATTCTATATATGCAATGTAATTGTAAATATTTTTATTTTAGGTTTAATTTTTACTTGATTGTTTCTTCATCACGAACTCTTGTTGTAAATTGTAATAGTTTGAGAGTTAAAGATATTTATTTTTCTTTTAATTGGATGTTTTGAAGTAATTATTATTTATTATATGATAAAATTTTATTATTGTAATATTTTAAATACTTTGTATTATTCTTAATTTTATGTTTGTATGATGATGATTCTGATTTTTCATATTAATTGTGGTTATTATTTATATGTGAAATATTTAAAAATTATTTTTAGTTTATATTAATTATGATTATTATTTATTATTATGATTTTTTCAGACAGTGCTGATGTAAACTTATAAAGTCTACAGTACAACTGTACAATATACCAATGAACTATTTTGCAAATTTTAAAAAAATTCAGGAATTATTTCATAAATTTAAAAAATTAACCGAAACGGTACCTGGTATTGACCAGTATTGATACAGTACCGTACCAGAATCCAATCCGGTACCAAGTTCGGTGTCGTATTTGCAACTTTGTGTTCAAGGCCACAACGTAACAATTTTAACCCAAGTAAGTGATTAGAGAAAAATAACATAATAGATAAAAACGTACAAAATTAGGTTTCTTAACATAAACCATAGGTATTTAAAATATAAAAGTAGATAAAAAAATATTATACCATACTAAGTAAGATTTATAAAATTAGACTTCTTAAAAAAACAACTTAAATCTTCTTTGCAATGCTTTTAAGACCCTAAGTAAATGATTACCTTGAACCAAACTATACCGTCATGTACACACCTATCTAATATGGACTTTTAAACCCACCACCTCACCTTCCAAGTTCCAACAATAATATTCACATTAGCCAAATATTATTTATAATTTGCATATACCAATATGAAGAGCTATTTATGTGTAAATGGAGTATAAATTTTAGTTATTATACTTACTTACTAAACAATTTTAAAACCTCTCAATCAAATATGTTACTAAATATTTGTCCAAAAAAACTTGTGAACTGTTAGGGATCAACATAACTAAAACCAACTCATTTGATAAACCTACCTCATAATTCAAATAATTTAATGTTATATACAGAGATGATAATTTCTTTCGCACTTAGTCAACAAGCTAAACTTAAAATTGAGAGGGTTAACTCGACTTGAATATTATTTTGTTTAAATTTACAAAATAACATCATTTTAATCTATCGGTTCTTAATATTCATTCAGCAAAGTGATATTAACATCATTTTAACCAATTGGTTCTTAATTCATTCAACAAAGTAACATCATTTTATTAAGTTTTATCAAAATGACGTTGTTTTGTTGAATTTTATCAAAATCATGTTGTTTTGGTCTTAGTTAAATTAGGCTTTGAAGTATTCAAACACAACTAGGCTTAACTCGGACTGAAAAATCAACTAGGCCCCTACCATTAGCACCATGGAGTAAATAATTGTTAATCATATTTATGTAACATTCAATTTGTTAGACTTAATTAACATTCAGTCGACTTATAACTCAATAAATCAACCTAAAGATCCTAAATTAACATTTTCAAAAGATTTTTTAAGGAATTAAACTTAATCTTGACAAAACCAAATCTTTAAATATTTTTCAAATTTGATAAATAAAAGTTGAATAGATTTTCATTTTTAAGGCTAATAAAAAATGTCATCTTAAAATTTGAAAACATAACAAATTAAGTCCAACTTAAAATGACATGTAATTCTGAGCCTAATATATTGTCTTATTTTCACATATACCAAATTCTTAAAAATTACATCCAATAACACTAAGGATCAAGTAGTTATTATTAAAATAATGGGGGTAAAACATTCCTTAATATTTTTGAAACATAAATAATATGATATTTTATCAATTTTGTAACAAGTTTAGAATATTTTATGGAAATTAATATTGATTTTGTAATTTTATATACTATATACATATACTATTTTACTTTATAAAATTTATTTGACTTAATGCATAAGGATCTTAAAGAAAGGATAATATTGTTTTATGAGTTTTTAAAGATATTCTATTTGAGATTAAATTCTAGTATGGAAGGACATATTTGAACATACATTTAATTTTTGAAAGAATGTATGTTAAAATTTTCAAGAATTTCAAATACCAAGAAATATTTAAAATTAAATTTTATGATGAAATAAAAAGTAATATAAGAAGTTTTAGACCCTTGCAATTTTCTTTTTCCTTTTTTTAAATTATTAGAATCAGGTTCTATTTTTCTAAAAGAATCTAACAACCTAATATGAAAATTAGTTAACTAGTAGTGTGCCATTGGGTATTAATGCAATATATCTTTAATATGTTTAAAGATAAAAGACATTAAATGTTCTTATAGTTTAAATAACTTTAAAACAATCTCATAATCTTTAAAATTCTAAAAAATATATTGTAATTTTCTTAATAAAAAATTCTTTTCCAACTTTAATTTAAAAAATAGTTATGAAACACATGTGACATGAATGTCACTTATAGACTAATCAAATGTTATTGATATGATGACTCAACTCAACTCTTAAACATGGCCCAAATTAATTTAATCCGACGTAAACTAATAATTTATTATAATTATCTTAAATTATAAATTTGAATAGAATTTAATTGATTTGGATAATGATTAATAACTAAATTAGCTTGTTGTGTCATTAGCATTAAGATGGTAATATGCCTCGGGTAGCAGGCTCAAGGCAGTCGACTTGGGCCTGAACTTGGGCTCAAATTTTTTAATTTAAATGTCAAAACAATGTCCTTTTGCTAATACATGTGGAGGCTCAGTGCACCTTGAACTCAAGATTCAATTTTTTAAAAAATTGGAACCCAAGACCCGATCAACCCTGTCCTGGCCAGCTGATCTCAGGCCGAGCCAGGGCAGGTAGCTTGAGTTCGAGGCGCAAATCTTTTTCAGAATGGGGCCCGAGGTCTGGTCAATTCGAGTCTGGCTTGTTGATCTCATGCATGATCGGGCTAAGCCCAGGTTCTATTACTACCTCTAATAATCAACATTTGATTTATTTATGTATGATGTTAATGTCACATATATTTTGTCATTAATTTAACGAAGGTAAGAAAAATAATTGTTTTGAAAACTAAAGTTTACAAGAAATTTTTTTGAAAATTTTAAAGGTGAGGAGTTTTTAAAAGTTACTTAAATTATAAGATTGACGTTTATATTGTTCCCTATATTTAATTTAAATGATTGCTGGTAATACTTGGTATTAATTTAATTTATTTTCAATAATGTTTATAACTTAACTAAAATAAATGAAAGTTATAAGATTAAAGTGTATATATTGTTATAAAACCGAAACTAAACTTGAAGAATATTTGGGAGAGGAGAATTCTTCTTATGAAAAAATGGTGTATCTTA
>JANJEY010000008.1:33803007-33813920 GCA_024703695.1 Erythroxylum cataractarum | reverse complement strand
TAAAATTGATAATCAAAATTAGTAAAATTGAAAAAGTTTAAATTATTAATTGACACATTCTTAATTTTTGTTAAATGATAATTTATTTTTAATACTTGGGTATTGAATTTTAGTAAATAATTAGTTAAGTATACAATTATGGAATTAGAAATTAATGGACTATTTTGCAATTTTTAAAAAGCTTAGGGACTATTTTATAAATTTAAAAAATATTCAGAAACGATACCCGGCACCGACCGATACCGGTACAGTTCCGTTCCAGATCTCAATCCGGTATCGAGCCCAGTACGGTATTCATAACATTGCTTTAAATCCTTATTCTTCTCTTGTTTTTTAATAGAAAATGAAAAGAATAATGTGCATGTTTTTGAACACCAAGCCTTGTGATTAAAATTTCATATGTTTAAGGCCAAAAGGGTTAAATGGACCCTAACGTTTACATTGGTATACAAAATAGATCCCAAGTTTTACAGTGTTTAAATTAAATTCTAACATTTAGAAAACGTTTAGATTAAATTTTAACTACTAACGGTATTAGGGTATCGTCAATTATCTGTTAGCGTGGCCCAAAAAATTCTAACGTGAATTTTCTTTTTGAAATTTGTGAATGTGGAACTCACTAGAAGCTAATGTGGATTTTTTTAATGAAGGTGGGTCCCACCCCCAAGTTAAACGCTGCGTTTTGTAGCGGTTTAGAAGAAAACACAGTGTTTCTCTCTTAGCTTTGAAGTTAAACGTAGCAGATCTAGAGATGCATCATTTTGAACATAATTTCAAGCACTGCGCTCTTCCCTCTTCTTATAGACAAACCTAATTTGCCAAATCTCCCATCTTCTTCAATCATACAATCCCTAATCTCCCATCTTCTTCAATTTGTAGCGTTATTCGTCTTCTTCTTCAGCGAACAACAATCTAAGAGGGTCTGAATGGTTGTCCACCACTCCTAAGAACTGAGGATCAATGCCACTTTCGTCGTGAATCAAAGGTAACATTTATTGTATCTTCATCAATTCTTCCATTTGATTGCAGGTCTGACACAATGATATGGAGTAAAATGCTTTGATTGTCACTTCTTCATACCCTCGTTTGATGTGTCTTCAATTTGATTTTGAATGTTAATAGAAGTTGAATTTGTGAATGCTTGTGATTGGTTTAAGCATGGAAGGTGAATTCAATGATTAATGTGACAAGGAATGTGAATGTGAGATGATTCATAAGTTATTGGATTTTATACCAAATTGTGTTAGTGTATTAGCATTGAAAGTAAAGATGTGAGATGGTTTCAGCCTCATAGAAACATAAACTGCATTGAGTATTATTCAAGCCTATGATTATGTCATTGGTTTTAAGTTTTCCCCTAGTTATTAGCCATATTATGAATGAGGCTTTAGGTTGTTGTACACATTTCTTATACATAACCTTTAAAGTTTCTTTTATGTTTTGTTACACCTCTCTATGCATGCTATGTTCTTAAAGAATGTAAGGTGCATGTGTAATAGAGATATAGAGAATAACTAACGGTTGATAATGCTTAACCCAAACTTGATAGATCTCCCAATGACAAGTATTGTTCTCTCATATAGGGGGAACATATTTGAACTATTACTTTTATTTAAACTCAACCTAGTATCTTCATAATATTTGTCTACTAATCACACCTTAGTTCTGTTATCCATAGATGTCAGTTTGATCAGCCCTATGTATGAAAGGGAATGTAATTGTTATTTACATTAATTGTCAATTTTTTTAAATTAAAATTTAAATTAAAATAGGTTTATTTTGATTCATTGTTAAGTTAAGATCCAATATCTATTAGGGTAACATAACATGTCTTCACCATGGCAAGATTCTCAGTTATAAGTTCAGTGATTCAATTTATATGAGGAAGAAGGAAACTTTCCAAATTCTGAATTTTAGCTTGGAAATGTCAAGCTTCCTTTGCTAAGATTGATTCCTAAACCCATGAAGTGATTTGGATTCATAATACACTATTAAAATTGATTCTGAGCATACTAGGCTCCGAATTTATTATGCCTTAAATTGGTATCGTTTAAGGAAGAAAGGCTCAGAAATCTGCAACAAAGGTTAGGGGTACACTTTGATAGTTCACTTCTAAAGCATCAAATGAAATTATTGTACCACTTATGTAACTAGTTTACCTATGATAGACCAAGTAATATGATTAAAATAAGCATATATGAATGATATTTCAGTGGAGCATATATGAATGATACGTCATCTATATAAGCATATTGTTTCCATATATGAATGATACATCTATATGAGCATATTATTTTTTTCATCGATGTGATCTATGATATCCTCAAAAGATGATGGTTTCTTTACATATATATGAGCATATATGAATGATATGTCTGTGGAGTTTTTTGACATATTGTTTCCACTCCGAAAAAGACACTATTTGAGATTGTGGACATATTGTTTCCACTTTTGATTAGAAGAACTAAGAGAAATAATATAATTTTATAGTAACTATACAAAGATATGAACGTGACGTCTTCAAATAACACTTCATTAAATTCAAATAATGATAATCTGGTGTGTTATTGTGGTTTAAGAGCTCTGTTAAAAACTTCATGGAGTGAAAAAAAAAACATAGGAAGAAGATTTTATAGATACCCTAAATATTGTGTAAGCTTATTTTTCGATAAGTTAAAATTGTTTGTATATATGTTTAATGCTTTTGCCTAATAATTATCAATTATCTTTGAGATTTGAATATGTGAATTTTTTAAGTGATACAATGATAAATTTAGCAAGAGAGCTATTGAAGTAATTGATAACCTGAAAAAAGAACTTGTTAGTTTGAAGTAGGAGGCTCAATGAAGCACAATTGAATCATTTTTAATGTTCAAAATTGAGGAGCAAATAAAGGTAATGAAAGAAGACATTATTTTGCTGACAAAAGAGAATAATGAGTTTAAATTTGTTGTACTGATTATTGTAGGGATTTTTGTACTTATTATTACTTTTAAAATATGGCTTGTTGAGGACAAGTAGAACTAAATTTTACTATTTAAAAAAAACTTGAATTATGAAGAATGAAAATTCCTCATTTGAACTAATATATTTTGCACTATGTTTTTTCTTTATTGTTTTGTTATTCATGAAGTTGCTTTAATGAGCATAATTAGTAGTTGATAAATATATGAACAATTAATTATTCATATGGCCTCATCATGGACAATTAAATACAAAAGTGATATCACAATAAACAATTGGAACAACATGAACAATTATGATTATATAACGATAAATAGTTGGAGCAGTATATATAAAAGTGATAATATCACTAAAGTAATTACATCACAATACATTTATATACAGAATTTATGCTATCTATTCGTCCATATAAACAAGATTAATGTAAAGTCTATGAGTCAACCACATTACTTCCCTCATTTGCACTTGACTAAAAAGGTTAATCATGTACTAGTTGATTTATTGATGATCTTCGCCTTATTGCTTCAGTTTGTAAACTATTGAGAAGTTATGCTAGGTTGTCTTTTAAACCTCGAACCTCTCGGTTCGAAGGATAGTTGGAATGAAAATGGATCAATTTCTCTAAACTTCCGTTTACGATTATGCAAAGAGATACCAACCTATAAATAAACATGTCGTTAACATTATTCAATCTTAAAAGTAATCAATAAAGGTTGATTGTGTAAATATACTCACAATATTGCTTTGTTGAATTGCTACAACAACCTGTTCAGCTTGTGAGGAGACATAATAAATATTAATAAAAAATTGTGAGGAGTGTTCATTAGTTTTTCATCAACTGCAAGATAGAAAATTGGAGCTCTAGTAGGTTGCAGCACATGCTCATACAATGCTATGAATTTGAACTTCTTATAGCACTCATCCATATATGCCTCCGGTTGTTGTTTCGAATGGTGAACAACGCTTATAACATGCTTGCAAAGATATCCATACAACTCCCACACCCTACAACTACATGATTGGGAGGGGGATGTTCATTAGTTTTTCATCAACTGCAAGATAGAAAATTGGAGCTCTAGTAGGTTACAACACATCCTCATACAATGATATGAATTTGAACTTCTTATAGCACTCCTCCATATATGCCTCCATTTGTTGTTTTGAATGGTGAAAAACGCTTATAACATGCTTGCAAGGATATCCATACAACTCCCACACTCGACAACTACATGATTGGTGTCTACCAATTCTCAAAATATGCTTGGCATCGCCTTTGGAAACTTCATATGCTCTATCACCATTCCAAACAATTCTCCACTGCATAACATCTTTCTTATTCTTTTATTAATTTCTTCACAACCTTGGGTGTAACTCCCGACCTCCATCCATGACAAATTGTCTCCTATCCACATGCTTCTACATCAATATGATTCTAATTATTTCTAGCATACTTATAATTGACCTATCTCTAACTAGTAAAATCCATCCATTGAATGTTTCACTTATGTTGTTATCAACAACGAGACATTTGGATTCAAAAGATTGGTAACATTGTGCCCATCTTTCATTTGGATATTTAAGCAATGATGATGCACATCTAGGTGTGATTTTGTCCAATCTTTTCAATTGCTCATTAAAATCTTCTACGCACGTTGACCAAGCATAATTCTAAATTTGCTTTTGCAAATCTTTTCGTTTTCAATTCATATGCCAATTATGGTATATGTGCTTTGCACACATATGATGAGTGACATATGGTATTGTCTCTTCCACTACTCTAATCAATCCCTATAATAATATAATAGATTAAGTTAATATATAATTGATGCAAAATCTAACCATTAATTAATGAATAAAAAGAACCTTTTGCATGTCTAATATTATTGTTAGTCCTTCACCACTACCCAACTCCAAGTCTGAAAACAACAAACTCATAAACTAGGTCCAAGAATCAATGTTCTCTTCCTCGACAATTGCCTAAGCCACAGATACATACCTCTATCACCATCCCTCCCAACTGCACTCAACAGTTGACCTTGGAATTTAGTCTTCAAAAAACATCCATCAATACCAAATATTGACCTTAAATGCCTCCATCCTCTTTTCATTGCTTCAAAGCATATGTATAGTCTTTTGAACTGCAGAAAAAAGATAAAGATGTATGAATTAATGAATAAACTTCATAAATAAATATATGTTATAATTATCATTGTCAATAAACTTAACTTTGCATACTTGAAACAAACTAGTTTCTTTTAACCAACTTTAACTCTATTGTTGATCCAGAATTATTATTCCTCAACTCATCAGCGTATCCTTGTAGCTTCGCATATTCATTCACATAATCACTCACCCTTTCTTTTCTCAATCTCCTCTTAGCAACTCTAAACATACTTGAGATGAAAAATATATTGACCTTTTCTCGACATTCTTTTACCATCATTGCTATCGAAATACTAGGCTTCTTAAGTATTTTCTCCCTAAAATGTCTCATTAGGAACTTAACATAAACCACTTTTGGTTTGTTGGTCGTAAAACACCTATGCTCATTATTGAATGTCGCCACTTTTAGTTCATTCTTGTCACTCTCATCTTATGTCTTTTACTTTTCGTAAACTTCACATTGTAGCCTGTCTACATTGAGTAATGCACAACAGACTCTCTAAATTTTTTTACTAAGCCAAACTCCATCCCTAATCTCCAATTTGGTTCAACTTTGGATGGATTATGCCTAATATGTCTACTTGTTCTTCGTAATGCTTCACCATGCTCTTCTCTGCTAAGATATTGATTACTACCAATAAAACTACCAAAATCTGTCTACTCATTTTCAACTGGTTTCTAGTCATCAGGAATATGAATTTATGTAAAACCATCGCCATGCTCATCATCATCCACCTCTTTATTAACTCCTCTGTCAATTCCTAAACCAACACCTTCAGTACTAACAACTTCAGTAGCTCCAGAACTTTCCTCCTCACCCTCTTTATCTTCATCCTCTCCTCCAAATATAAGCAATATGTCAGGTACAAACGATGGGATGTCTAACATATAAGTTGCATATTCATCAATCATTTGGTAGATTTTCATCAAATTAATAAGCCTTAGACAAGTTTCATTAAAGTCAATCAACCTTAAAGACTTTCTAAACTTAAAATATGATATTTTATAATAGGCTTATTGACTTGAAGGTATCCTAACTCCTTCCCCATCTCATATATTTGCCTATATCTAACAAAATCCAGGTCTACTTTATCAAAAACACTTAATTCCTTATCAACATATTTCAACTATGGGATTCTAACAAACTTTTCACCATAAAACAACCTTATGCTTCCATATTCGACCATCATACACTTGTTCACAACAAATATATAAAGGCAAGTGTATCACCAAAAAACATAGATTTAAATGATATTATCAATAATATAATGAATACTACATGCATAATTATACAATTAGAGGATAACGTAACCAAGTAAACATTTCAAATTTGATAAAATAATCCCAATAAACTTAATTCATCTTCTTATTATCAACATTAGCTTATGCATCATAAATTGTCATAAACTATACTTTTATTCTATACTCGTCTATAAAATATTAGACTTAGTCCATACAACATGTTACCTTTCAAGGTCAAAATATAAAAATATAGGGTCAAATTATGAGTGTTCATACATTTAAAACTCAAAATATTGTTTAGTATTGATTGACTTGCATAGCTGAGAAACACAATATATATTCAGGTTTTAGTATAATATACATCTCATTCAACTTCATTTTTTGTGAATTAACCAACATAGCTTTTTGATAAAAGAGACACTAATATAGTATAACACCTATAGTTTCATAATTGACCATATATAACATGCATACTATATTGACACTTGATGTGTAGTATATAAACAAAATGATGAATATATAAGGAAAACCATTCAAATAATTCAAAAGCAAGCCTATATTGCTTTCTGCAAATCACAATATTCACATTAAGTTCTTGCCATACCTATTAAATAATTTTAAATTGAAAAAGAATATAAATGAGATAATTATTTGGTTTGTATTAAACTACACGCTAAGATTAAAACTGTTTTGTTTTCATTAAAACTCCAAGACTACCTCTTTATTTTCTTCTAAAACTCATTGATGTTCATGAAGATGCCTTCTCTATATGTATCATTTCACAGTTATGGATTGAAGTTCATAGATGGGGGATTGTGTGAACATGAAGAAGATAGTAGATTAGGGATTGGAGGAGGGAAGAAGCAAACGTAGCGTTTGTTTTTCTTCAAAACGTTATGTCTCTTCCTCTGCATACACTGCGTTTAAGGGAGGAGAGTTGCTTAAACAAAATGCGGTGTTTCAATTTCAGACGCAGAGTTTTTAACTTCAAAGTTAAGGAAGGAGCGCTATGTTTAACAACAAAACGCAATGTCTCCTACTCTTTGTAAAAAAACACAACATTTTACTTGGAGGTGGGATTCACATTTATTAAAAAATTTCATGACAACTTATAATGAATCCCACGTCCACAAAATTTTAAAAACATTTACGTTAGAAGTTTTGGAGTCACATATGTCCTAACACCGTTAGTGGTTAAGATTCAATTTAAATATTTTGCAAAAGTTAGGGTTAGTTTTAAACATTTTACAAATATTAAGGTTTAATTTGAACATCGTGAAACGTTAAGGTCTTTTTTATATACCAGTGTAAACGTTAGGGTCCATTTAACCCTTTCGGAGAGATGATACAATTAACAAATTCACTCTACTTAGTCAAACACTGGAAAATAATATATTGTAAAATAAAATCAAGAAAAAGCTGAAGGGAAACGGTAAGGGCTGATTTTGATTTTGTTTTTTTATTTATTTGGGCAATGGCATCCATTTATATTGCAAATTTTCGATTGCGATATTTGGGAAAAATGGGTCCTCTGGTAATAATACTAACATGGCCTTTTCTTGGTAGTGACGTCACAAATTGGCTAAAGCTATTGAATCCTTTTCAGAAACTGCTCACTTTCTGATGCTTTGCTGTCTCTTTTGTCTGTTATCGATGATCGTGCTAATTATATGTGATACGAACTCCCGTTTATCGGCACATTTAAAGCTTACTATTATTATTTGTTTTAATGAACAGTCAATAATATAAAATTATTAACAAATTTAATAATTTAAAAATAATGAATTGGATTTAATTTTGTTATTGAGCAAGAAATAAAGATACTATAATTAAAAAATGCCATAATTATTTATCTCAAGTTTGAAGCGTGGAGAACACTTAACTTTAGGCGACATCTTCATCAATCAACTAAAAGTTACGTGAAGAAGCAATTGAGTAAAAATAATTAAAAAATAAAATGAGTATTAATTTTTGTCTGAAATAGTTAAATTTTAGTTACTAATCATGAATCGTGACTAGTAATTAATCACAATGTTGATTCTACTTACTCACTTGCCAATCCTATGATTCTATCCTTCAATTCAACCTATTTATTCTTTTTTTTTGGTCTTAATTAATGGATTTCTTGTTTATTTTATCTCTTGTCTTGTGCCTACAGTTCTCATCATTCAAACCATAATATGGTAGGAGCAACAGCTGCTGCAGAAGGATGAGTATTTTATCTCAACGTTTGGTACATCTCTTTCTCATCTTCAAAAGTTAAACCTCAGTCTTTGGATTCCATGGTGGGATTTTCTCTCTCTGCCTTCCTTATTTCTCGAATAGCTCAAGCTCTAACCTTTCTGTTTTTTGCTCTCAACTTGATGAGTTGATATACAATAGTAGTCACGTCTTTTTATTCGTTTAGCATATTCGGTACCCTCTATTTCTCCAACCCAATTACTTCTTATCTGGTTTTCCTTATATTTGCTCATAAAATCCATTATCTTTTGTTTTCGACTTTTAGATTTATTGTGCTGTCCCTTCTTTTTGTGCAATATGATTCTCCCTTCACTTTGTTTTGGATTTATGCATCATATGTTGCTGCGCTCCTTCCAAAGTAAACACCTTCATCTCAATTAAGTCCATTGTTTTTGGGTTTTGTGCTTCTGTGCTGACCACTTTACTCTTCATCTTCCCTGTTATCATTTCTTCTTTCATAGGAATGAAATTTCTTGTTATTATAGACTGACACGAGTGGCTGGTGGTAGTTGCAGTAGTAGTAGTAGTCGTTTTTGTTGTAGAAGGAGGAGGAGGAGTGTTGTGCGAGAGCTTGTTGCTTTTGATTGTTAGTTTCAGTTCTATTTATGCTGTATTTTTCGCACCATTTGTGTGTGTTTTAATTCATAAGCTGAGTTCTAAATTCCGTTAAGTGGCTTATTGTTCTGTTACTTAAAGTGTAAGCCAGGCAGCATATCCTTTCCGTATGTATAAAGTTTGATATGACCTCTTGTGTCAAATTTTGAAACAAGTGCAGTCAACCATGCACTACATTCTAATCGGTCCATTTGGTCTTGTCATATTTTACATTCATCGCTCTGTAGTTTTAGTATGTACATAGATATGGTATGATGGAGTAGGGATGTGTCTTCTGGTCATAGATGAAACTAAGATGGTACTTATTACGGTTCCGGAAAGCTTATTTGAAAGTACTTCTGACAGTTCAGGTTGCTCCATTTGAAATGTAGAACAGTAAAATGAAGAAACAAAGTGGTTCTGTTGGTGCATGTAAATATTGAATGGACAATGAATGTGGAAAATATGACCACGAATGTGTATGGAGGAGTTTGCCATCTATTAAACTAGATTTTCAGATGTTTAAAGTATTCTGACAGGTTTTTGGGCTACTCTTTTTTTGTTTTTCATTTTCGTGGTAGTTGTTTTTGGGTAGAAGTATGGCTTCCTCTGTTTCTTCTATAGTTACATTCTCCTTACTCGCATTGTAGGTTGTTTTTGTTCTTTTGTGCTACCGGTTAACTAAAATGCATGCAACTTGCTCTGAGGAGATATATATGGTCTTCAATGAATCAAATAGCTATTTACATATGTACTTAGTCTATGGTGATTAATCGTATGGTTGTTTTGGTCTACAGTTTTACTTAGTGGAGATAAGCATTCGAGATCAATCTTGCTATCATTTGATGGAGAGCCTCTAAATTGTGTGGTTTAACCTGTATCTTCAAAACGTAGCAGCTTGCTGGTGTGACAAGCTGTTGAAATCAGTTTGCAACCTAGGTACAATTGTTGAAGTTTGTTAGACAAATGTAACTCGTCTGGGGATGGTCTAGATCAGTACATATCTCCCTATTATAGAGTCATCTGAACCTTATTGGTGGTTTTGTGAGTCACAGATCAATTTTCATGTTGCTTTTTTTCAAATCAATAAAACCTCATGAATCTGTCATGCAATTTAAATTCGACCTCTCAAAGACTTTCTACTTGATTGTAGCAGATGGCAATGCTAAAATGTTAGGTGGGGGAAGTTTGGACTATCCTTTTGAGTCATCATGGTGTTGTATTTATGAGAAACTATGAGTCTAACCAAGTAGTTGCCGCTGCTCCATCACCAGTTCATGATTTATTTTCTATTGAATCGGAAGGCCAAAGCTCATTGACAAGTGAATACACTTCTTGTCTATCCCTTTCCTAGGAAGAAATTATTTCGGTTCCTATAGAAATATGCCGTCATCCACTGTTCAACCTCAAAAGTATCCTTTCAAATCAGGACCAGATAGCCCAGCTTCTCCTGTATCATATATTCAACATTCTAAGAGCACATTTCAGCGGTCTTCTGTGTTCTGCACCAGTTTGTACTTGTCATCTTCTTCAAGCTCTGAAACTAGTCGGCAGCTTGGAAATTTACCTTTTCTTCCACATCCTTCACATGGCCATTCTGCTTCTGTTGTTGATTCAACAAGCTCTCCGCTGCTGTTCAGTGGTGATGTTAGCAACTCATATATTGAAGAGCAATCTGATGTTGTCATGAAGGATTTTCTTAATTTGAC
>JANJEY010000008.1:33792372-33802942 GCA_024703695.1 Erythroxylum cataractarum | reverse complement strand
GGCAACTGGATCTGCAGTTTTTGTCTGACGAACTTGATTTAGCAATCACAGACAATGGAGAAAATCCCAGGCTTGATGTAAGTAATTCTAGCTGCCATATACTGTATCCTTTTAAGATTTTCTATGAAACATTTGTAAGGTTTAATGATGACATTTAAAAGTTATTAGGATGTGAACACAAATCTGTCTCTTTTTTTTTTAGTTAAAATTTAGTTCCTGTCGAACTTGGAAGTAGGTTGGTGCAAGTCCACGTGAAGATCACTAGAGACTTGTTTTTAAATTCGTCCCAATCTAGTCAGGATTATGTGATGGTTTTGGGTGGGCAAAGTGTGAATGACCCTGAGGCTTCTGTTTCATGTATGGTGGAGAAGTATGGTGTTATATTTACCACAGGTTTTGATATTGCTATACAATGTTCCATTTGAGAAAAAATTTATCAGGTAAAAGTCTAGGGGAAACTTCAACATTTTCACTTTCCCATCGTATGTATTTCCTTTCCCCATCAGTTTATATTCCAATCATTCTGCTTGTTCTAGTAAGTAGTAAGTTTTAACCCATGAAAGTTCATACTTTTTGGTGACTTTTGCATGGTTAGTGTTGGAGTTAAACCTGGAGTGAAGAAAGGACGAGGTGGGATGATAACAATTTGGAAGTATTTGTAGATTGCAACGAAATAAATTCTAGTTGTCTCAAGAATGATAATTGAATGAAGACATCTGGAACCATTTCAGCCCATTCTCTGATTTTTTTTTCTGCAAAAATCTGTTTATGCATCATTGGCCAGGCACTTCTGCACATTCTTTTTCTGTGAATTGACTCATTGAGTGGGCGGCAGGGCCTGTAGTAGCATCATCTTTATTTAATAAATGTTTTATCTTGGTGGCTACTGCTGCCATACAGGAAATATATGAAACACGAGAGGCTTCACCAAAACCACCTATAGGATTGACATGTAATCCAAATTTTAGTTCTGGGGCACCACCTGTTGATGCTCTGTCAAGTCACTCTTCTCCAGGGCCAGCCAGCGCACATAAGCCAAGGATGAGATGGACTCCCGAACTCCATGAGTGCTTTGTAGAGGCTGTCAACAAGCTTGATGGGGCAGAAAGTAAGTTCCTTTGTCATTCCTACCAAACAAGTGGAGTGTAGCTCTGTTGTGCCGATTCAGTAAAACTGTTCCACTGATGTTACCAATGCGCAGCTCATTTACAATTATATTCTTAGATTGTTTCTCCCTTTCTTATCATTTCAATTTCTTTTACTTTATCTCTTTACTGTTGTACGATTTTCGGTGATTTGTTTTGAAATGCAGAGGCTACGCCGAAGGCCGTCTTGAAGCTTATGAATATTGAAGGTTTGACCATTTATCATGTGAAAAGCCACCTACAGGTATTCTGGGAAATCCTCCAATATGGCTTGCTGTGTACTTCTTGTCAAGTTTTGTTAATGTATAATGTTTAGTACTTACATTTCTTTCTTTTCCAGAAATATCGAATTGCCAAATATTTGCCCGACAAAAAGGAAGGTAAGAGTTTCAAAAAATGATGACATCATCTTCATGATTGATTATCTTTTGTAGTAAATCATCACTGTTATTAGTATCAACGTCCAGGCTGATGCATTTCCTGTTTTTGTGTATGTAAACAAATATTTAAGGCATGTGGCCACTTTTTTTCTTTCATCCCTTTTACAGAGAAGAAGACTTCTAGTGCTGAAGAAAAGAAGACAAATTTGAGTAGCATTGATATTGATGGGCGAAGAAAAGGGTAATTGCTTTATGAACATGACATGGTTGCTTTGCAATGTCAGGTTATTGTTGACATATTTTTCTTCTGATCCTCATTTTGTTTCGTAGGACAATACAAATTGCAGAGGCTTTACGCATGCAAATGGAAGTTCAGAAACAGCTGCATGAACAGCTTGAGGTAGGACTATGGACTACTGAATTATTATTAAGAGGCCACTAATACATAGGCTCTGCGTGACTGCCCATCGGGTGTATGAATGATTCTATCCTGGGTTGCCATAGGTTCAAAGAGCACTTCAGCTGAGGATAGAGGAGCACGCGAGTTACTTGCAAAAGATAGTGGAGGAACAGCAGAAAGCTGGGATTGATTTGCTCTCTCCCAGAACCTCTTCTTCTTCTTCTTCTTCATTGACCCCAACCAACTTATCTTGTCAACTTCATCATGAGCTTCCTCCAGAATCAACAAGCGTAAGTCTAAAACCCCAAGAAGATTCTAACAAAGTACTCGAATGCTCTGATCCGCACCCACCACCAACACTATTAAAACATAAAGCGAGTAGAAGCTTGAGCGGTGACATTATAGAGCATGATGAACAACAAGAGCAAGAAGTGTGTCAGAAAAAGATGCGTGTGGAAGAGAAGCCTGAAAATTCGTCGAAAGAAAGCGTTCTTCTTCTTCATCCTCCTGGCATGGCCGATGATGGGAACAGATGACAACTCCTATCTATTGCATAAGATAATATATTATCGTGTAAAGAAGGGTTTTGATTTGTACAATGTATGGATGTCTGCTTGTGGTTAGAAATATGAAATACATTTAATTTAGAGATTCTGTAGTTTGGCTGGACTTACTTATGTCCCTCTGGCCTCTTCCCTCTTTTTTGTTTCTTGGAAATATTACGATATTGTCCCTTTTGAATTCCTATATGAAGTTCACGCGCCAAGTAGCCTTGTCATCCGATTTGAACCATTGTGGTTGTGACAGAGAAGAGTCCTTTTCTATTCCGCCAACCTCCGTCTCCTCCCTCGCTCTTGCCATGATCTCAACAGTTGCGTACATTATTATGCTTAATCCAAGGTTCTTGCATTTATTCATCCCTCTTTCCCTTCACATTTACATTTATTCATCTTTTCTCTTTGTACACTTAACTAATGCCTGAAGTCCAAGTCCTCTGAGCTTTCTAATTCTTTTTTTTTTTAAAGATGAATGAATGAGAATGAAAATACACTCGGTCTTTTTGTCACTCAAAACGTCAAAACCCACCAGATGCGTCCGAATAATCTGCTCCTTTTTTCCTATTTTCTTCTGATATTGTCTACTCAACTTCATTTTGAATATGCCAAGCCAAGAACCCGGTGTGGTGTCTGATTATTATATGAGTTTGAACTTGATATGCGCATTGGATACTGGTAACCTATCTTTTTAATGTGAGTATTGGGAATCATGATTTTCTGGCTATCGGTGTTGGATAAATTAATTTGGGTTTCTGACATACCTAATACGGTTCCTGCTGTATATTGTTCGAGGAGTTCCAAGTGCTGTTAATAGAGATCCTGCCTGCCCATTTTCACCTCTGTTTAGTAGATTGACTGTTAGTATGTTGTGAATGTTCTTGGGATAGGTTGTACCATCTAGGAAACTGTGCTGGATTTTTCTCATGAGAATTCGAATAAAGGGAACCTGAAAACATTTTATTCTCTTTAAATGTATTGTAAATGAACCTTCGTAAAGTACCAAGTATGAATATTTTATTTTGTTCAAGGAACCAAGTGAACAAAAAGAAAGTATTGAGAACATATTTAGTGATGCTGCATATAATTAGGAGGGATATATTACCAACTTCACTATCATAGTCGTGTTTTAATGATTGATTGCCCCTGTCTCCCAAAGTTTTCTTGTATAATCCCAGCCACTTTTGTGGGTCTTCAGCTGAAGCGTCAGAATGACTTGGATTGGATCCTCTTGTGATTGGCCTCGATAGAACTGTACAGCACTAGAATTCCTTGATGTAGAGTAACGGCTACCAGCAGTACCTTAATGAATATTCTTGATCATGGTACACTTGACATCAAAATTCAATGCAACTACTGTGGCAAAGTGATGAATGGATACTATCAACTCAAGTATCACTTAGGAGGAGTACAAAAAGATATTGAGTCTTGTGAGAAGGTTCCCACCAGAGTGAAGGAACAATATAGAAGCATCTTACGAGACTCCAGGCGAGGAAATCTTGCCCAGGAAGTTGTGAACATGTACCAGCCAGATCTTCCAAGAACGTTGGGAAAAAGACCTCTAGACTTGAATGGTGCTAAGAGTATCAAGTCTGAAGATGGCAAATCTCCTGCAGCGCAGACAGATAATCTTGCAAACATGCATTCTGTTCTAGAAGATTCTCTTACAGAAGAAATTCCGTCCCACAATACAAGGGATGGTTGTAGAATTGCTGCTGCTAATGGTGACGTAGAAGATATGTCAGCAAGGCAAGCCCAGAAGTCCATCGGGAGATTTTTCTATGAAACAGGTATTGACTTGAGTGTTGTCGATTCGCTTAGCTTCCGAACAATGATAAATGCTTTCTCTGGTATTGGTCAGAGGAAGTATAATATCCCCACTGTGAAGGATCTGAAAGGGTGGATTCTTCAGGATGAAGTGAAAGAGATGCTGGGATATATAGAGAAGGTTAAGTATTCATGGAGAAGCAATGGATGCACTATTTTGTTGGATGAGTGGACTGATCAGAAGGGCAGGAACCTAGTTATTTTCATTGCGGAATGCCCTGAGGGCGCAATCTATCTTGGTTCAACTGACGTTTCAGCAATAATCAGTGATGTAAATGCTTTGCAAAGATTGTTGGATGGAGTCATCCAGGAGGTTGGAGTTGACAATGCAGTTCAAATTGTGGTGTGTTCTACCACGGGCTGGGTGGGGGATGTAGGCAGGCAGTTTATGGAAAAGTGCCCTACAGTGTTCTGGAGTGTGAGTGCACCTCATTGCATTGGACTGATGCTAGAAAAGATTGGAAGTGTGGATTCAATTAGAGTGATATTAGACAACACCAAGATTCTGACGACGTTTATTAATGAGAATGCAAAGGTTTTGAAGCGGATGATAGATGATACATGTAACACTGACTTATTCAAGTCATCTAAACTGAAATGGGCTGAGCCTTTCTTGACGCTGGAGAACATTGTATCAAAAAAGGAGAAGTTGAAGGACATGTTTGCATCACATCTGTGGAGAAGCTCCATCTGTGCTTACAGTCCGGAGGGGAAAAGAGTGGCCAGCTTGGTGGAGGATCGGATTTTCTGGAGTGGAGCTGAGACAGCTTTGAAGGCAACCACACCACTGCTGCGTATTTTATGCTGCATCAGTGACAATGATAAACCACAAGTTGGATATATATATGAAGCCATGGATCAAGCAAAAGAGGCTATCAAGGAAGAGTTGAAGTCACAATATACTCCATTCTGGGTAGTTATTGATGAGATATGGGACACTTTTCTCCATAGCCCCCTCCATGCAGCAGGTTATTATCTAAATCCAGGCCTATTCTATGCGGCTGACTTTCATATTGATCCGGAAGTTGCCTTTGGCCTGTTATGTTGCATTGTAAGAATGATACAAGATCACCACACTCAAGATCTGATATCCCTACAACTTGACAAGTACAGAAACGCTAGAGGTGATTTTGAAGAGGCTAGTGCCATTGACAAAAGAAATAGCATTCCTCCAGGTTATGATAATTATCTTTTTGAATCCTAAACAGTCTATGTTCTTGTTCTCTTTGATCATGAACTAAAAACATGAACTTAGTATTTCGTAAATTTGGAAATGCAGTCCAGTGGTGGTCCATCTATGGTAAACAGTGTCCTGAACTGCAGAGATTTGCAATTAAAATTCTGAGTCAGACTTGCGATGGTGCTTTGAAATACGAACTGAAGAGGGATTTAGCTGAAAAGCTTCTCATTAGTGGAAGAAATTGTATTGAACAACAACGATTGAATGATTTGACAAATCTACACTACAACCTACAAATGAAGAAAAAAAAGCTACGTGTAGCAGAGGAATTTGTTGGCGAAGAGATTGATCCTATTGGAATAGACGATGGACACACTGCTGACACTGCTATCGATCTGGTGCATCTTCCCAAGTAGAGTATAGCCATGCTATATGAAATTAACATCGGTAGCTTCAACATGGCGCTGGAACCATGATTTTGTGTAATTATCCTCCCTTTTCAACTTTTTTGAAATATATTTTGTTACGCATGGTTGTATTGCCAGTTCTCTATGATAGTGTTTTTGTCAAACACATTTTGTTTTAAGCTGATACTGGATCAAACTCAAAGATTACAGTGTCAAAAACACAAAATTGCCCAGGAATTTACAATGTTTCTGAAACAAGGTTAATTCCTCCGTTAAGTGGAAAGCTTCTAAAATAAAACAAGGAAAGCGTTAAAGCATCTATTAAGGTTTAAACTCGGGTCCTTTACCACTAAGCCTTAGAATTATTGCTAATCCTGCTTTGTGCTCCCTGTACTGTATGAAATACATAGGCAGACTTTTTTTTTTTTTTATTAAAGGAAACAGATTACAAAACAAGTATGAAAAAACAGATCCCTGACATATCTTCAAATAGGATACGTTGGCATCCGATAGGTGTAATATCAAAATATGTGACATCAATGTCAGAATGTTTTGTCTGGGTGGTAATTCGGTCAGTACATCTGTTGCTCTCTCAGTATATATGTCGATGAATAACAGATCAGTTCTGGATGACTTTATTAGCATTTTTCCTTCCACAGGAATTTCTCCTTCGACGAGGGACTTGAATCTTCACCACGTTACATGTATCCAGTACTATGGCCGACGGAGCTGTTATTTTTTCATGCAACTTTTACCATTCATGTTTCCCCAACTAGTGTCATAAGCCAAATATGTGGACTTCATTATGCTTGCCTATGCACGTATCATTCCATAAAACTCGGATGAAAAAACACAAAAAAATGGATTTCATTGCCGTAAAAATGCTTTTGATGCAGTTAACAAATATAACTGCAAATTTCAGGCAATGATAATCGCCAAAACTAGTAAACAGTGAGGTTTCTGCAGCTGATTTGAACTTCAGTAAAGGGTGACGGTTGCTACACATGCTGAGGCTTAATCTCAGCTTCCAGTCGGGCACTCTCTACCTGGAAAAATTCCAATTCTTGAAAAAGTATATTTACATTTTGCATGTTGCAATCAAGAACATGAGACTCTGCTTTCTCTCTATAAACAGGTGCATTCACCGTCTTCTCCAACTTATCATATTGTCTATTTTCATCAGAACCCATCAATATCTGACCCAATGAAATAACATAATCCGTACTTATACAAAGAAGATACAGATCCTAATAATTCATGCACAGTGAGAAAATTGACTTCTGTATCTCATCCATTGTATATTTTACTTTCTCACGCTGTACAGCTGCATCTATCTTTTCTTCAATCTTGAGATAAATTTTTATATTCTCATCATCATTCTCAAATGCACAGCCAACTGGATATAACCTGCACAGCAATTTTATCAGAAATGACTTTGTGACCACGAGTATATGAACATCAGGAATTTTCACCTTATCTACTTGATATTCTTTATTTTATCTTTGATTTGGTAACAATTTTTCAACATGCATATTAGCCCTAAGAAATTCATTCGAACCCCTTAAAACTCTTCTAATCACATAAGGAATCCCAACCAACTCCGCAAAACCCATAAAAGTGATTCCTGCGCCAATTTTCCCTAAAACATTGTTTTAACAACTTGATAATAATGTAAACGAAATAGAAAACATAACTTAAATTGTTGGAAATTTTAAGAAAAATAAGTTGAAGGTTGATTTTTGTATAAGGAAGAAGTGGGGGGGAGGAGAGAAACAGGAGGGAAAATGAAAAAAAAAGAGTTTCTAAGCAATAGGGAGTGATTTTAAGAAGATTTTGCTCAACATGAGAGGTAACACGAGCATACAGCTAGCCTATACCCAAATTAGTGTTTAATTTTTAAAGAGCACAAGCATGTTAGGCTTTAACATTTGCATATAAAGCTTTAATGTGGGCCTGTAAAATAGACGTGTTATGATAGGTTAAACACGGGTTAGAACATAAGTGTGTTCCCAGACCATTTTGAAAACAAAATAGCCATGTTAACATTGAAATTAAAACACCTAAAATCTATATGGCCACTAACATGGGTGTGTATCTTTCTATAGCTTTATATAAAAACAAGGAAAAGAAACAAAATTCAACACGATCACCAATATAGGTATGTTATTGACCGGGAATCTTTCTGTTTTTTAAACATTTACCTAGTTTTGGTACATGGGTGGGCTGGTAGGCATATAGGTGACTTATATTAATTGCTGCCAACACAAGCATGTTTATACCCATGTATCTTTCTATAACTTTTTGCATCTCATCTCTACGTGGATCATGACAATGTTCATGGTTTTTTTTAGAAATAAAAATTTTCATTAATGGGATAAAATTACAAAGTGGAGACTTAAACGCCTACATGGTCTATTTAAACAACAACTCATTAGAAACTTCATAATACTAGAGCGTTTTATCTCAAACTACTTAACACAAAACGACGATGTTCAATATTAACTTATCCCGACTATTAGGGTAAAACTAATCACGTCTTTCTTGCGACTTCGATTCTTTTCCTAAATTAAGACGAGCAATTCTTTGTGGCTGCATCTGGCGATGAGGAGAGGCTCTGGAGGCGGTGTGACTTCGGAGAACATCAAGGTCTTCAATCGACTTCCAAACGATTCTTCTTCACAGGTAATCATCTTCTCTCACGTTCATTATTTAGCGATTAGGGTTTTCTTTTGAGAAATTTCTTCGTTTCTAGGAGACTCTTCGTGACTTCCAGGTGGTTCCAATAGCCATTTTGTTTTCCAATCTTCTTCCAACCGACTGTATTCCACAAGTAAACATCTCCTTCTCTTACATCTTTTAGAGATTAGGGTTGAATCTCTAAGAAATTTCATTATTTCTGAAGATGGAATAGGATTTCTATGTGGGTTTTTCTTTTGGAGACAGTTTGAAGAGGGAGAAGATGATTCAGGTCAGATCCTTGTCTATTTCTTCTTCCATATACCTCTATTGTCGAATTTGGTATTCCTGAACTGATTTCTCTGTTCTTGATTTGCATCCCTATAGGAATATAGGGACTTCAACAACCTTCTTGAAAAGAGGATGAGCTAACCCTACCCAGGTATGTGTTTAGACTCTCTCATGTTTCTCCTTTCTTTCCATTGAGTAGAGTTGAACTGTGTACCTCATACTGTTTTCATCCCTAAGAAGGGGAATGAGCCAGTCTGTTCAGTACTTAAAATCTTTTTGTGAATTGTGGTTATGGTTATGTGATGTAATTTAGTTTCTGCATAACTGATTGAGTGGATTGAGTAGCTCTTCTTTAGGGTAGAAAATAGATATGGCTATAACCTCCAAACATAAACCCTTCTCCTACTACAGTATATGTTTAATTGATTTATAATCAGTTGCTCCCTCATGCTTGTAGTGGTGAGCTCTATAAGAGAGGTTATTGAGGTAGTCTGGTCTTTAAACCTTCTGCTATTCCTCTCATTCCATATCACTTGGAAACATATAGCCATTGAGAGTAGGGTTATAGCCTTGTCATATTTTGACATGTTTAAATTCGTAAGCTCTTGTATGATGTCAATAAGTCTGCAAACATTGAACTCTGGGGCACATAGAGTAGAGATTCTTGACCATATTTCTCTGGAAACGCCACACTCGAAGAAAAGGTGGTCTCTGGATTCTTCCACTAGATTACAAAAAATGCATAATTTAGGGGAGTTTAGGAATTTCAATCTATCCATAGTGCTCAATCTATTCCATATTGCCAACCATAGCAGAAAACTCACATTAGATCTTAGGATCTTATTTCATATTAGAGCTCTGGCCTTCACCTTAACTTCCTTACTTCCTTTGCAGTAATCCTCAAGATAGGGATACCCCTCCATAAGTAGTTATCTCTCTCTCCCTGTCTTATGAGTTGAGGAATGTGTAGACTTGTAATCTCATTTAAAGATAGGGTCTATTCTCCATTCCTTATTATTGCTTGGAGTTTAGCATCCTTAGGGAGTTGACTTAATAGGGTATTGGTCATGGTTGACATAGTGTTATAGAGGAGCACAATAATCAATATGAGTGTGTAACTCTTTGTAACTTTTTTAACTTATCCAAATTTCCTTATGCCTTCCAATTTGCAAATCTATAAACATACCTAAGATATAAAAGATGAAAAATAATATAACCATAAACCAAGTAAAAATTTAATACTAAAACACAATATTAATATTGATATAATTTAAACTAAAAAATTAATACCTAAAATAAAACCAAAAGGAACAAAATTACCAATTAAATTTTATAACTTAATATTTCCATCATAATACCTTTAAAACAGTTCCTTATATAGTTTCCAATTTATAATCAATATGGGTGTGTAACTCTTTGCAACTTTTTTAACTTATCCAAATTTCCTTCTGCCCTCTAATTTGCAAATCCATAAACATACCTAAGACATAAAATGTAACACCCCACTCCTGCGTGACCCGAACCCGACATCGTTGGTGATATCCGAGTCCGTGTCCTGCGAGGATGGCGTGCTACATCAGTCAGTCGAAACTCAGTATGAAATTTTTGTTTTTTTTTTCATTACACTCATGTACGCGGAATAGACAGTAAACAATCTGAGCCCACGTTCATAAATAAACATTTTCAGTTATTACAATCATTCAATAATAA
>JANJEY010000008.1:33740290-33753195 GCA_024703695.1 Erythroxylum cataractarum | reverse complement strand
TTTTCCTTCTTGAACAACTTTAAATTTTCTCTTGAACACTAAGAAATGAAGAACCCTAAGTCTACTTCCTTCCTTTCATGCAAAAACTGAAACACTTAACTCTCTTTTCTCATTTTCGGTGTTCTCTTCTTCTTTCTATCCTCAATCACATTTTTGCCTCTTCCTTAAAAGCAAGCCAACACTTCTTATTTCAATTTTGCCATTAATGATTGAGAAATGTCCAATTTGTCCTTCCTTATAAGCTTAGGTTCTTTTAACCTTAAGTGGTCTTTCAAAAATTCCCTCCATGCAATCTTACTACCTAAACACTTTAATTTAATTAACCTTTGTCATATAATCTTACTAACATTAACATAATAATAACTCCAAAAAATTTAAATCCATAAAAACCTCAAATTTCATCTAAATCATGCTTAACTAGAGAAAAAACTATGGGGGCCAACAATGGGATCCTTATTCATTTATCTAACCGAGTGTAGAGCATGGAATCCCCCTTTCCTGTCTAACTAGAAAAGGAATGAGAAGCTTAAATAATAGGGTTGGATAGTTGTATGGAATCTGGTAGCACGATTCATCATTGACTTTGAGGATCCACCAACTTAACCTAGAGGATAAGCTCTTCCCTTCCTATTCGAGTTAAGCTACTTGCGTATGCTTTAACGTTTCCATGAACAGCCATTTATTTGCCAAAATCCACTCTTTCAACCAAATTTAAACAAAATTTGTTTTCCTCTTATTAAGTTTATTAATGTTTCTTTATAAGGTAAGAAATATCCATCAAATATTGCATTATCATTTAATTTTTATAAGTTACTACCATCCTTGCTTTATTTTAAAATATTTATGTATGGTTTCTAACCATAAAAGTTAGAGAAGAATGTGGGGGTTTACTAGGCCTAATAATCTTTAAATTTTCTAGTTAAAAAAGTTGTTTTTGAATTCGTCTTGATCTTCTAAATTATATATTATAGCAACTTTAATATTATTTTATTTATCTATCATTTCTAGACTGGCTTCTTTTTTTTAATCTTGAAATTGTCATGGAATATCATAATAATTTTTCTTTATTCTTTGTTTTACTAATTCTAGTCCATCTTTGATAGTTTTTATTTACTGATATTTTTCTATAATATTTTTCTATTTTTTATATCCTACACCACGCTGGGCTATGTGTGGTTTAAAGTGGATTGGAGTAGATTGAGCATAAGGATGTTTTATTTGATTAATGACAATATAGTGACCAAAGGGTGCTTTAAAATGTATTTTTGTTTAATATTATCTAATAATATTTTATGAAATAATTGAAGAAAATTATTTCCTAAAAGAATATCAATTCTTGTAACATAAAAATAAAAGGGTAGACATTTTATTAAAAACGATCCTAAAAGGATTTTGGGTTGATGAATACCTCTAGATAGATGTATCTTATTGTTAGAAATATCTAATCCTATTATATTTTTTAAAGTTTTATGATATTGTAAAGGAAAACAACCGGATTTACATAAACAATTACCAACTCCACTGTCTATATAAATAGCAAAGTATTCAGCTTCATAATCTTTATATTCTTTCTACTTCAGAAAATAACTATGAAAATCAATAATATATTTGTCTACAAAATATTCTGTATGATGAGTATTTGACAAGGCATAAGATATCATGTATGTAATAAAATATGGTCTACATTTGTCTTTAATTAAATATTTTCTTTTAAAATCTTGAATTAGAGAAAGTGTTTTATCAAAATCTTTGTCTTGTACTCCCTCCTATCCAAAATAAAAGTCATTTTAGAGAGATTTTAGTTATTCAAAATAAGTGTCGTTCGTGACTTTTCATGCATGTTTATGATTTTACTTCCAAAATTACCCTTTAATTTCTCTCACATCTTGATTACACAGATTACACAGATTATATTTTCAAGGCATTTCAACATTCAATTAATAAGGGTATATCAAACATTTCATTAACTTTCTTAATAAGTGTACATCCCTCTAAAACGACTTTTATTTTGGATAGGAGGGAGTATATTATAAGACATCTTAGGATATATATTAAACAAAAAATTTTAATATCGAATATTGCCTCTAAAAATTCTCATACAACCTTCTTTTCTATTGTGAATTTGATCATATAATATTGTTAAATCAATAGGACTCTATTCATTCTCTAGAAGTCGATCTAATTATCATTTGTATAGAAACAATATGTACCCATCCCATTTTGTCTCTAATTTCTTTGAAAATGTGATCAAATTTTCAGGAAATGTCTCTTTTAGATAATAGAGGAATCAATACTTTGATCAGAGTTAAACTAAAATCTAGGGTTTTTTCTTTTATATTTATACCATAAAACATATGTTGTTTTCTAGGTTTTAACCCTATTTTTTTCTAGAAGTGTCATATTAAATCTTTTATAAGAATTTATAGAAAACTTTGAATTCTGAATCTTTTTAAGTGTTTTTCTACCAATAAGAGCCTCTTCACTATAGTCTCCTTATTTTGCAAATGTTTCTACTATATTATATATTATTTGTTTATCAGCTTGAGTGTTAGAAGATTCTCCTACTTCACTCATCAATTTCATAATTTGAAGTTTTTTCATATTCTATATTTATTATTATAAAAATACTTTCTTCAGAAGAGCAATCTTCAAAGGTATTGATCCTAATAAAATCTTCATTTTCTATCATTTCATTTCTATCAACATCTATTTCAATTTTCTTTTTATTAGATCTTTTAGGGCATTCATTAGTGTAGTGTCCTTTTTCTTTACAATAATAGCACTGACATTCAGTTATCTTTTTATTTCTTCTAAACATAGGTTCTCTAGGTTTATATCCTTCCTTTTACTTATAATATTTTGCTTTACATTTCTTAAAATATATTTTCTTAAAATGTCTCTTTCTTTCATATTTATTTTTATCATGTTATAATAATAAGGACTATCACACCCTATTATAGTAGGCATTTTAAAATCTTAACAACATAGAGAAGATTTTTTCTTTATTCCTTTACTTTTCTTTAACAAGATAACGTCCTTAAACCATTCAGTTAGTTTATCTTTCAAAAAGGAAATTCCTACTAGTCTAGGATTGTAAGTTGCCTCTAATTTACATCCTTAAGGATTAAGGATCTTTTGAGTAAAACATTTTTAAATAAAGTTGTATATTATCGACTTGGATATAAATATGGTAATAATATTCTAAGAAAATACAAATATATCTGTTAATTTCACACATGTCACCTAACTAAAATCCTTGTAACGCTATGGCATATTTTCCTATAGTAGTTGTATCTTTTAAAATATTTCCTTCTCCAAAAAATTTTATATTTAATTCTGATAATGGTATAGAAAATTTAATAATTCGATTAACTAAAGCATAAAATTGTATTAATATGAAATGCACATAAAAACATAATGTCAAGGAACTTTAAGACAGTACATTAACCTAAGACAACTTCTATTTTCAATTTGAACTTGGATTGTTTTTAGCTCAAGCGAAGCTTATTAAAAGGATAGCTTTCAATTGGAGATCATAAAGAGGGCAACACACCAAGTTAATCTTATGGGCTAAAATAAACTATTTTCAATAGTGAAGCTTGTTTTTATCAGTATGTTGAAATATTTGTTTATTTCTTCATATATTTTTTTATGATCCTTATACCTTGTCTTTATTTTTTGGAAGATTTGTCTAGAAATTCTTTAATTGATTTAAATTATCAAATCTTATATACAATGCTAAATCGGAATAAATCATATTTGTGATACTAAAAAAAATATATTTACGCATTACATTTTCATTATTACATTTATTAGTATGATTGTCAATCACATTCATAATACTCTATTTCATACCTTAAATCTTCATCATCTTTATATTCTTATTTTTTACACATTCATTTATGGTAATTTTTTGTTACTGCACGTTTTTAGTTTCACACTAATTCTCTTTATGAAAATTTTTAGCAAAACTTATTATTTCTAAAACCTTCTTATTTGATTTAGCGTGACACTTTACATTAACATTAGATAAGTATTACTTTCTCTTATCTCTCTTATCTTTATACAAATCTTATCCATCTTCAAAGCCCAACCTCTTCAATATCTTTCAGATTTATATGATAGTGTAACGGACAAAAACTAATCAGAGTTGTAAAATGTTAGATCAACCATGAATGAAAAAAGTTTTAGATGTTTACTAAAGAGAGTGTATTGGCAGTGCAACATAAGTGTAAGTTCCTTACGATCAACATCTCATGGATTTGTCAAATCATATCAGATTGAATGGCCTCAAAATTTGAACTTTAATTTTCGAGGTGTCTGGGATTTCTTTCTGCTATAGTATATACACACTAAGCCCCAAGTCGAGAATGTATAAGAATAGATAGTGTGTAGATTTAGGAGGCAATGTAGATAAATGTTGCATATAATTGTACATGCATTCATTGACAACTTTCGAGTATGGTTGTTTTTGAATGTGATTTTATTGAAAATGAAAAGTAGAGGGAGTTGAAAGAGTGATCTGGAAACGTTCACTGAGTGTGCTTCGGTTTGTTAGCCATAACTTATTCTCTAGTTATCCAGATGTGATGATTTTGGATTGGGATTAAGCTAGGAACCTATGACTACATTTCTTATAAAGACATCGAATTTAAATTCGATCTTTAAGAATCTCAAAGTTTGTCATAAAGTTGAGAATTGGGTGCAGTACATTGAATGAATGTAGAAAGTTCATGTCCTGTATTCGAGGGAAAATCTGAATTAATCTAGGCTTGATTAGAGAAATTTGTATTCTCAGAAGTTGTAGAAATTTTGGATGTCTGAACTGAAAGTCAGGGTCTTTGTAAGCGAAGATGTTTCTTCTGTATTTTGTTTCTTCTGTGATGATGTCATCTTCTTCTGTGTTTTGTATCTTTTGAGTTTTGCTATCTTCTGCCTTTTCGCTTCTTTTGTATTTTGCTTCTTTTATGATAACGTCATTGATGATGTCATCTTCTTCTGTGTTTTGTATCATCTGAGTTTTGTTATCTTCTGCCTTTTCGCTTCTTCTGTATTTTGCTTCTTCTGTGATAACATCATCTTCTTCTGTATTTTGTATCATCTATGTTCATGAACTACTTCTGTGTTACTGTTCATGAACTCCTTCTGTGTTACTGTTCATGAACTCCTTCTATGTTTTGTTCTTTCTGACTTTTGCTTCTTCTATATTTTGTTGGCGTATCTTCTTCTGTGTTTTGCTGACGCGTCTTCTTTTGTGTTTTGCTAACATGTCTTCTTCTGTGTTTTGCTGACGTGTCTTCTTCTGAGTTTTACTTTTTCTGTGTTTTACTTCTTCTGTGTTTTGTTTCTTTTGAGTTTCGCTTCTTCTGTCTTTTTTTGTCTGGCCATAACTTCTTCTCTAGACACCCAAATGAAGTAATCGTTGAATCATGGGACTCGTAAGACATTATCCTACATCTCCACCTAAAAATCATAGCCATTCGAAATGTATTGAGAAAGATTGAGTGAGGAACGTGGAACGAGTATAGTGAGTATACTCTTGAAATTATGAACTGGTATTATTCCACTAAGCAATACTTCAGTATTTTGAGTATATCTAGACCTGTAGGATTCCAAATGAGATGATTGTTGTTTGGAGTGAACTAGAGATATAGGCCTACAAATTGTCTCAGAAGTATAACTGTGATTCAGTTTATAAGATATTTAAGTTCTAAACGGAAGTTAGGCATAATACACTATTTTGGAATATGACAATCCGAAGATATTTGAGGCACATCTTCCGAAGCACTGAACCAAATTAAGTTATTTTGGTGTCAATGGAAAGATCTAGAAATGGATAAGTGGCTAGGAATTGGATAGGTGTCCTAGTTAAAATAGAGTTTTAAATAACCTTGAAGGAGAAGTCACGGTACTTACCTTCATAAAACTCATCTAAAATACCCCATTAGGCCAACAAGAGTATCCCTACAACATTCAAGTGAAGGATAGGGGTCGGGATCAGTTTGCGTTTACATTCTTATTTTTTGTATTTATATCAGATTGTGCTTTCAGTAATGATTGTATCAACTTTCCAAATTGGGTACGATAGTTAAGCAGTTGGGTCACGAGATCCGACATCTATGGTATCCAAGCAAGTGTGATAAGTATAAGTTCCTTGTAGTTGGGTCTCGGATCCAACAGTTGGGGTCCGGTCTCCGGGTCGGGTCCCAACATCTGTGGTATCAGAGCAAGTGTCTCGGGGATGGGCTCCACCCGGGCTCACATCCCGGGACAGTTGGGGTCCGGTCTACGGATCGGGTCCCGACACAATGGGTCCCAAATTGGCTAATACTGTAATTGTAAAGAGATTCTTGAAAACGTTCAGAAAATCATTGGACCCAATTTGATTATGGATTTTGTGCTTGAGGTGGTTTAAATACTATTAAGTGGTTGTTATGACTGAAACTGTGTATGATTGAAAATATTTTCGTGTTAAATCAGACCCAAATCGTTTATTGATTTCCGCGCATACAATGTTTTTCAAAAATAAAAATGACATATTGAGTTTTCGAACTGAAATTGACTACTTTAGCATACCACCCTAGTGAGACACGGGCTCAGATGTCACCCACGATGTCGAGTTTGGGTCTTGCGGGAGTGGGATGCTACACACACACACACACGGTTGTGTCAGTGACCGTGTACTTTAAAAATACTTTAAAATCATGAATTTACATGTTTTTCAAATCTTACACGAGCATAAGACATGATCGTGTATATAACTTAAGGGTATGTATCCTCACACAAAACAACAACATGTTTAAAGCTTTGCACGGTTATGGGGACTTATATGGTCCCTTAAACGTTTGTGTATGTTACTTACATAGGCATGTACTTCATCACATAGGCATGTATCTCTAAAATAGCTTTAATTATTCTATTTTTCATCCCAATTTCACCTTAATTCTTCTCCATTTGATCCATAAAGACAATTGAAACCTGAAAACACATATAATAAACAATAAAAACTCTCAAATAATTAAGCAAAACACTCTAAATATGGGAATAAAAACATAGTTCATTAAACATTTATCATAAGCACAAAAATCTTGCATATCAATAAGAGCATACTCACCATATCAATTAGAGTATAAGATTTTAATTCATTCTTTCAACCTAATTTTCAACCTCAGCTTTATAAATCTTAAACTTATCAAACAAGTAACTCTTAACACTAGCTAAATAGACATAGCAAAATTTAGAAAAATTATCAATAAATGTAATAAAATATTGTTGACCACTATGTGTTAAAATATAGCCACTACCACAAACATCACCATGAATCAACTTAAGTAGTTTAATTTATTTTTGGAATTAAAAGGCTTCCAAGGTTGTTTGGCTTATACACAAATTTGACATTTATCTTTCACATTAATGCTAGATTTAGGAATGCGATCTAAAGACATCAGTCTTTTTATAGTAATTTTTATTCACATGATTTAAGCTGACTATGCCAAGTATCACAACATTTAACACTAGCAATGGATAAGAAGATGAACATGAAATTTTATTACTAAAAGAAGGCATTACACTCAATCTAAATAAACCATCCAATATAAAAACCTTTACTAATAAACAAACTATGTTTAGTAATTACAACTTTATTGGACTATAAATAACTTTATAACCAATTCGAATTAACAAAGAAGTGCTAATTAGATTTTTCCTAATATCTTGAATATGGTAGACATAATCTTAAGTTAGGAATTTTTTAGATGATAACTCTAACTTGGCTTGATTTTTTTCTATAACTTGAGCCACGCTCCCATTCCCTATGCTTGCAATTCTTGAGCCCAAAACTTAGTGTGGTGAAAACAAATTTTTATGACCATATATGTGAAAATTAGCCCTGAGTCTATAAACGAATCATTTAAGCTAAAAATTGCACCTAAGTTAGGGTTATACTAGTTAATTATAGCATCAAACTTGGCCCCCACAAATACCACTTTAGCTTAAGGTTTAGAGAAAGTTAAAACTTTGACTCTTTGTGGCTATTGTGATGAAAGAAATTATTGGCAATATGGTTTATCTTACCAGATACCCAATAAAGGCAATTAATTTAATTTTCTTTGGGTTTCTTGCTATTGGTCTTATTATTAGTCCCACTAGTAGACTGTTTAGAGCCATTTTTCTTAAAACTATAAGACTTTGGCCTATAAGAATTCTTAATAAAAAAAGCCTTAGCATGAAATTCATATTTTTGAGCATGTTGAGAAGAGTGAACTTTATTCTTAATTCTCAAAGCAGCAAACAAATCTTTAAGAGAAAAGTTTTGGATTTACTTTAAACCTCTATCAAAGTCTTCCCATAAATGAGATAATTTTTTAATCAAGGAAGAAATATAAACAACCTCACTTTGTTTAATACCTTTAATCTTCAACTTATAAATCAAGTTTCCAAATTTAGTCAATTGGTCAAAGCACTTTATTCATCAACCATTTGAAAATCCAACCAATCATTAATAGAGACTCTTTTTAGACCTTTTTTAGTAGTAGTATAATGATAATCAAGTGTTTTCAACAAATCAATAGCAATTTTTGTATCACAAAAAATACAATAAACATTATCAGACAAAGCAATCAATATACAAACATGACACAAAATATCCTTATCACCAAGATCATCTTCTTGAGTAGGACTAATTTCCTTAATAGGAGCTCCTCTAGTAAAAGATCCTAAATTTTCACCATTTTCTCTAAAACCATTTTAAATCACATAATACAAGCCCAATTCGGTAATCCCAATTCTCATTTGTTGTTCCCAACACAGAGTTTTTCCCATCAAAATTTTCAAGCTTGCAAGATAAGGACTTCAGACCTATTTCCTATTGTAACACTGTTTATAAAGTGATTTCCAAGATTCTTATTGAAAAACTCAAGTTGGCTATTTCTAGCATAGTTAATCTTGCTCCAAGTGCATTCCTCTCGAATAGATATCTTGGTGATAATATATTGTTAATTTAAGAGTTATTGAAGGATTATACTTCAGGGAAAAGGATCAACATTTGTTTAATCTATATTTAGTTCGATCTGGAAGCTCTAGATTTTCCATCTCCATTCCTAAAATGGATACTTTTTTGTATTCAATCTCCTACTTTCAGTGTGGTAGTCGGTGTACCTTTAAGGATGTTTAAAACCTCTAAAAGAATCAAACAAAGGGACCCTTTATCTTCCTATCTATTTACGATCGCCATGGAAGGGCTTTCACTACTCTTAAACAATGTTCTCCTTTATAATGATAGTTTTAAATTTCACTCCCAATGTTGAGTTGTCAATTTGACACACCTTATATATATGGATGACCTGATCTTGCCTCGTATTGTTACCATGATAATGTAAGTACTAGATATTTTTGCTAGCTGGTTAGGATTGAAACTCAACCTACAAAGATCCACCTTTATGTATCTTTTGACGTGAATAATCTAATTGCTATAAAAACTCTCACTGGGTTGGACATTCAAACTCTTCCTTTTTTCTATTTGGGCATTCCTATCACGTGTCTTAAAACGAAATATGCTGACTACCTACCAATTATTGAAAGGATAAAATCTAAAGTGCTAGCATGGCAGAATTGGTTCTTATCTTATGCTAATGGACTTACACTTATCATTTATGTTTTCTCAAGCATGCATATTCAATGGAACTCTCACATTGCTCTTCCAATAAGAACCATAAAAGAGATGCTCAGAGTTACAAAAAAAAATCCCATAGGCAAGGAAGCTTGACGATTCCAAAAACGCCAATCTTAAATGGTGTGAGGTTATTATACCAAAGAAATTTGGAACCCTTGGTATTACTTCCATCTCCAATATGCAAAAGGTGTTAATGTGTAAACAGATCTAGCAATCAATTACTGATTATAGAGCCCCCTCGATCAAACAGATACTTGAATTTTATTTGAAGCATACAAACTTATGGCAAATTGACTTTTCTAGAGCTAGCTTATGGATTCTAAAGCAAGTCATAAAGCTACGGAGCCTTATCTATCTGTGTATTCAACATTGTATTGGTGATGGAGAAAGGACATGAATTTGGTTTGATAATTGGTTGAATTTTAGTCCTTTAATTAAATCCAACAACTTTCAACACCTCAAAAACAAGCAGCAACTTAATCTAAGAGTTGTATCCTTAATTGTGCACGATAATTGGCATGGAACATTTAAAGGCTTTTAATCTCTAGTTGATCATCTCCCTACCTTGAACACAGGCCATGATGAGGATGGTACATATGAAATTTGAATTTCAATGGTCATTTCTCTAACAAATCATGCTATAAGTTGTTCATTAAGCATAATAGGGAGTTCCGTGGTTTGACATTTTATGGAAAAATTTTATATATCTTAAGGCAACTTTTATTACTTGGCTTGCTATTAAAATAGACATAGAACAAAGAACCAATGTATGGTAGTGATGATGACTTGTCTTTTATGCAACCAAGCTTTGGAAGACTATGAGCATATCTTCTTCCAATGTAGATTCTCCAAATCCATATAGAGCAGAATGCTTAATGTGTTTGTAGGAAAATCCTGGTGCGTGCATCATATACCAAATTGCGGAAAACAAAAAAAAAATTATTCTAGGACTTTTTCGAAGTCTAGGATCTATGTGCTTATACAAGGAAATACCATTGAACCTAGTTGAAAATTCCCAATTCACATACATGTTCATAACACACACACACACACACACACACACACACATATATAGGAATTCATGGCATTTACATTAATCAATCATTCATATAATAACCATGTATCTTGTGTATATTCTCCTTCATTCTTCGATCTTCTACTCATCGGGTTGTCACAAACCACGATGACCAAAATAAACCATCTCCAACAGTATCCACGCAGAAATCGGAGAAACTGACCAAATCAAACTCTTTGATCCAGAAATGGCTAGAACAAAGACAAGAGTGCTAGCTCTTACCTTTATTCTATGGAGAGTAACGTGAAGGAGAGGAAGAAGATGAAGAAGGTAAGAAAAATGAGAGAGAATGATGAAGAAGGCTTTACTTAACCATTGGTCACGATTCACTCATCTTACTTGCCTTTTTCGCTTTTTTTTATTTTTTTTCTTTTATCAATTAAAGATAATAAATGAAACATTAAAGAATTGTCTCTTCCTTTTCCACGTTACACACATCTTTATGTAAATGTTAAGGTAGTCCAATTACATTGGGGTCGGTCTTACTAGGTTTCGGGTGTGGAAAAATACCAGAGACCTGTTTCAACATTATTGATGTTGTGATCTAATCGATCCATTTGGTTTTATTACTCTCCATATAATGGATCTTTATTTGAAATCATTTTATGAATCCTCTGAGTCACTCTTATGCGTATGACCCATTAGGTTCCCGGTTATGTGGTCACTTAGATTAACACTTAATCCAAGCAAGTCATGAGCGGCATCTAGCAACACATTGTTAAGTCAAAAAGACTTCATGTCTATTAATTTTAGTGACAGTCAAATAATAATAATATTAGAAATAAATGAATTGTTTTGATAAGTGTGTTAAGTGTGCAAAAAAATAAAAGTATCATATAGTCATTCCAGACGAAGCACAAAACACAGAAGAAGCAAAACTCAAATGACACGTCAACACAAAAGAAACAAAACACAGATGACACGTCATCACAGAAAAACCAAAACATAGAAGAAGAAAAACAAAGAAGAAGCAAAACACAGACGACACATCATCACAGAAGAAGCAAAACACAGACAACATGTCATCATAGAAGAAGCAAAACACAGAAGAAGAAAAACACACAAGAAGCAAAACACAAACGACGGGTCAACACAGAAGAAGCAAAACACAGACAACACGTCATCATAGAAGAAGCAAAACATAGAAGAAGATAAACACAAAAGAAGCAAAACACGAACGACACATCATCACAGAAGAAATAAAACATAGAAGAAGCAAAACATAGACAACACATCATCATAGAAGAAGCAAAACACAAAAGAAGAAAAATACAGAAGAAGCAAAACATAGATGAAATGTCATCATAAAAGAACAGAACATAGACGACACGTCATCACAAAAGAAGCAAAACAAAGAAGAAGAAAAACACAGAAGAAACAAAAGACAAACAACACGTCATCACAGAAGAAGTAAAATATAGAAAAAGCATAACACAGACGACACGTCATCACAAAAGAAGCAAAATAAAGAAAAAATAAAACACAGACGACACGTCATCACTGAAGAAATAAAATACAAAAGAAGCAAAACACAGACGACATGTCATCACAGAAGAAGTAAAATACAGAAGAAGCAAAACACAGACGACACGTCATCACAGAAGAAGCAAAACATAAAAGAAGCAAAACATAGACGATACAGAGAAGAAGATGCTCTAGTACGTCAGACAATTAGTTAGTTGGAGTAAGTTAGACTCAACTAAATAACGGTTTCTAAAAAACAAGAAGTAGTTGGAGACTTAGCTATAAATATTAGTCATATTCGAAGACTGAAGAAGTTAGAAGTTTTAAGCTTTCAAGTTTTACATACTTAGAAAAATTCTGTATTCAAAGTGTGATACAAGAGAGCAAACGCTACTGTAATGAAAAGCTCACAACATCTTTCCTAGTGAGAGAAAGAAAAGGCTAAGAGCCTAGAGAGGTTAAGATAGAAGAAAGAATACTTTGTGTAAGAGACCTGAAGAGGCTCTGGAAAGGAAGAAAGAATACTTATAAAGTTGAAGAAGTATAGTGAAATCTTAGACGAATTCTGAGGACTAGACGTAGTCCAAGGTTTGGGGTGAACCAGTATAAAATCGCGACGTCTATTCTCTAACCTTACATTTTAGTTTTCTTGTTGTTAGACAAATAGATAGAATTTATTTGCGATTCAAATACATA
>JANJEY010000008.1:33708652-33727700 GCA_024703695.1 Erythroxylum cataractarum | reverse complement strand
CTGTTTTCTATTTTGCTTCTTCTTTTACTACTTCTTTGTTATTCATCAAAATCATATATATGTAAAGTCATTTTGACTTAACGGATCTCATGGTAGGTTATCTAATGTACTTACTACCTTTAGTAAGCATCCACATCTTAACTCTAAACATCTCATTTTTACAGTTTCTGAGATCCACTGCTTGATCAAATCAAGGAGTTTGACACGTGCTAGTTTATCCGAATTAATGATGTCCAATCTCATTAATCCTATGACTATGGATAATTTAGATACTGATACAAGGAATCTCAGTAGTATGATCACATCATGATTTCCTTCATACTATGTCATATATCATGGACTTCATTAATTTTTTATAGTGCAATATCAATTCATAAATAATGAACACCAAATTAATGAAATATGCCCTTATTTTTATTGAAAATAAAGTATGTACACAAATTTGTACAAAACTAACTAAAGGCAATTGTTTTTAAAACAATACTCCAACAAATCTCCCACTTGACCTAAAGCTAGTCGCCTTAGTATCTAATACCGTAGGTGAGTATATGAGAATCAAAGCTATTTTGTGACAATGGCTTCGTCAACAGATCAATAATATTATGCTTGGTGGGAATTGTCTCCATCTGTGCATCACCTCAATCAATGATCTCCTTGATCAGATAATATTTGCGAAGTACGTGCTTGGACCGTTAATGGGACCTTGATTCCTTCACCTACACAATAGTCTCATTGTTGTCACAATACAACTGTATGGACCCATCACAGTTGGTAACCACACCAAGTTTAGTAATGAACTTCTTAATCCAAAATGTTTCCTTTGCTGCATCTAAAGCGACAATGTACTATGTCTCGGTTATTGAATAGGAAATCGTCTCTTATTTGAAACTTTCCAACTAACTGTCCTTTCATTCAGTGTGAATATATTACCTGATTGTGCATTTGTATGCCCACTCACTTTTAGATTTCCATCTCCATATATCAAGAAAACATCCTTAGTTCTTCACAAGTACTTGAGGATGTTCTTGACAGCCACCCAGTGACCCTCACTAGGATCCGATTGGTATCTACTCGTACACTTAGAGCATATAATACATTGGATCTCATACATAGCATAACGTACATGATAGATCCTGTTGTAGATGTATGTGGGATCATATTCATGTGCGTCCTCTCATCTTGTGTCTTAGGACACATAGATTGTGATAGTGTTACCCCATGAGTCATGGAAAGATACCCTCTCTTAGACTACTCCATGCTAAACCTCTTTAGCATCTTGTCTATATACATTGATTATGAAAGACCAAGCAACCTTTTCGATCTATCTTTATAGATCTTTAGCCCCAGGATATAAGTCGCTTCACCAAACCTTTCATGAAAAATTGTTTGGATAACCAAATCTTCACATATTGTAGCATACAAACATCGTTTCCTAGTAATAATATGTCATCTACATATAGCACAAGGAATTCGATTATACTCCCACTGACCTTCTTATACACACAAGGTTCATTTGGATTTTGTATGAAACCAAACTCTTTGATTATCTCATTAAAGCAGATATTCTAACTCCTGGATGATTGTTTCAATCCATAGATGAATTTTTGAAGCATGCATACTTTTTCTCCATCATAGGAGATGAAGCCCTCTGGTTGTGTCATATCCACATTCTCAGCTAGATTTCCATTTAGGATAGCTATCTTTACATCTATTTGTCATATCTCATAATCATAATGAACGAAAATGACTAGGAGTATTCTACTGGGCTGAAGGTTTGTCATAGTCAGTTCCTTGTCTTTGACGGAAACCTTTGGCCACAAGTCTTGCTTTGTGATTAGTCTTTGACGGAAACCTTTGGCCACAAGTCTTACTTTATAGGTAATCACATTACCATCCATGCTGGTTTTCTTTTTGAAAACTCATTTACACCCTATGGGTTTTATTCCTTCGAGTGCCTGAACCAAATTCCATACTTGGTTTTGCTCTAACTATCTTCTTTTAAATGAAACTCTTTCTTTAAAAAGACAGTATGCTTTGGAACATACACTTTTTGTTCCTCAGCAAGGTAAAATTAATATCTCATTGTTTCTTTAGGATATCCTATGAACAAACACTTGTTAGACTTCACATCAAGTTATTTGATTGTATTCGCCTTACATAAGTCTAACAACCATAAAATTTCAAATGAGAAAGATAGGTTTTTTATTAGTCCACGTCTCACATGGAGTAACATCAACTATCTTTTATGGAACTTTATTTAACAAATAAACAGCTATCTCGAATGCATATTCCCAAAAGGATTTTGGTAAATTTGCAAAACTCATTATCGATCGTTCCATGTCCAACAAGGTTCGGTTTCTTCTTTTAGACACACCATTATACTGTGGTGTGTAAGGTGGAGTCCATTAAGATAAAATTTCATTATCTCTGAGATAATCTAAAAATTATCGGTCTAAGTATTCCTCACCTCGATCGAATTATAATGTTTTGATGCCTTTCTCAAGTTGGTTTTATACTTCATTTCTAATTTGTTTGAACTTTTCAAATGCATCAGATTTGTATCTCATCAGATACAGATACACATATCAAGAATAATCATCGATAAATGTAATGAAGTAAAGAAAACCACTTCTAACATGGATGGACATCATATCATATACTTCTGAATGTATTAGGTCTAATACTTCAATCGCTCATTCATCTTTTCCCTTAAAGGGTAGCTTAGTCATCTTGCCTAATAAACAAGATTCACACATGTCATATGATTCATAATCAAATAGCCTTAAACTACCACTCTTGTGGAGCTTAGTTATATGTCTCTCATTTATATGGCCAAGGTAACAATGTCATAAGTAAGTTGATGTTAAATTATCTCGTTGATGTCTTTTCCTGTCATTGACATTCATAATTGGATGTGAAATATCTAATATGCAAATTCTATTGCATAATGTACTAGTATTATAAAGCATTCCATTCAAACTAATAGAACAACCATTGCTATTGAAATTAAAATGGAAACCAACTTTATTTAAACAAGAAACAAACAATATGTTCTTTGTTAAAACAGTTACAAAATAACAGTCATCCAGTTCAACTCTTGCTCTATTGTCCATAGGTAGGTCTAGTTCTCCCTTCATGAGCTGTCTATTGTCCTAAGGCCCTACATATTATTACATATGTGTGAGCCATAACCAGTATATAATACCCATATATTATGATCAGAAATAGTATTAACCTCAATGACAACATACCTAAGGGAGCTAAGGCATCTGATGCCTACTTCTTCAAGGACTCCAACTAGACTTTATAGTTTCGCTTCTAGTGGCCAATCATGCCACAATGGAAGTAAATACCTTTCAACGTAGTTTCTTTGAGTTTCATTTTGACTACACTTCCTTTTGGTTTCTTCAACCTTTTCTTCTTTAGGTTCTTTTTTCTTGAAACAAAAGAAGAAGAATCCATTAATAACACTGGCTTGCTATCCTTCTTGATAGCTTGCTATAATTTTTTGAGTGCATTGATCAACTCAGGGATTGTCGTGGAGATTTAGTTCATCTGATAGTTCAACACAAACTATGAATAACTATTAGAAAATCCAACAAGAATTAAGTCAATACTTAATTCATAGTCCATAACAAAACTCAAGGTGGCCAACCTCTCAATATAACTATTCATCTTCAATGCATACTACACTGTAGATGTCCCCAAAGTGATCTTAGTCATAAAAGTAGCCTCGAGGTCTCGAATCTTTTAGACTAAGCTTCTTCATCAAAAAGCTATATAAGATGAAACACTATGGTATTAGCATCCATAGACTCATGTTGCTTCTGCAACCCTGGTGACATAGAGGCTAGCATAATACAAGTAGCCAAGTCACTATCTTTGAGATGCTTACGATATGCTTTCTGATCCTCATCAGAAGCATCAACAATAGTTGGATTAGGAAGTGGAACGTCTAGGACATAGCCTAGCTCCTCATATTTGAGAACAATTCTTAGATTTCTCGACCAATCAAGAAAATTAGGTCTAGTTAATTTATTAGAATCCATAAGTGAGCACAAATTCATACTTGAAGACATCTTTAATCAACCTATCATAAAGGGAGGAAGAATGTTAGAATACAAATAAATGCATGATCATAAGGACTGGCATGACATGAATATGGCTTCTACTAGTTTCAAAGAATACATAGCCCTCACTATGAATCCAAGAAAAATTAAGACAAAATGTCCTAATAGGTCGATATCTAACATGAATGACCTTAGGCTTACCCAACAAGCCACCTTAGGTCAATCGGTAGGTATTGATCAAATCAATTGCATCATAGATGCAACTATCGTCTAGTGCTATCAACTCGTGATGTATTCACACACATTAGGTTATCAACTCTTGATGTGCGTACTTCTTATGTATGCTACCCAATTGCACCTCTGTCTATATTGACCTTGAGTTTACTCAATAAATTAATGCTTCTAGTGAAAATCCAAAAATCTTATCTCCATGGTTTGAACATATCCGTATAGAGCAGGCTTGAGTTTACCCAACAACCCTAACTCTAAAAGAATTTTGGTTCTCCCTATATTAATGAAAGGCATTAGTTTTCATATTATATGTGAGGGATTTCATACTTTGATCTCATCTAAGTCTTAAGATTATAATCACAATGAATATATGGAACGATTTAAGATGTTTCATCAATCACATTGAATCTATATCCATAATCATCTATCATCCTAGCTAACCAACCCTAGCATGCATTCCTTAATGCAATCATTTCACAAGGTTTTTCTATATAGGTTATGACGTGTTATGTATCTAAAGATTTGGTGTTCGATTCAACTCTTAAACCGAATTGTTTTCTAATATTGGCATCTACTAATTTCTCAATTTCTATGTGTTCAATTCCAATTCAAAATACCAACATAACAAATGCAATACCCTCTATTATGATGTGCCAATTAAATACTTTAATTATATCATGCTTGTCATTCTTAGTCATACTAGACATGAAATACTCTAAATATATTAATACAATATCAATCTCTTATATTTCCAAATAATTTGAGAACATAAAACTATCACCCTAAGTATCTTTAAGTAGTGTCCACTTCATCAAGAATACTTCGGCACTTGTTACATAACAAGTGACGGACAAAACAATCAAGACAATTGAATACACTAACGAGACACTAATATGACATATTTGACATCCGAATTTTGGAAACCCAATTTCAAGAAAATAAGTTTGGCATGCATACAAAATCAAAATAACATATTTGTGATCCCATAAAAAATGATCTGAGGCATTAAAACCAAAAAACACACAATCAACACTTCAAACAAACCAGGTTCAGCAGTTTTCTCAAAATTGTCCAGCTCTATCTTTCACTTAAAAAAATCATTGAAACAATTTCAATAAATCCTAAGAAAATTACAAAGGCTATAACATATTCAGAACATGTTCCAAGAATTTTTTCAAAATTTATTTCAAGAAAAACTGAACCAACCTCAACAACCAAGTCAATCCAGAATCTCTGTTCCTCAACACAAACATTCCCAATAGCACACAAGAAATTCTCAAATAAATATTCAATCACCTCAAAAACATTTTTCCATCTTCATAGAAATATATAAATATCTTAGAAAGAGATTGGTGAAAGAAAATCCAAAAAAAAATCTAGAAGTTATTCTCGAATTTTCAAGCATAACTGTTCATGTAATGTGCATAAACTCATCAACTAGAACAGGAGGGAATTAATTAGCACAATCATATCAAATCACATTGATAATTTTTTTTCTTCCACATATATATTCAGAAACATCTCATAAGAAAATTTGGGAAAGAAAATTTTGAAAACAATATTTATATATTGATTTCGAATTCAATACAATCAGAATGCACAACTGTCACAACCAATTGGCAACATCACACATGTTATGGTTCCTCCTTTATACGGGACACAAATGGCTATGATAACACTGTAGGAAAATCCCAATACAGGCATCATAAACAAAAAAAAATTGTTTCAGGACTTTGTCGAAGTCTAGGATCTATATACCTATACAATGAAACACCATTAAACCTAGCTAAAAATTCCTTATTCACATACATGTTCATAACACACACACACACATACACATACACACACACACATATATATAGGAATTCATGGAATTTAAATAAATCAATCGTTCTTGTAATAACCATGTATCTTGTGTGTAGTCTCCTTTGTTCTTCGATATTCTACTCATCGGGTTGTCGCAAACCACAATAACCAAAACAGACCATCTCTAACGATATCTACGTAAAGATCAGAGAAACTAACTGAATCAAATTCTTTAATCCTGAAATGGCTAGAACAAAGACAAGAGTGCTAGGTCTCACCTTTTCTCTATGGAGAGCAACATGAAGGAGAGGAAGAAGATGAAGAAAGTAAGAAAAAACGAGTGAGAATCATGTGAGAATCGTGAAGAAGGCTTTACTTAACCATTTTTCAAGATTCACTCATTTAACTTGCCTTTTTTTGCTTTTGTCTTTTATTGTTTTTGTCTTTTATCAATTAAAGATAATAAATGCAACTTTAAAGAAGCCTCTCTTCCTTTTTCACGTTACATATATACATATCATATCCTGATCTCATCGGGATCCACTCTTATGGGTGTGATCCATTAGGTTCCTAGTTATGTTGGTCATTTAGATTAACACTTAATCCAAGCAAGTGATGAGTGGTGTCTAGCAACACATTATGACCCCTAATTAACTGAAAAGTAAGTGGTTTGACAAACGAACCTGTGCTTATTACGAAGCATCTCACGAACCCTCCCGTAAACAATTGATGTGCAATTCATCCTTTCACCGTGCTACTTGGTTATGAGTATGGGCAAAGTGTCAACTCTCATTAGACGAACTACATCAAATCTAGTACAAGTAAGATCAGTTCTCATCCTAGGACTCATTACTCTATATATCAATGAAGACATTTTTTATGACACATGTACTCCAGCTAGAGATTTCCAAGTAATGATCCCGACAAAAGGTCATGGGTATCATCTTCTACTATCACAAAAGTGGTGAATCCTCTATTATCTGATCAATTACCTTCGAATACCTCAAGCTATGCCTAATCACCACCTTATGAGCGACTTCTGCAAGACAATAAAGAATGGAGCCAAAGTATAGAATCATTATTCAAGATATCCTTGAGTACCTCAAATCTAAGGATACTTACACTAAAGATACTTGCAACATTGCTATGATGAAATTGTTACTGACATTAGAATAGGACATCCATGTGATGATCTCATGGTAAGTCATCCAATGTACTTACTACCTCTAGTAAGCATCCATATCTTAACTCTAAACATCTCAGGTTTACCGTTTTTAAGATCCACTGCTTGATCAAATCAAGGAGTTTAACATGTGCTAGTCTATCTGAATTAACGATGTCCAATCTCATTAATCCTATGACTAGGTATAATTTAAATGCTGACATAATTGCACATGATAGGAATCTTAGTAGTATGATCACATTATGATTTCCTTCTTGCTATGTCATACATCATGGACTTCATTAATTTACTTATAGATCAATATCAATTCATAAATAATGAACACCAAATTAATGAAATATGCCTTTTCGTATTATTGGAAATAAAGTCTATATATAACTTTGTACAAAACGTGCTAAAGGCAATTGCCTTTAGGGCAATACTCTGACACAATTACCACATCATAACAATGGATATCAATGGGAATAAGAGATGAATTGAACTATCAAGATTGCCCAAATTTTGTAGGCCTAATTCCCCTCTTTTAAAAACAGCTTACACCATTACCATATAAAATATTTGGAGAGAACGGAATCAAAGACAATTCACTATAGAAAAACTTGAGAGACACCAGCTAGTGGAGGGCATTGTTAACCCAATTAGAGCTTGCATGCTAGCTCATGATATTCAACACAACCTTTTCATGGAAATGAAGCATAAATTGTGTCTATAGCTGTATTTTTGTTCATTTCTTGTTGACAAATGTTCTTTCACACTTAGCGATCTTTTGTCATATGTAAATACGATTGTCAACCTCCATCCATGAATTTTTCTTTTAATGTTGATATACTTTCAACTATAGTATAAAATTTCTATTATTAAAAAAAACGCAACTATGTTCAAACTAGCAAGTTAACACCTAAATTAGTAAAAATTGATGATAAACAACACCAAAAATTGCAACTAGGAAACAATATTAGTTTAGGAAGATAACAAAAAGTCATAATAACCACTTCTCATCCAAAGACAATAATTTAGCAGAGTCAAGTTTAGGATAGCCTAAGTCGAAGGACATTGGATTGCTATCTTTAGAGAAAAAACGCCCCCACTGTATTGTTTAATTATTATTGATGCACCCCTCTTTGAAGATTCGATAACCCATTATATTCCATTGGAGCAGTGAGAGAAATTCCTGAACCACTTGAATCCTAATACTCTAGTATGTTTTTAAATTGTGTCAAAAAGAGAATAGGTAATGGATAAAATATTGCTAAGAGCTTGGAAGAATAATAATGACTACAAATGAAGAATGGTGATGCGGTTACTTTGTTTGACTTAGTGGCTAATTCGGTACTAGATTTTCTTGCCAACAATAGTAGTTGCTTAATAGTAAGAATGTTGATGTTTTTCTTCCCTGTTTTACAGATTCTAGTTGTTAGTGGGTATATCCACACCTTTTCTGTTTCACGTTGTTGTTCACATTGTGTTAGTGGGAGTTTCCACTACATGTATTGGTCTATATAAACCATACAATATTTGAATAAAAGAAGGAAAATATTATCTACAGTATCCTTCTTCTTCTTAATATCTTCTGCTTCTCTAAATTCTCCATATCAGTGGTATTAGAGATAAGTTTTTTTTATGGGGACACAGCAATAGACCAATGCGGAGTTTCGCAATGAGGTTCAAAAGGTTCTTGGAAGACATGAATCCATGTTCAACCAAATCCATTCCACCATGCAAACTATCCTTTCAAAGGTCCAAACGTTGGAAGTATCCCACCACAATTCTCACAACGTTCATGAGGATGAGAATCCATTTGGTCATAAATCTTCTTCTTCTGGTAATGCCAACAACAACTCACACACCAACAATTCCAATGTCCTCAAGCTTCGCTTTCCAAAGTTTGACGGAACAGATCCCATAGATGGATATTTAAAGCTGAATGGTATTTCACATTTCATTGCATCACACCAGATCACCAAGTGGAACTAGATTTTTCCATTTGGAAGGTATTGCGCTCCAGTGGCATTGATGGTATGATAAATATCAAGGGCCAGTCACGTGGGATGAATTCACAAAGGCATTGTTGTTGAGATTTGGTCTTACTGACTATGAAGATCCATCTGAAGCAATTTCTCGCCTTAAACAAACGTCCACGGTTACAGCTTATCAAGACGAATTTGAGAAACTTTCTCATCGGATTGAAAATTTACTCCAAAAACACTTGGTTGGTTGTTTTATTGCAGGGTTGAAAGAAAAAATTAGACTGGATACAAAAATCAAACAACCGCGCAACCTAACTGATGCAATTGGAGTTGCCAAATTAATCGAGGAAAGAAACACTTTACAAAAGAAGACGGTATCGGTTGCAAAACCAGCTTGGACAACCAAATCGATAGGCATCCTTAGACTTACTCCTACAACAAAACCAACAAGCCCCATTTCTCAAATGCGACGCAACTCTAACCAAGAAGCCAAGGAACGTCGTGACAAAGGCTTATGCTACTACTGTGATGAGAAATATATTCTTGGACACCGCTGCCAGAAACCACAACTATTTGCCATCACAGATGTTCTCGAAGATAGAGAGGATGCAATAACCACTATTGAAGACCTACCAGAAATTTCACTACATGCAATCTCTGGAGCTAGCCACCCATAAACTATATAACTGCAAGGTGAACTCGAGGGACGAGACGTGACGATTCTAATAGACGATGGCAGCACTCATAACTTCGTGGACCAGCAATTGGTTGAGAACTTTGGCCTTCCAATAACTCATAGGCCTCAATTTCAAGTCACTATGGCCAACAAATCAACAATTTCTTGCACAAGAAGATGCTTGAATGTATCGCTTGCAATTCAAGGATTTTATACACAAACTGATTTTTATATCCTCCTTGTAGCTGTTTTCTTGATAATCTTGGGCATTCAATGGCTTGCCACCCTTGGACCGGCAGAAACTGATTACAAAAATCTCACTATGACTATTAAAACTGATGACAATGTCCACAAGTTTCAAGGAATCAAACAAGGAGACACGAAGCCATTACAAAGTTTTGATTCCAACGTCATGCAGGGGAATTGTTTTTTATTACAACTTATGCCCATTGAAGCAGGTGATCCACCACTCACACATTCTGATGTTCAACATATCTTGGATCAATTTTATGTGCTATTTGAAATGCCAAAGCATCTTCCTCCTCCTCGAAGCCATGACCATCAAATTCCGCTTCTTCCTGATAAACTAGCTGTTAGTGTTCGACCCCATAGATATCCATATTACCAGAAGACAGAAATAGAGAAACAAGTGAAAGAGCTTCTAGCATCTGGATTAATTAGGCCGAGTACGAGTCCTTTTTCCTCGCGGGTCTTATTAGTCAAGAAGGCGGATGGGAGTTGGAGATTTTGTGTTGATTGCAGGTCTGTAAATGAAATCATGGTGAAAGACAAGTTCCCCATACCAGTGATTGACAAGCTTCTAGACGAGTTACATGGTTCCACTTTCTATTCCAAGATCAATCTTAGATCCAACTACCACCAAATAAGAGTCAATAGTAAACACATACACAAAATGACATTTCGGACTCATGATGGCCACTACGAGTTTGTAGTTACGCCATTCGGGCTAACCAATGCCTCAACCACATTTCAAGCATTGATGATTGAGATATTCTGACCTCACTTGCGCAAATTTATTTTAGTGTTTTTTGATGATATCCTCGTGTATAGCAGGAATTGGCAAGACCACCTCAATCACTTAACCACGGTCCTTCAAATCCTTCAAGATCATAAGCTATATGCAAAAAGGAGCAAGTGTACTTTTGGAGTCACAGAAGTTGAATACCTTGGCCACATAATTTCCAAAAATGGTGTTATGGTAAACCCACAAAAGATAGCAGCTATGCATGAATGGCCCCAGCCAACTAATCAAAAAGGAGTTCGTGGTTTTTTGGGGTTAGCAAGATACTACAGAAAATTCATCAAAAACTTTGGAAGCATTGTCGCTCCTCTCACCAAACTGTTAACGAAAGAAAGATTTTCTTGGGACCAAGAAGCAGCTGAAGCCTTTGTTAAACTCAAAGAGGTATTGTCCAATTCTCTTGTATTAGCTTTACCTGAATTTTCCAAGGAGTTTGTGGTAGAAAGCGATGAAAGTGGCCATGGGATTGGATCCATTCTATCACAAAATCAGAGGCATATCAATTACTTTAGTAAAGCTTTGAAGGGGTCATCTCTGAGCATGTCCACATATGAAAAGGAAATGTTAGCGATCATTAAAGTAATAAGGAAATGACGACCTTATCTCCTCGGACATCCTTTTGTATTAAGAACGGATCAAAATGAGTCTAAAATTTTTGATAGAGCAACGAATCACTACTCCAGCCCAAACATGATGGTTACCGAAATTAATGGGATATGACTACAAGATTGAGTATCGAAAAGGAAAATATATTCAAGGTGTGGATGCTTTATCTCGAGTTGAAGCATTTTTTGTTTCATATGGAGCTTTGTCTGCAGAGAATTGGTGGAGTCAGTTGCAGAAAAGTAGTAGAGATGAAGTTGTATTCTCATTTGGAGGTTTAATCAAAATCTTGCACCAATAGTTCTTATCAACAAAAACAAGGCGTGTGGTGTTTTAAAGATAAAATTTAATTGAGCCCTATGAGTTTTTTGATTCCAGTTATTTATCGTGAATGTCATGATTCACCTTTGGGTGGACATTTTGGATATCATAAAACTCTTGCTAGAATAAAAGAGACATTTACATGGCCTGGGCTTCAGAAATCTCTTAAAAGCTATATCAAAAGTTGCAGTATTTGTCAAAGAAATAAACATAAGACAATGAAACCAGCAGGATTACTCCAACCTCTTCCAATTCCAACATCCATTTGGTCAGAAATATCTATCAATTTCGTCAAAGGGTTGTCGTCTTCAAAAGGATACACCGTTGTCATGGTTGTAGTCGACCGATTATCCAAATATTGTGATTTTGTTCTGCTCAAACACCCCTTCACTGCAATTAGTGTGGCCATTGAGTTTGCTTCCAACATCATTAAACTTCATGGTATGCCTAAATCCATTGTAAGTGATTGAGACAAAGTGTTTATCAGTACTTTTTAGCCGCAATTATTTAAGTTGCAAGGAACTGAACTTAATATGAGTTCTAGCTATCACCCTCAATCGAACAGACAAACAGAAGTCATTAATCGAATATTGGAGCAATATTTGAGGTGTTTTACAAGGGAGCAACCTCAGAGATGGGTAGAATGGTTAGCATCGGTAGAACTAAGTTACAACATCAGTAAGCATTCATCTACTGGAATATCGTTCTTTGAAGCTGTATATGAAAGGCCTCCTCTGGCCATAATTCCTCATATTCCTCGAACCAATCAAGTTGAGGCTGTAGATGATTACTTGAGAGATAGAACCATGATATTGAAATATTTGCAAAGGAACTTGCAACTTGCCTAGGAACGCATAAAGAATCAAGCAAACAAGCGGCGAAGAGAAGTGCAATTTCAGGTAAGGGATCTCGTATATTTGAAATTGCAGTCTTATCGTCAAAATAATGTGGTGTTCCGAAGCTCTTTGAAGTTGTCTCCATGATTTTTTGGACTCTTTGAAATCATTGAGAAGATAGGACCAGTGGCCTATAGAATTCGTCTTCTAGAAGAAGCAAGAATTCATGACATATTCCACGTCAGTTTATTGCGCAAACATCAGGGTGATCGTCCTCCTCCTTAGCTGATTCTACCTCCAATTATTGATGAATCTATCATCCTCCCAGTTCCTGGAAAAATTATAAACCAACGAGCAGTTCAAAAAGGAAAATATCACCTTATTCATGAGGTTTTGGTGAAGTGGCAAGGAACCTCTGACGCAAACGCTACTTGGAAAAATCTTTGTCGTCTGTGACACACATATCCATCATTTTTCCTTGAGGACAAGGAAAGTGCAAGGGGGAAGGACTGATATTGTTACTTTGTTTGACTTAGTGGCTGATTCGGTACTAGATTTTCTTGTCAACAATAGTAGTTGCTTAATAGTAGGAATGTTGCTGTTTTTTTTTTTTTTCTCTATTTTGCTGATTCCAATTGTTAGTGGGTATATCCACACCTTTTTTGTTTCACGTTCTGTTAATGGGAGTTTCCACTACTTGTATTGGTCTATATAAACTATTCAAGACTTGAATAAAAGGAGGAAAATATTATCTACATTATCCTTCTTCTTCTTAATATCTTCTACTTCTAGTACTCTAAATTCTCCATATCAAATGGTTGTGTCTTCGTAAAAATTAATCAGAAACTTATAGTTTATATTTTAGCCAAAAAGAGTCATTTAAAACTTGTCCATTTGCTACACAAAAATATCTGATGTGGGCATCAACATCTCCCTCTACTTGCTGCAGGAAAATAACAAACGCGGGTCACTACTTGTTTCCTAAAAAAAAGTCTAAGCAAGTTTTAAATATCAGCCCACTTCAAAATAAATGTTCACTGAATCTCTCAATATAAAACAATTACACACATTCGAAAACAAGATTTCTCGAAGCTTAAAGCACAGTATCAACATATACAATGCCCGATAATCAAAAGTTTTTTATGGTGATTAATAGTTAGAGAATTGGTTCTAATACTACAATCTAAACAACTACAACTCGATTCTAAATGTTGTAAGATAAACTTGATTACCGAAATGACATTTAAGAAATTCATATCCTCATCTTCAACTATCTTAATGAGATTAAGATTTTACGAAGAAGTTCAATGTATGATTCGTTTGAAGTTTCAGTGATAGTGCCTTTCTAACCTATCTTTCATAACAGTATCAAGTTTGAAAAATAGTACGCACATTAATATTGAGGTCAAGTCAGAAATGCCTAATCACTCACAAATATTCCAACTATTAAGGATAGGGGTTAATTATCTTGTCAAACAGTAACTGCGACCTGCAATATCTAGGGACATGTGACTACTTTGACCGAATTTACTTCGGTAGCTATATTGATAGTGCTTTCGGTTAACTTTTAAGATAATCTGAACGTGTCCAGGTACTTGTGCTCCAAATCACATTCCCTTTGATTTCTGTGCTCTCATAGATATAAATTTAGATGCAAAAAGCAGCTAGATGGAAAAGTTGACAGGAGTTGGCCTGCATCTGGGAACAGATGGTTTTATATTCCATGTATGTGTCAACTTTGGTAAACTAGAATAATGGAAACAGATTTTCAGTAAATCAGTTCCTACACTATTACATTAAATTTCATGTCCACGAAGTAGGGAACTAGAAGGTCTTATTGGGCCACCTTTCACGGAACTCAAGTCTCATCAACGTCAATTTATTGGTGGAGGGTAGAACCAGAACTTTGAAAAAGGAAGCATACAGAAGTTGAATTCTGAAGTACGTACCCTCATTATTTATATATTCGGCTTTGGTTTTATTTAGATCGTGGGGATGTTTTATGAATAATCATCTGATTATTCGGATGAATCTGCCGTCGAAGTTGACTTAGATTTTGCTGCAAAGTCATAATGTGATTTGTCGTATGAAATTGACAATAAAAATGTAGTGCAGGAAAGTGACAGCAGTTGGGCGTGTTTCCGCCTTAAACTATAACTGGCAGATGGTCACTCCGCAAATGTGCAGTAGAAATTTAGAAACGAATTTATTGCCTTAATAACCTTGTGTTTATTCAAAAGTTGCTAAAAAAATCTTGACATATAAAAATTAGCAAAAAATATCCTGAGTTGAAGTTTTATTAACTCACAATCACTTAAGCGTGGAGGAACAACACAAGGCTAAGGGTTTTTTTTTTGCAGCAAAATTGAAAACATAAGGTTAATAGAGTAACATTTTATATCTCAGTGTTTAATTAGCAACTTTCGTATAACACAGGATCGCTACAGCAATTTTGTCATTTAGAAATGTATAATGGCTAGTTATTTTTTAGAATTTAAGAGTATGTACAAATAGGTTTTGTTACGAATGGTTATGATGTGTACGTGAATACTGTTAAAGTTAAAATTTTGAGGGAAAAATTAGAAATATATAATGTAAGACAGAATTTTGTAAAGGAAAAGAGACAAAAGTATAACAAGTGAATATTTAAATAAGATTAATAAAATTGAAAAATTGACAATCCAAGCAGATTTATAATATTTTTGTAAAGAATATAATAACTAAAAATTTTGATATGAATTAAAATAAATCAATGAAAATTTAAAAAATTATTTGACCACTAAGTATGTGAATTAAAAAGAAACTAAGGACACATATATGGCAAAAAGATTTCGAATGGTGAGTAATGCCAACCTCTCAGCTAGAAGTTATTGGAAATTCTCTGCCACATGGGCCTACCTTTTCTGTGTGGCTGGAAAAATCAAAATAACCTCCATTTGCAGGATCAAGATGCATCTAGCAAAATTTGAGGTGTGTATCAGAAATGGATAATCATAAGTGTAGAAATAATTGTTCAAGTTAATGCAAGAGGCCCATCAATGTGTTACTTCTAATTATATGCTACACCAATCAAATAACATTAAGGATATACAAGAATGAGATGTGACTTGCTATAACATGTTTAAGATTGAATAACCTGATTTTGGATTTCAAAGTTTGCGTGTATCTTAGTTGTCAAACTGTAATCCTGCATCAATGGAGATTGTTAAGGATCATTAAGCAAAAACTGATTCTTTGTAAGATGTCTGTATTCTTTTATTACCTTCTCAAATTTATTTTCGTCCATTACTAACCGAGATATTGACTGCATGTAATTTGCAGATCTAACACCTAATATCAACAATATCAACATAACTATCTTCCTCATTTGGATATAAAGCACGTGGACAGTCATCCAGCCCTGAAAGAGGGTGTCTAGCAATGAAACAAACAATGCAGGCATCATAGTGGCTTCTTCATTGAAGGAACACAAATTTAAAAAATCTTCATGGCATCAATAATTAAGATATGATCGTGGCCATCAATTTTCTAAAGTTAGTTACATACACTTCAAAAGGAAAAAATTGTGAAAACAAAAATAGTTTGAGGTTGTTGTCATGAAAACAAAAAAACAACAAAAAGGATGTAGAAAAAACCTTAGGATTTAGTTCATAATTTTTCATGTTGTCTCCCCTATACCAGAAATAGGCTCTGGTCTCCTTTCCTAGTTCATGGAAATGATAATGAGAAATAACACACGGCAACAGGTTAGTCAAGTCTTCACAAATGCATCATTTCATAAAAGGATACGTTAGAGTATATGCTAATTGTGGTTAACACGTGTCTATATGCAACCTCTAGCAATCATGAATATTCACTTGAGCATCCGATGGCCTGAATATCTCCTGGAACTATATTTTCTGAAAGTAGAGAAACGTGCAAACAATAGAATAAATGACTATCTAATATTAAACCACTAGAATCAAGCTTGAAGACGAACAAAAGCCTTATCTAAGAAGGAAATGATATCATTTCTTTTAGAAAGAGTGAACTTGTTTTTCTTTACTCCATCGATTGAATTTGGAAGATTATTAGGCTCAAGTCTGACCACATGCATTTTGTTGTAGCCAAATAAGCTTTCAGTTTATGTTTCTGTCGAAAAAATGAACTTTGATCAATTCGTGGAAGTCAATATCACTAACTCAACTAATTGCTACTTCTTAACGACCAAGAAATTGTTTAAAGAACAAACATATCAGAGAAGTAAAGAGCCCATCTAGGTTTGACAATCATATTAATCTACCTAAATGAGATGCAATTAAGAATTAAAGATGAACGAGTTAATTTGTTCTCTAGGCACTCCAATATCATCTACTACAAAAACAATATGACAATCAAATTCTTCTTAAATCGCAAAATCTAGGTAGTCCAACTATCAAGCTGCATTCACATGCTTAGGCATAAAAACAAGGAAATCAGTTGAGAGTGACCTTTAAAATCAAGTAATATGCAATGTAGCATTGCAGGTGCCAAGGTCTCTTTTTTCCCAACTCCATTATTGGGATTATCCAACACAATGAGCAACAAAAGTCGCCACTTAAGCATAAGATTTCAAAATAGATAATGTTGTTGCAAGTATACTGCCGATCACTGATAGTTACTGATTATTGAGACTTAATCAAGTTGATGTCTTTAACATCAAATTGGATATAATATGGAGATATTATCTCTTTAACCTTATAAAAAGTAGAATTGTCAACCAAATTTATTTGAGATTAGTCATTTTATTTCTTCCTTTCCTTCTAATAGATGGAGAATCAATGAACAAAGATAATCATATCATCTCATAAAAATGAAACTACTTATAGTCATATGGTTGGGATCCAAAATTCGAGCAATTAATTTCATGGCACCAAATAATAGCCAAGGGAAAAGTGAATTCAGCTGACGAAATCTGCCAATGAAAAAAATGAAATGACAACTAAAAAACAAGAAAAAAAATAAAAAAGGTGATACAAAATCTACAAAACATTTACTTTTTTGTATAGTTAGATTAGATTAGCATCATCAAATGGCAAATATCCTGCAAGCAATACAAAGAGTATAATTCCACAATGCCACAGTTTGCAGTGGCTCCATCATAACCTCTATCATTAAGAACCTGATCAACAACAATTTTTAAGGTCAAAGAAAAAATTATTAAAGTCAGTAATCCACATAGTGGGGTAATTTTGGTAACTCAAAGAGTCATCCAAACCTTAGGAGCAACATAATTTGGAGTTCCACATGCAATATGAAGGAGGTCATCATCAAGCCAAAATCCAAATAAACATCTACATAAGCACATAAAAGCCAAGAAACAAGCTCCAAGTAACCTTAGGAGCAACATAATTTGGAGTTCCATATGCAGTTTGAAGGAGGCCATCATCTAGCCAAAATCTAAATAAACATCTATATAAGGACACAGAAGTCAAGAAAAAAAAACTCTAAGTGGGTAGTCAAGTTGAGGCAACAAAGGTACGCCTTGTAGATGAAAAACCCACTTGAAGAGAAAAAGAACAAGAAAACAATTTATTACAATTACCCTGACTTGTTGAGACGACACACTCAATCCAAAATCATAAACTTTAAGGTTTCCATAAGCCTCCAACGGTAAATTTTTGGGCTATAACAGAAACAAGACAGATTAGAAGGAAGATGACATAAATATGTATTAGTCTCCTAGACAAGCATGTAATGAATACCACATACAAATAACTAATAAGTTCATTATAAGCCTCATTGAAGAAATTAAAAGTACCTTCAGATATCTGTGATAGATACCCCTGCTATAGCAATAATCAACAATATTAATAAGTTGTTGGAAATATCTACAGGCTTCATCCTCTCTCGTCTGCTAATGGTTTACTTTCACAACAAAACTCACTACTTAAAGGGAGGTTGTAATTGACATGAAGGTACACTAATTGTTCTCAATACTTGTTTCAATATAAACACAATAGTTATTATATAAACATTGTAATCATTTTATTGAATTAGTGTATGCCATAGTCATGGAATCCAATAGTTATTTTCTTCATCAAATATATTTAGCTCATGCTGGTGAAGCTATTAGCTGCCAAATAGGCTCTAACAAGAGTATAGAAACTTACAATTTTGTCCAAAAATTCTTCCCCTACTAACAAACTCCAAAATTATAAATATCTTTGCCTTACTTCCCATCACCTAAAAATGATCAAAATAATTTAATAAATTTCACACCAAGTGAAACAGTTCATTACTTCATTGGGTTTGGAACAGTCAAATATAATAGGCAAACATGAAATCCTATGTT
>JANJEY010000008.1:33685749-33696191 GCA_024703695.1 Erythroxylum cataractarum | reverse complement strand
ATGATTTGAGGAGCCCACTTTCATATACTCATGATCTTTGATACCGCACTTCAACCCGAACCTTAAGACATTAGTTTTATGGTTCCACTTATATGCCTCTCACTAGTTCCACCTCTTTCTAATGTGGAATTCTCACTCACACTTGAAATCCCAACAATCTCCCCCTCAAGTGTGAACTTCTACATTGGGTCTGGACTCTTCCTTAAGCAAAAACCTTTTTCTTAGTAGCTTGAGTATATGGTGTTACCAAGAATTCTTCTACTCCACTAGTCTAGGCCCACTAGGAGTCTCCTTACTCTTTTACGTGGGGAGGCAACTATGGGATCCAACTACAGTCTTCATACTCACCCATTGCAAAACCATCAATTCTGATACCATTTATAAGATCTAGGGGGCCGTTTTCATAAGAGATCTTCATTATGGGCCTAGTGAGGGAATATACGCGTAAGTCCTAACACCACATTTGAACCCAAAATCTTAAGATATTAGGTTTATGGTCCTTTTCACTTATATGTCTCCTCACTATTTCCATCTCTTTCTAATGTGGAATTCTCACTCACACTTGAAATCTCAACAATATATGAGTGTGTGTGTGTGTGTGTGTGTGTGTGTGTGTATGTGTGTGTTGAACTTCATATTAGCCTGGATTATAAAACTTAAGCCCAAAGTTGATCCATAATTCAATTTTTTTAATAAAAACTTGAACATAATCAATTTAGATCAAATCTATTGACTTCATATTGAGCCAGATTAAGTTGAACAAATTCAAGTTGTTTTGTCATCTCCACTAACTGCCACATATTCATAAATATGCTAAACTTTCTCTCTCCACAAACCTTTTCCTAATCACTTTCCTATTTTGGGCATTTGTCTCTCTCTTCCTCTAAAAATTCATCTGCATTATAGACATTATTCAATGCACTTTAGATATGACTTTCCTCTTTAATTTCACTCTAACAATTTACTTCGTGTTGTAGTTACCTAAGATATAAAGTAATATTCAATATGAAAAATAACAGGGAATCTAATGCCAAAATAAGGTAACTTTATGCACAAATTAATATACAAAAAAATACTAGCTATACATTTTCCAAGTAAAAGATAAATGATAAAAGTAATAAAAAGAAAGATCAGGAATAAAAGTATTATAATGGTTTGAGGTTAAAAGCCTATATTTGGACCTTGTAAGTACTAGGAAATACCCGTCACCACATTTAAAACTAGCAAAATAATTATATATTAAACAAGGAATTAGTTACTTAGAAATTGAATATTATAAACTAACTATTTTTATATGAAATTTAATATCACTATTTTTGGAATTAGAGATGATGATAAGTCATATATGATATTATTTAGGGTTATATTTGTTGGACCTCTTATGCTTTGATATATTATGAATGTATCTCCTGGCTTTTAAAAACTATCAATGGCTCCCTATAGTCTAGGTTTTATAACATCCATCTTTCTTGCCATCAACTTTTGTTAAAAATCTAACAGTAGACTTCAAATGATGTTATTTTTTTACAAGTGACACTAGATATGGCACTATATGGTGTCGTTTTGAAATTTGCAGTTGGAGTTTATAATAAAAGTTGACAATAAGGAGATATGTGCTATAAAACTAAAACTATATGAGGGTTATTGATAGTTTTTAAAAGTAAGGGAATACATTGATAATATGTCAAACCACAGGAAAGTCTAACAAATTTTGCCCTATTATTTATATATAGACACTTTGTTAAAATTTCATAATATAAACGTATCATATGTTCTTAAAAATTACTAGCCCTACTTATATTCAATCAATTTCTTTTTATCTGCATAATTTAAGTTATATTTTAATAGTAATTTCTTCTTAGAAAAAATATTAACATATTGAATTCTTTATAACTTACTGATCATTGCACTAGTTAGAATGTCAGATTTAACTGACGATTAGAGCAAAATAATGCCAAAAGTAGTGATGAGAGTGAAAAGCAAATTAAAAAGAACTATAACACTAATTTATAGCCTAATTAAATTACATTGATACAATTTTAATCATTTACACAAAATACTCTATAAACAAATAAAAATTTATAATATTTTAACAAATTTCAACTATGGGTTAAATTGGACTTCATCACATTCCTACCTATATTAGCATACTTGATGCCATCCCTATATAAAATCTATTTTCTTTTCTTTTGAAAATTAAATGATAATATATTCACAATAGCATAAACTATTACACCATTATAATGAGTTTTGTTTTATACAAAATCTAACTAAAATGCAATGTACAAAAAAGTGTTAAAGGAGGTCATCATCTCTTGACAAAGATAAAAAGATCATCTAGTTATAAATGCCATTTGCGCTTCATGTTCATAGTGGGCTGGTTGTCCATATTCTTAGCAATAATCGCTACTCTTATGTAATTAATAATTTTGTCTGCAACTTGATATTTATCTTCATCGTGACCTTAATAAAGATGCTTGTTCCTTTCTTTCCAAAGAGAATATATAGTTATTGTAAAACCAGCCTTAAGCAGCACCACATGCGGTTGTCTAGTATTGGACATGGATATAAATCATTGTAACATTGATGCTCATTCATATGTATGCTTCAACATGTTCAGTATGTGTTGGATTCTTCCCTATGCAACTTTTGAATATAAACAATTGAAGAATACGTGGTCACAAGTTTCCTCCAGTTCTATACATAACATACATGTTGTGTCTTGTGTGCCATGCCAACACATTTTGGTCTTTAATTGATCGTGACTCGTAAGCCACACAATAATGTTTACTCTGTGGTTGATAGTGTTCTCCTATATGAGTTTGTATCATTCCACTTTGTGGCAGAACCTACTTAGTATTTCTCGACTAAATTTATTGATGAATAATCCTGACGACTGTGGTGTCCATATAATTCTTTCTTCACTCTGATTTGCATGGATTATAGGCAAGTATCCCTCCAAGGCAATAAATCCTCTAAAGCCACAATGTCATTGCCCATTAGATATAATGCTCGCTACTTTTGAATGAGGAGGTAGTCGGTTATGTAGCTGAAACAGCTATGCCCTTTGGATTAGAGGACTAGCAAGAGACCAATTATGTAATAGTCCATTTCCCATATTGAGGGTTAGAGCCTTAGATTATTACAAAAATGGTCATATCATTGAGAATTCATGAAATGCATTTTATTCACATGCATATCATTAACATACACACATGAATTATAATTTAGTACACATTGCAAAGATAATATATACAATCAATTGACATATTACATGATATAAAAGGTTTTAAATGATCATGATGTAAATTGTGTATTGTTTATGTCTTGAATTTTGGTTTGGTAGACTATAATTAGTAAAGTACAAATTTATTATTGCAATTAGAAAATTGATTAATTAAAATCTACATTTAGTCTAGGAAAATTTCAAATTTCAAATTATAAAACAAGTGAACACATGAAAAATTAGGATGACTAAGCCTATAATTGAGTGACATTTGGCATAGATAATTGAGTGACATTTGGCATAGGTAATTAATTGACAAATGGCCTAGTATTATTATGAAATTTACAACCTATAGAGTGGACAATGAGATGCATGCTTAAACACACCTTGTACCTAATTGAATTAAGCAAATATTGGAAAAGTTTCTGATGAGTTCATTTCTCTTCTTTCTTCACTCTCTCCACCAAAACTTGCTTCCATCTCACATCTCTAAATTTTGGTTTAAGTCTTACAAAATTTCTACACCAAATCCATGCTTTTATCCTTCACAAGATAGATATAGAACCAAAATATTGTAGTTCTTGTTGTGGTCTTTTATCCTAGCTAAAAACTAACTTATTTCTACCTTGAATTGGTGATGATTTTGCATGTATGGAGAGCTAAATTATCCTGGTCATTGAGGTGGAAATTTAAAATAGACAAGTAAGTAAAAGATTGTTCTTTATGGCATGTTAGAATAGAGAGTTTATGATAATTATATTAGGATGGAATGTATATGATGTTGATGGTGAAGTGTGCTGGAAAAATGATGCATGAATTGGATACTTTCATATCTTGTTTTTGATGTATAAAAATCGTAGGTTATAGGTGGTAACATGGATGAATTAGATTGAGATTTGAAGTATAATGAAGGTGAATTTATGCTAAAGAAAGATGTTAATGTAGAGCTCTTGGAATGGAAAAAAAAAACTAGGACTACATGTATTTTCGTGAATGAAAGTTTCTGTTTTGATTTTGATGCTTAAATAAAACCATAGTTTTTGCGCTACCAATTGAATGGTTTTAAGTTGGAACTAAAGATGAAATTGATGATGAATTGAAATATAATTAAGGTATAATTGAGGTATAATTAGTAGACTACGATGAAGATGTTTTGAATTTGGTATAAAGATGTAAGAATCTGGAAAAAATTGATGAAAATTGGACAATGCACCTTCAGATTACGTATCTAGCTCCCAAGATCGTGGGCAATGCATGGAAGTGAGAAAAGTTCAGTTTTGTGTGATATTTGAACTATATAAAGATAATTTACTTTGCTTAGATGCATTTGGCGTTGATTGGGGCTTGAAATGAACCTAGCTTGATGTTGGATTAATTGATTAAGTGTTTATTAAGTTTAGGTTGATAATTGATGTTATAATTTAAGGAATGGATTGTTTGATATCAATGTATTTAAATTTAGGATTTATGAGTTGTTAATGGTATAAAGATGTTCTTTTGAATGCAAATGTGATCCAAAGGATATAAGTAATGTGAAATAGGTATGATTGAATGAGAATTGGGAAATTGTGTGAATATATAATGCTAGGAAAGGATTGATGAATGTATGATTGGTGAATTTAGAGTACCTAAGGTTTACTTAAGGCATAAACCTAAATTGTAAACAATTTATATGCAAACTATAATATTTGAATGATCAAGACTTGTGATTAAGGATACATAACTATAATAGTCAATTGAGCATGCATTGAACATGACATATAAACATATATATGATTGAATAATCGTATGATTGATCAACTTAGTAAGGTGTGAACTATTTGTGTGCTTTGTATGATTAAAGAATCACAAGTAGATTGTCAGCATCTAGATATTGCCGAGGTCATCAAGGTAATAATTTATCTGGACTGTACTATGAGTTAACCTAGATGTTTTCTCACTAAGATTGAATTATTTTTTATTAACTTTCAAGTATTAAATTGTTATATAAATGACAGCCATGATTCTGAACATTATTGGTATAAGGAGTTTGATATTCAAGATTGCATTGAAAGTGCTTTCTGATTAAATGTGAATATGAAAAATGTGTACTTAACAGAATGTTGAATGTCAGACTCAGATCTGATGAATATGATAAATGACTGTGGACACTAAATGAAAGTTATTAATAGCATATTATGTGAATTGATGCACTCCATCACATTGTTATGTATGATCAAATAAAAGAGTTGTGATCGAAATAAACAAAGTGAAAAAGAGCTTAAAGCTCATAAATGTGCACAAGAGCCACAAGCTCAGTTATTAATGAACTAAATATTCACAATAGATACGGGACAATATATGAAATGAGCTCGGTATCTACAATAGATACGGGAAAGTAAATAGGCGCTCGATCATAACAAAATAAAAATAAAAGTGTAGTCATATGTGCATTTGCATATTTATAATTTGACATGCATCTTATGAATGATTGAGATTAATGATTGATTTATTTTGAAATGATGATATGAAATGTTTGTATTCATATTGCACTTGTGAAATTTGATAGTATGAATGAATTTGTGATGATTTGCTAAATATTCAATTATAGTAATACACAAAGTTTGTATACATGTTGAACTTACTGAAATATGACGAAAGGTGATATGGAATTCTAATTGGAAAATGTGATATACTTATGAATTTGGTTATATACTTGTGATGTTTGTGTTCTGGCTTGAGTGAGCACATCGATGATGGTTCACTCACTGAGTTCGTAAATTCATCAAAATTGCAACGTTGATTTTCAGGTGCAAAGGAAACCTAACTGCTAAAGAAAATTAGTAAAATTTTAGTACTGTCAATTTTGGGAACAAGAATGGCTCAAAGGTCTAGTCAATTGATACTTGCGGAGTTTATATAGAATACATTTGTTTAACTTCTCATTTCATGTTGAATTTTTTTATATAGAGTTTTAAACTCTTAAAAGTCATGTAATGTTAATACATGGATATGAATTGTAATGTTACAATGGATATGAATTGTAATGTTACAATGTTACATTACTGAGATGGATTTCATCAATCCATTTAACCCATAACACACCTCTATCATTAAAATACCTTCATATCCTTTTACTCATTAACACCTTCCAGATATTTGTAATAGAAATGATTCATAACCCACCTTGGTTCTTCAGTTTGGCGATTTAACTCCACTTTACTTTAGCTTGCTTAGCATGGTCAGTTGATCCCGTCCCTAAGAAAGCTTTGAGTAGTTTGTCTATTTCCTTTATCACTTTTTTAGGCAAAGCTATACGAGTAGCCCAGTACATATGCAATCTATTCAGAATCGAGATTATTAAGATCATCTTTGCAACATAAGATAGATGTCTATTCTGCCACACATTTACCTTTCCTTTTAGTTTGGAAGAAGTGATGCGTACAACAAGGTATTTAAACAATGGGGGTGGCATCTCATCCTAATTATCGTGCTAAACAGCTATGGATTACGCACATCCAACGACAATTATAAGCTGCTCTTCTATTGATTAATTTGTAGACTTGTCCATTTCGAAAATAAAGTCAAAGTATTCTTCACCAGCTGCACATATTTTTGTTCAACTCTAGAGAGAAGTACAAGATCTTTAGCGAATTTTAAGTGAGAAACTATGTTAACAAGACAGTTGTGATGGAATTAACTGCCAGCTTATTAAGCAACCGAGATAGGGCTTCCATGGCGATGGTGAAGAGTTATGGGGATAAGGGATCCCCCTGTTGAATACCTGTAGCTGTATGAAAGATTCTGGATGGTTGGTCGTTGATGAAAACACTGAAAGAAGTTCATTGTAGACACGACTTTATCCACTGCACATAATGAGCTAGGAAATCCATAGCTTCCAAGCAAGTTTGTAAGAAGTTCCAGCTAATTGTATCAAAGGCCTTAAAGAAATCGATTTTCATCATACAACTCTTTATTTTCTTGTTGTTTCTATAATCACTAATTAGATCTTAGCTAAGTATAATATTGTCCACGATGTTTCTCCCTGGAGTAAATGCTCCTTATGGTATGTTGATAACATCCTAAAGAACATTCTTTAATTTGCAAACTATTAACTTTGTGATGACTTTGTATAGTGTATTTCAACAAGAAAATGGTCAAAAATCTGGCATACTCATGAGTTGCTTTACTTTTGGCACTAGACAAATGTAATGGTTCACCTCCTATAGCATTTGTGTTCAAGAGGAACATTCTAATATAACCTCCGTAAACAATTTCTCAGTGATTTCCCATGTTTGTTGAAAGAAACCTGCAAAAAGCCCATCGAGGCTTAGTGCTTTGGAAGGGTTTAGACCGAATATTGATTATTTCACCTCCGATTCAATTAATGGATCTATGAGGAACTTCTTAATGTCTAAGTTGAGCAAGCTTTTTAGAAGTTGTTTCATATTGGAAGTCATCTATTCCGATATTTCCTTGCCCATCAATTTCTTAAAGAAGCCTTGCGTCATACCTAAGAGAGTATATTGATCACATATAGGTTGTCCGGAGTCATCCATCAGCTGTGAGATCTATTTTCTTATTAAACTATAAAGTTTTTTTATATAGAAATGACTTTCAGTTATATATTTATATAAATTGATACAAAAAAGAATGGTAATTCACTAATTTGTAGCATTGTTATATATAATTATCACTACTTTAATTGTAATACTTAAATAAAGTTAATAAAATTAATGAAAGTTCTTAATTAAAACACAATAAGTTACAAAAGACAATTACTAAGAATAATCATGTATATCTATGATTTTTAGTCAAATAAATTATTCTAAATTTAAAATATTTAATTACAAAAATTTATCTATCAATTTAAACTCTTTGTTTTTCACAAGTTTCATGAACTTAATAGGATTGAGCAATTCAATAAGGCACTTTTCTTTTTTTCTTTGATTGAAATTGTTTTTATTTTTTTAATTTTAGCTTTTCATACTCTAAATTACTATTTTATTGAATTTGTTATAGTTTTATATTCAACTCTTATGTTTTGGCTACATCAAAGTCAGGATTAAGAATTATCACTGTAAAGGAAACATCCTATCTTAATAGGATAAGACTTAATTTGCTAATTATGGAACGTTTTTATTTAATAAATTTGTTAATTCCATATTTTTATTCTATTGGTTTATATGAAAACGAGATGGTATTTCTCTAATTAAAATTTAATTTTCTTTAAAAAATATTTATATTTTAGTGATTTATTTGTCTATAATAAATTTTAAATTTTTATAACGTTCAATAAATTTAAAAAGATGTATGCATTGATATAAAAGGAGCATAGTCAAAGAACAAGTTTGAAATTCTTTTGGGAAATATTAGCTGTTTTTTTTTTAGGGAAAATATTAGCTGTTTTAACCATATAGTTCGGCGCTGTATACCTTGAGCGTCACGTTTGTACAACTTGGAAAAAACGCTATAAAAAGACATCTTAAACAATGAATTAGGCTGCTATCCACCAATTGGTTTAAAAGTCAATACGGATTTTGCATATAAAATATTAAGCGGCTTCGCCATTTTCTTACTAATTTCGCGATGAGATGGTTGAAGCAGAACTATCCTCACCAACAAAATTAAATGACAAAGCGTACGTAGGGAATGGTCAATAATGTAAGGTTAGGTTAGGTTGATGCATCCTATAAAATTATTATTTTTTAGTACTCCACGTTGGACCGTTTACACTGTTATTTTATATATTATGACGTGCAAGTAAGCAGAGTCCTTCCCCATTTACCAACCACACGCATACACTCTCTCTCTCTACGTATGATATACTTATGTACACATGGAAACACCAAACTTCAGAAGTTTGGGTCAAGTCCATGAAAACGGCTTCCAATTTGATCTTTTTGTGGTTCGAAATATTTCAATCATTCCAACATGCACGTAATATTCTTCGATGGAGAATAAGTTGCAAAGACTTTGTAACCTTATCCAATTCTGGTATGAGTATATTTTAACTCCCCTGAAAAAAAAAAATTCTTTGGTCAAAGGCAATATTTGTGTTAATTTTGGTTTTTTAATTTAAATAATTGTTTACTAATTATAAATAAATTTTATGTAATAATTTATTTTAATAAATTATAATTTAATTTTTGCTAATATTTATTAACAAATATTTTTACTAAAAGATTAAAAATAAAATTATATATTTGGCTAATTTATAAAAATATTATATCTTTAAGTTTTATTTAATATTAGAGTTATTTACAACAAATTCTCAAACTTTGTTCAATTTTTTAATTATAGCGCGAACTTCAAAAGGTTGCAATAAAACAATCAAAATTTTAATTTTTTTAATCATAGCTCAAATTTCAAAAAGTAATAATAAAACGTTAACATTAGTATTTTTATTAAATTTGTTAACGTGGTTTACCACGTATTTCAAAAATATCGTTTAATCAAATAATTAAAATGACATCGTCATTTAAAATGACATAAATCAGATTATGCAACCATGATGATTTCACATTTTGATTTCAATTTTTCCTTCATTTTTAGTTTGTTCTCACAACATTATCACCTTTCAAATTTTAGATTACAAAGCTCCGACACTCTTATGTTGAGGGTATCAAGAGAATGAACTGAAAATAAAGAACTTATTAGTACAGCACGTTGCAATACGAGAGTAGTTTGAAGCATCGGAAGAACAAACAAAAAGCAAAGAACAGAGAATGTCGGGAGAACAAATAGATAACGAATGGGTGAAGGTGCATAAACTGATTTAAGGATTTCATTTTTAACAACAAAGTCATTTCATTGATAATTTAACGTAGATACTAATAACAGGATAAAATTGAAAATTTGAACATTTTATTGTAATTTTTTAAAATTCATATTATAATTAAAAAAGAGCAAAGTTAAACATTTTTTAAACCCTTAATATTATTGTCTATTAAAAATATAATTACATTTACAATTACAAATAAATTTGCTTTTATTTGAAATTGAGTTTTAAAAATAGAAAGTGGTCGGGTCGGCCGTGCAGGGCCCGAACTCAGTCAAGATGACCCATGGGCCGGACGGTCCACTCTTCAAAGACCAATCTTCTATCTAATGGCCACGCCAGGCCCAAGCCCGATCCACGCCTTCCACAGCCCGTTAGCATGAGAAAACCTACCATGCAGAGATAGAAGTCTACGTAAAGACCTAAACCTAACTGCAAAACCATATATAAGGTATA
>JANJEY010000008.1:33660029-33670200 GCA_024703695.1 Erythroxylum cataractarum | reverse complement strand
CTTTCCATCTACTGTTTATTTATACTAGGAATTCTGTTAGGAGTAACAGAATTCAGTTAATCCTCATATATATATATATTTATATATTTACTAAATCTGTAAGTATTATTCTAGGTGTCCTGGGTCTAACACATTGATTCAAGATCACAAAAGCAGTAAAGAATGCAAGAACAGACCAAATTATGCACATACAGCCTGAATTAAATCATTAAAGCAAAAATATATTTTAGATAAATAACACAATATATAGTCTGAAAGGATATACCTGTCTTCGGGGCTCAAAACGTATCGTTAATGTGTGTACAAGGAATGGATCTAAAGGTGGATCCTCAGGTTTCACAGAACGAAAGGATGAAAATGGCACTCTGACCTGTCATTCACATAAATTTAAATTCTGTTATAAAACTGAAAACAAATGAGCTTGCAAATGAATTAAATACCAAATGTTCACAGCTATTTGAGCCACATCCACAAGATCCTTACCCTGCAAAACCCCACTTTTGTACTAATTCTTGTAAAGTACAGTTTGCTCTGACTTGTGTCCGCGGAGGGACCAGCCTCAAGGATTAAAACATAAGATCTTCCATTTCCACCAACGGAGAGCACGAGACCTTCATACCTAACACATGGAGAGTGGATTTTGTTGGAAGAGAGACAAGTCCTCATATCTATTGGGGGAAAAAGCAAAACCTTTTTTGTAGGAGAACATTCCTGGGCAGCAATATTTTTGCTTTTCGATATACAAAAAATGAAAACAAAATCGAGCCAACAAGAGCTTTAAAGAATCCATTTCCAGAAATACATAGTTCATTCAAGTATCTGATACCTGTCAAGGGTGTAACCTAGAGGAAGTAAAAGCTTCCGTGACAATTCAACATATCCTCCTCTAGTGAAGACATACCCTGACAACAAACATTAGAACAGAGTCATGCAAAGGATACTTGAATTCCTCCCTTATTTCATATTGTAACACATAGTGATAACAAGACAACGGCCACATTGCTAAGTTCCAAATAACCTTCCTAAGGTCCATATCTTTCACCTGAAAAAACAGCGTCTCCAGCCTCAGTGAATTCAAATTTAGCATCCATCCCTGCCTCAAACTTCGAAGCAATTACATCCTGGAAATAAGTTCCCTGGCGGACTTCCCAACCATTTAATGAATCTGCAGATTTGAACTTTGCTAGCAGAAGTTTGCTTTTGCTGCTTTTTCCTGCTCTTAGTTGCGCTAGCTTGTTGTTGTAGTCCTGAAATTTTTTTGCAGGAGCTGACATAAGCCAGTGAAGTTTGCTCCAGTGAGAATGCAAGGAATTATATCAAGAGACAGCACGTGCGAAGTTGTTAAATCAGTTAGATTGAACAAATGCAAAGGTGTTTAGGGTGGGTAAGACTGAAACAAACAAAGAAAGTTGGTAGGGAATGGTGATTAACTCACTTGGGAGCTGAAACTCATCATCAATTACTGTTCAAATTCACACACCTGATACCTCCAAAGAAAACATAAAACAACTACTTCCTCAGCTCAGAATCAGAGAGGACCTATAATTGCGAGTGCACAAAGTTTAGAAGTACTGCATCTTAAAGGCTTGGTTTCCAAACAGGCATCTTCCTTTTCTATTGAAGGGTTTTCTTTTACCTGAAAAGAAGGTGAGACAAGAATAAGGGTACACATACCTGAAAAGCCTTAGTGAGGTTGGAAACTCCAACATGATCAACTCTGAAAAGATCGACGGTAATAGTAGAACGAGCTGTAGCACAATAGATTATCTTGTTGCAACCTTGAACAGCAGCTTTGAGAGTAGAGTAATCACCAACATCCCCTGGTACGATCTCCACCGATCTTGGAAGCAGGTCCACCACTTCCTCGTCAGCCTTTCTAACCAAAGCCTGGATATTTTATTTAGAGCAACAAATTAAAGTAATCAACAAAGTCTAAATTTGGAAATTTTCATCATAAACTATTATAATGCAGAAATGATGAAATCAAGAAGAACGAAAGGAGAGACCTTGACAGTGTAACCCCTCAGCATAAGCTTTCTAACAACAATGCGGCCAATGCGACTAGTGGGACCAACAACAAGAACAGTGGTATTCTGAGCACCGGGTATGGCGAACTCGCACATGGGACCCTCTCTGATGAGCAAAGCATCCAAAGCCTCCTTGTCGTCGGCGCGTGTAGTTCTGGAAATCTGACCCAACCCTGAAAACTTCCTCCAGACCTCGTCGAAAATCTGCCTCGATTTTCTTCCGAGCCCCACAGGGTTCACATCATCCAAACTCAAAGTTTGCCTTCGCAACAGAACCTCTTGTTCACCTGTTGTTTCACTAGCATTAGGATTCTTGTCCTTCTTCTGATTATTGTTGTTATTACTACTAGTATTCTTCTTGTCTACGGTGGCTCTTACTGTCAACAACACTCTGCGTCTAGTGGCGGTTAGCCAGGGTCGTTGATGAGGAGAATTAGGAGAGGTGAACATGACGAAAAGATTATTAGTACCCCTCAAACTCCCATTGCCACAAGGGCTTATACCAGAGCTTCCTCCATTCATGATCATCTCCGAATATCCCTGGCAAATCAATAACCTTTCTTTCTTTCTTTCTTCTCCAAAACCAGTACGAATCTCGAAGAACATAAACAACTTCATTTCACACAAATTTATTTGAGGTTTTCAATTCCTGGTGCATTTGAGCCACCCAACTTGCCACGTTCGTTTCCTCTAACCCTCTAATTATTAGTACACGTGTCCCATCCCTTTCCTCTGCGTTTCAATTGTTATCTAATTTTCCTTTTTCTTTTTTTTTTTAATATCCTCAATTAAAAATGTTAAAAACAGTGTTATTTATTTCATGGGTGAATTCTCAACCTTCATTGCAAAATAATAATGATAGAATATCATTTTAATGTTATAATAATCTACCATCAAGTCCTTAACGTTAAAAAAATAAATGTCATATACATTTAGAACATTATTATACTATTTCTCATAAATTATAATTCCAATTTCTTTTGATATTAAACAATTTTAATAATATGTTATTTAAAATATTTTGCTCATTATACTCGCTTCCTATTGTTTGAGAGAATTAAAATAAACCTTAATGTTTAAAAGTTTTGGCATTAATATATTCCCTTGTCGTTACTAAATATTTATAATTTAGCCTTAATAATGCAGTCCTCAATATATTAAAATTTAGTAAGGCATTATTTTAAAAAAATTACAATATAAATAAGTTCTTAAAAGTCATTAATTTTAATGTATTTACTAAAGTATGCATAAATAAGGGTTTTCTTTGGAAATAAATGTTCATTTACAAATGTTAAGAGATTAGGAATTTATTTAGGATTTTATAAAAAATTAAATACTTTAACATTTTTTTAAAAGTTGAAAAGTAATAAATTATGAGCCAAAAATGGTTATATAGAGTAGCATTTACTACAAAGACATGGCCTGACATGTAATAGGCTAGATGAAGATAAGTTAAAGAAAATTAAACAAGCGAATACAAGTATGAAAATATAATTTTTTTTCGGTGTTTCAACATATATTTGAAAGTCTAGTTGCTTAATTGATTAGAAATTATTCTATAATATTTAGTGATTATTGATATAATATTTGACTCATGTGATTTTAAGTATAACTCGGAAGCAAGAAGATTAAGATGAGTCAAAAGCTTTATATTTTAGTCATTTTTTTTAGATTAATTTTTACTTGTATTTATAGAATTAAAAAAAATAAAAATTACTTGTATTTAAATCAAAATTGCTCAAGATTGCAAGGTGTTCGTGAATTTAATATTTTACATGGCCATGCACACAATTACTTTAAGTAATGAAGACAAGGCAGTCAAGCAAAGAAGCACACCAAAACGACGCAGTAAGGAAGAAAATGCAATGCAGTGGACGTTTTTTTTTTTTTGAAAAAAAAAAGATGATTGAATTAACCTCAAAGAAGATCAAGCAAGAAAGAAGGAGGAGTAACAAGCCACTCCCCCGATCCACACTTGAACGTGTTGCAGCAGCCAAATGATGTGCAACAACATTCGCAGATCGATGAACAAAAGAGACATTCACATGAATCATCTCTGACAAAAGAGCTCTACAATCAGCTATCACTACACCAAAACTAGAATTATCAATATAAGAACCAGCATTGACTGCTGTCGCTACCTCCAAACAATCTGTTTCCAACAAAACTGGTGACCAAGAATTGCCCATTATCCAACTCAAAGCTTCCTTCACCCCCACTGCTTCCGCATCCCTCGCACATAAAGCTCCATCTTTAACAACATTCTTAGCAGCTACAAAATCACCCTCCGAGTTTCGCACAATCAGCCCAATACCAAACTGCAGATCTGGTAAGGCTGTAGAAATATCAACATTGACCTTCAAAACTCCCACCGGCGGCGGACTCCACTGTACTACCCTGCGTCTAGCCTCCCCCCCACCATGATCTGTGGCATCATTCCGTTGCACTGACCGCCACGCCTCAAAATCACCCATGGATCGCATCAAACAATGCCCAGGGGTTGTAAACTTTTGCTGCCAAACCCATCTATTGCGGCTCTGCCAGATGTTCCAGCAAACATATATGCCCAAAGCCATATCCCATGTATTAAACAGCGAGGTAAAAGCATCCAACCAACCCAGAAAAGAATTTACCTGCGGATTAAACCAGCCAAGGGGACTCATATGCCAAACCTCTCTTGCAAAAGGGCACTGGACCAAAATATGGAGAATTGTTTCTGAGCTCCGTTGACAAAACGGACACACATCAACAACAGGCACATGCCTAGTGATTAGGCGCTCCCTTGAAGGTAAGATATTAACTCCTGCTCGCCATAAAAAATTCAACAGAAAAGGAGGAATTGTACACCGCCACACTCTATTCCAACAAGACGATTGAACCGATACCTGGCCATTCTGGCCCTGCCATGTAATAGATTTATAGGCACTCTTAACAGTATAGCCGCCTTTACGATCAAATTTCCAACACAAAGCATCTGCTACTTGAGATCGTCCTAAAGGAATTGATAGTATTGCCCTGGTGTCTACAGCATTGAACACTCTTGAAATTAAGGGGACATTCCATGAACCATTTAGAATTAGATCAGAAACCTGAAAACATCTATTCCGAACATCAAAGTCTGAAGACGGCTTAAACCCGTCCATAGAAGGTAGCCACGGATCCAACCAGATGGAAGTATTTCTACCATTTCCAATTCTCCAAAATAAGCCAGACCGCAACATCGGAATAGTAGCTAAGATACCCCGCCAAACATAGCTAATATTTGACTTCTCTGTTGCATGCAAGAATTCTGTTTCTGGGAAGTATCGTGCTTTCAAAAACCTAGCCAACAGAGACTCTGGACATGTAATCAACCGCCAGCCAATCTTTCCCACCATGGCCTTATTAAACAGATAAATCTTTTTAAAGCTTAGTCCTCCAAACTTTCGAGGCAAAGCAAGCCTATCCCAGCCTAACCAATGCAAACCCCTCGTATTCTCTTTACCTTTTCCCCACCAAAACCGAGCCATCACCTGTTGAATCTCAGCACACAATGTCTGTGGAAGCAGAAACATACTCATTACATAATTCGGTAAGGCTTGCAGTACAGATTTCAAAAGAACCTCACGACCTGCACGCGATAACAATCTCTTATTCCATGAATTTAAGCGTGCCCATACCTTGTCCTTGACGAATTTCAGAATCTGCCGTTTATTACGACCAACAACAGTGGGCAAACCCAAATAATTTCCCAAATCAGATTGTTCCTCTACCCCAAGCAACTGGCAAATGGCTTGCCTATCACTCTGCGCTGTATTAGAACTGAAACAGACCAGGGACTTGGAATAGTTAATGCTTTGCCCTGACGCTGCTGCATAGTTATCCAGCAAAATCCTCAAAAAATTCGCCTCCTCAAGCTTAGCGTCAAAGAAAAAGATGCTATCATCTGCGAAAAATAGATGGGATATAGAGGATGCAGCAGGAACTACTTTACACCCATGAATCAGTCCCCTCTCCACCCCATCACCAATCATCCTGGACAAGACTTCAGTACACAATATAAAGAGATAAGGCGAAAGTGAGTCTCCTTGCCTCAGCCCACGTTGTGGAACAATCGGGCCAATCAGATTACCATTACATAAAACAGAATATTGGACAGAGGAAACACAAGCCATGATAAGATTCACCCATTCTGTAGCAAAACCCAACTTCAATAACACTGCCCGTAGAAAAGTCCATTCTAACCTGTCATACGCCTTACTGATGTCTATCTTTAAAGCACCATGACCCTGCTTTCCCCGCTTCTTTCCACTAAAGTAGTGCATAACCTCAAAAGCAATAATGCTATTATCTTGGATACTTCGACCGGGTACAAACGCACTCTGATTCACAGAAATCAAGCCAGAGAATAGAGATTTCAAACGATTGGCCACCATTTTCGACATAACTTTATAAAGGACCTTACACAGAGAAATTGGACGAAGATCTGTCATCCTCCCTGGGGTAGACTTTTTAGGAATGAGCACTATAGCTGTATCGTTTAACTGGGCAGGAATATTCCCAGCTGCTAAACTGTTAATGCAAAAATCTGAAATGTTAGGACCAATAATACCCCAAAAATGTTGATAAAATCCTGGATTAAATCCATCTAACCCAGGCGATTTGTCCACTTTCATACTGAATACTGCAGCCCACACCTCCTCATCCGTATATGGAGCAAGCAACAAATGATTGTCCTCATCCGACACTAACTTGGGTAGGATGTTGGTAACCGAATCAGGATCAACCGCACTCGATGTGTAGAGATTAGAGAAATACGAAAGCATAAGATCCGACAAACCTGAGTTCCAATCATACCGGTTACCCTCATCATCCGAGAGAGCTTCAATCCGGTTCTTCCTTTGCCTAGCAGTAGCAATCGAGTGAAAATAGCGGGTATTTCGGTCTCCTTCTTGAAGCCAAAGAGCTTTTGCCCTTTGCTTCCAAAATTTCTCCTTCACATCCAAGAGCTCGAAAAGCCGAGCATTAACCCTTGCAAGCTTTTCTCTACTAGTCACGTCCCTACGACCCCGAAACCTTTTAATCTCCTTCTTGCAGAAATCAATTTCCACTCTATATTCCTTCGAAAAAGCTTGCCCCCAAGAATTAATCCTTAACCCACACTGCTCAAGCTTGTCCATCAGATTTTCGCGGTTCACACCTACCCAACTCTCCTCCACTAACCGCCGACATTCTGGGTCCTTTGCCCACCCATTTTCAAATCGAAACAGAGAAGCCCGATCTCTTGGAATAAAAAGCTTTACCTCAAGAACAATGGGTAAGTGGTCTGAAGAAGAGAAATCCAACACTCTTGCGGTAGAAAAACGAAACCGGTGCCGCCATAAAGTCGAGACTAGAATACGATCCAGCTTGGCTTCTGTCCAATCCTCCCCTGACCGACCATTATCCCATGTAAATTGATAACCCGACATCTTAAACTCATGTAATCCCGCATCCAACATTGCTGCCCGAAAACCATTGATGAGCCTAGCCGGTTGGGCTCTACCCCCTCTCTTCTCATGTTGGGCCAACACATCGTTAAAATCCCCTATACATACCCATGGTAAATCACTCTCTCGAGATAGCCTTCATAAAAGCTGCCAGGACTCATGCCTATAATGTCTTTGTGGACTGCCATAAAAACCAGTGAGTCTCCAAGATCCAAGCCCAGGCAAGTCAACAGCCAAGTCAATATGAGAAGAGGATGAAGAAAGAAAAGAAATTGAAATAAGGTCTTTCCAAAGAAAAGCAATACCACCACTATGACCAATTGAGTCAACATTCACACAGCCATCATACCCCAAACTATCCTTTATTTCATTAATACGAGAAAAAGAACAACGAGTTTCAATAAGAAAAATAAAACAAGGGCGTTTGTCCCTAATAATCTCTTGAAGTACTTGTACTGCCCGTGGATTATTGATGCCACGGCAGTTCCAACTTAAGCAACTCATTGCGTTCGGCGGGACTGGTCCACAAGTCCCACCGCTGGTCCGTTTTTTGAAGGCTCTGACTTATCCATTGAACTGTCATGCTCCATTGGTTGAGAATTATCATTTTGCTGACCCATTCTACGTCGTTTTGGATCAGTGAACACAAATTTTGGGGCCTTTCCATTATTAGGTCCATGTGCCATATGGGAAGATTCCCCTTCTTCATTTGGAATATTTGTATCCCCTTCATAATCGCCTCCTTTCCAGCCTTTCAAACTTGGATTAGAAGGCAAATAATCCGCCTGAACTTCAGGAGAAACGTTCGGATTACCTAGATTAGGGCTTCGTCCCACCACCGCAGCAATCTCCTCAGCCGTCGGCGGTACATCGCGCAACCACCTAGCGCCAATATTTCGTACTTTCCGGCGAGGGTCAGCTCGCAATTCCGGACCAAACTTCCGTTCCACAGGTTGCCCATTACTTTCAATCAGTTTAGGACAGAACGCTCTCCATGATCCATCAATCCACAGAGAAAACAGAAACTTGGGAGTTTTTCAAATTGGAAATTGGCAAAAAATCCTGGATCTCCCGTACGCCTGAGATACATACCATGACTGATTGGATTCCGGACGTCGAACTTCACCCTCAACCGCATAAAAGTCTTCTCCTGATTCCTAAAACTGGCCGAATCAACCTCCATAAACTCCCCCACTTCATTGCCAATACGCTCAGCCACTCTCTCAAACCAATACCCATCCCTTAGATTATGCACCTGCATCCACATATACACATGAAACAGGGGCACCAGTGAAGGATGCTTATACTCTCCAATCTTCTCGAGCAACAGAACTTGGCCATTAAACGTCCAAGGACTCATGTTCATAACCCGATCCATGTCAACCACATGGTAAAAACGAAACACGTATAGTTTCTCATCCTCTATTTGCTGGACAGACATACCAAGAGAAGGGCGCCATAAAGACGCGAGCGTTTGTTTCAAAGCCATAAAGTTAATGACCTTCTCCGTCAAGAAACGCCCAACCAAACAAAACTGATAGGACTGCGACTCTCCTTGAATCTCCTCCTCCCCAAACACAATCTCGTTTACCCTCTCATCATCCATTGATAGATGAGCCATATCAACTGATATATTATCCTCTGCCATGGCAACAACACAGGGTAGGACAGAGAAGCAGTGAAGACAAACGGCGCAGAAAAGAAAGAACCTTTTGTAAAAGAAGACCAACTCTCAAAAACGAGAGAAAACTCTCATGACGAGAGACACCTCCAGTCCATTGAAGTTAAAATCGAGCCACTTGGTACTTGGTAGCAAATAAAATCTCACGTTTTGTCCGGGAGGAGTTGGAAGGACGAAACAAGCTCTTCGATTTTTTTCAAAAAAAAAATAATTTTTAAACAAAAAAATTAAATATTAAGAATAAAAAAGTAAATATTAAAATATGACCCTAACACAACTTTTTTGTCTTCAGTGGAGGATAGCTGGAAGATATACCAACTCTCACTTAAAGATAAGCTTTTAATTTCTAAACACTAAGGTTGACTAAACTTGTTTAGTCATTAATCTGGTTCGAGTTGATCGAAAAGTCAGACTAATCTTGGATTTTTTTTTAATTTTTAGCCGATCTCGAGTTCAATTAAATTATAACGAAATGGAAAGTATAGCGATTGCTCGCTGTAGCTTTTCAGTTGTCACCTTCAAAGACCCAACGTTCAGCTAAGGTACGTACATGTGGTTACAGTATCGCCTACTTCATACACGTGTATATTGAATAATTTTAAAAATGTTAGTACGTTAATTATATATTTTAAATGAATGATTTACTTTAATTTTTAATAAATAATTATTATATTGTACGAGTCGATACTTGACAATACAAATCATACGAATTAAAAATTAGTACCGAATAAAATAGTACCATATTAAAATTTGGTATCGAGCAATAACTCTTTCGATGAGTACCAATTAGTATTAATCCTGTTGAAATATACAGTGAGAGTTTATCCCACATTGAAGAAAGAGAGGAAAGAAGGCTAGCATATAAGTCTAGTGGGTTACTCCACCAATCACCAATTAATTTTAAGATGGAACCTCACTTAGATTTGTATATGGTCTAATTTTCCTTTTCGTGTGGGCTCATAGGCCCATTGTGAATTTTAGCATGGTATCAGAAC
>JANJEY010000008.1:33635090-33659243 GCA_024703695.1 Erythroxylum cataractarum | reverse complement strand
CCTATGCACTCCAAATCTATTCCATCCTATGTCAAATTTACTATTTTACCCTTCCAATTGAGGGTGGGATGTTACAAAATTAGTCAACCAAATAGTGCATTTTTGGACACATGTGAGAAAGGCCAATTAACTAAATTAGATCGATTAACCAAATCAAGCTTCATGTTTTAGGGTACAAACTACCATATTTGGTTTGATAAGAAAGACAATGAGCATAATAATGGCTAAGAGGTTGAAAAATGCTATAAGAATAGTTTTATAAGCTAAAGAAGTCAAGATAACTAAGAATAACAAAAGGAAATCAAGTGCTAAAAGAAACAAAGCTTTAAGTTACAATTGTGTCATTATATTTTAGCGAGGAAAAGCTCTATATAGTGAAAGAGTTATGTATACCTTGAAATTGATTGTGAAAATTGTAAGGCTTATGAATGTGACAGAGAGAGCTCCAAACACTTAAGTCATATGCTAGTTTCTCTTTACTATTAAAGGAAAAGTGTTATAAGGTTGTATTAAGCCTTTAAAAAGATAATTTTAGTGATTTTATCATCCTACACTAAGAAATAATGATAGTAAATTGAATTTTTCAAAAGGAACTATGGAAGTGGGGCATATGTCAAGGGGGATAAAACCATTATAAATTACCATGTTCATCTCTCTTACCCTACTCATTTGATTTCTTATGTATTGCACTTACTTGTTTAATTGAGATTATATATAATTTTATGTATTTTATTTATTTGAATGTTGGTACATAGTATGTTTTTGTTCATATTATTGTGCATATTTTAAAAGGAAAAGTATACATGGTATATAAGATGGATACCTAAAACTCTTAAGTTATTGGCTCAAAGAGATTAAAGATACTTCTGTATTACATATTTTGTTACTACACTTTTAACAATGACACATACCTTAAATGTATATCATACTAACTTGGTTGCTTCTCTTAGTGAATATCATTGAAATCATCATCTTTGTATTCACTTATATATATACATATATTCAATTCACCTTCCCTTTTATGTTCCTTTTGGGCGAACAAATAGTATATAGAAAATGGTTGATAAGAAGTTATAAGGAAAATTAAGTTTAAACTTTATTAAAATAATTTGCAAATATCTAGGATCAAATATTGATTATTTAAATAGTTTAAAATTAAGCTAAATAGAAATAGAAATACTAGTTCCTTTGATAAAATATAAACATAAGCCTCTAACATTTCTCTATTTTGACAAATATATCCTTAATGTTCTACTATTAACAAAAAAGTCATTATCATTATCGAAGGGTTAAACATTAGCCCTCTTTTGTACCAAATTGTTTAGTATACTTAACTTCAATTCCACTTTCTTTAATGTGTAAGCTAGGTGGACTCGTTTAGTTCTCTTGTTTACCTAGGTCCTACACAAATGATATGAAACTTTTGATTAGTTAAAGAAGTTAAGTTATATAAATAGGCCTAATTTATATAAGTTAAACAAGGAAGAGAAATTGAACTTGGATATTCAAGTTAAAATTCAAAGTATGTGATTTGGAAATGAGAATGTGCATGAGAAAGAAGGTGATGATTTTAATATAAATATATTATTTGATAATTTTATGGGAATGGAAATACATTACGCATGTTTAAAAAATATAAGTGATTATTTGTGAATTGTTGTAAAACATAAGATACACTGAACTGATGTATAAAAGTCTATATAAACATATCAAACACCATACAATTGCAATATTTATATTTATATGGCTACTTATATTCATATGAAGTGCATTGCATTATGTTTTGCAAGCGATAGCAGGGGGTCTTCTTAGGGACAGCACAGGCAATTAGTTAGGGCGTTTTGGGCATAATATCGATCATTGTACTTCAATTTGTGTGAACTATGGGGTTATTTTCGAGCCTGACCCTTGCATGGAATGAAGGGTATCGGAGAGTAGAACTCAAAGTGGATTCACTGACTGTTATAACAGTTTATCGGTATCGGCTACATCTTTTACGCCTCACACTAATTTAATTCTGGGGATCCAATAACTACTACATCGTGAATGGATTGTGAAAGCTAGGCAAATTTATTGAAAGGCTAACCGAGCTGCGGATTGGCTAGCAAATCATGTCAGGTCCTTAGATCTCACTATCCATTGGTATCGAAGCTCGCCTATAGGTTGCCTTAATATCCTAGCAGAGGATATAGCTGGGGTTTCCTTTCCCAGATTAATAGCTTAATATATGTGTACGTCTCTTTATGATATTAAAAAAAATGATCAAAACTTCATTAAAAACAAAAAAAAAAAGATAAAGGAAAAATTGCAATTACATTCATATATTATAATTGAAATAGTAGTTGACAGTTTGGTCATTTAATTAGATTGGGGAGTAAGAGCTGAAGTGTCATTTATATTGAAGCAAATAGTACAAAAGTGATAGGATTAATTATTAGGTATTAAATTTAGTTCGCAGTTAAAACAACTTTCACACATATTAATCAAAGTTTTCCTTTAGGTTGTATCTAATTGAAATAAGCCCTTAAAATAGGTTTAAATATTAGAAAACCTAGAATAAGCCCTCTAAATTTAGTGTGACAACCACATTACTAAATAGGAATATAGGTTAATCTAGCAACAACCACATAATCTCGGCTCATTTAACATATGTTATATTATCCCTAATGATGCTTGACCATTAGTTTACCACAAGTGAATAAGAGTTACAATGATTACATATTATAATCTAGATTTTAGCAATGAGTTTATACATGAATAATCTACTTTGAGTGTCTAAATCATTCATACATAAATCTCAAAACATTGATCATAGAATAGCATAATCAATTCCAAAAGAGATTGAGAACATCATTAAATTAATCAATGTGCAAACATGTTCGTTGGCCTTGATATCTCCTTTGAACTCGAAAGATGAAGTTTAGCTCCTCATAACTCTCCAAATGAAAAGGAATATGCCTCTCTTTTTCATTTCTAATGTCTCCATGCCTCATTTAGCCTCTTAAATGCGCTTTTATAACATTTACGGTGAGCTACGCAGCCACTTACACGACCATATAGGTTACAGATGCTTGAAACAATATCTTTGCACTCTTATAGGCTTTCAATGAGTTACATGGTTCCATACATGACCGCGTAAGTTGCAATAATTTCATTTCTTGCAATTTTTGCCCCATTTTCTCCCCCATTTGCTTTGCTTCCATAAAGGTAAACAAGATTGCACATCAATAGAATGACACCAAGGACATGTTTTTAGCTCATTTTCGTTCTTGTTGTGCAACTTATGCCTAAAATAAAATATGAACCAAAATAAGTATCTTAAGCACCACATAACATTAATCACTACGCATTAATGAGTAAATATGCGGTCAATCAAGCACTTATCATTATACATCAATTAAACTAATCATTAGAAATGCTAACTTTGCGCTTTCAAATGGGTAAAGAAACGTTAGAACCTCTAATCTTGATGGTTCTTTCCTTTTAACCCTCGTCTTTGAGAATCAAGTCCAAGCTAGTTTATTAGTTTTGTTTCATTGACGCATTGATTTGTTAATAACTTTATGAGCTAGTATGTCAGCTCCTATAATTTTCTAATGCTAGATATGGTTTGTGTAAATTTTTGGATTCTACATAGTAATGTCATTCTTTTCGATTAAAAAAACAATCGTGCTTAATTTCCTTATTATTAACCTAATCTTTAAATAATTGAATAAGATAAAATTTTTATATTCAAATTAAAGATATTTTAAAGTTTAATTTTACTGACTTCACTTTAAAGGATTATATTACATTACTATTTATCTCACGTTTTCTTAAATTGTACTTGATTTATAACTTTAAGTGAATAGGAATATCACATCACTTGTTATCTAATAATCTATATATTTATATGAAAGGTAAAATGAACATAAGGTCTCTCTTCCTTATATCGTATAAGAATACATTTGTATATTGATTGTCGTATATAATATAAATTTCAAAGGGTAATCAATTAGTTAACCAATATATTTTTGATGTACTGATCTGTTAACATCTTTTATACGAATAAGTTACATATCTTACTAAACAAATAACTTTTCATAGAACTTTGACATATGATAAGAAGCTTAAAGTGCATTTCCATTTTAAAATGTGTATTCTCATTAGAATATTTTCTTCTTTATTCTTCCTTAAGTCCCTATAATAGTACACCAATTTTTCACTTGTATTGTGCTTTTCGACTATTTTTTGGAGTGAATCCCTTGATAGATGTAGTAGGTTTGATTCATTGGTATTAAATTTTTGTTAAATTAGATGGTATATCCATATGATTTAAATCATTATAGGAGATATCCTTATAATCTAAAATTAGAAAGAAAGAAAAAAAAGAATTAATTGCCTAAGACCTATACAAGAACTATCATCTCAGGGTTCAGGAAAGAATGGTACTTTGAAACGCTTTTGAAACAGTGGAGTGGAACTTTATTATTCATATCTTGGATTAACCATTGTATTTCTACAACCTCCTTTAGTATGTTTGTAAATAGTAAAGCTTCAAGTATTTTCAAAGGAGCCATAGGAATTAGGCAATAGGATATCATTTCCCCTTACCTATTTACTTTATGCATTAAACTTCTTTTAGAGATTATCCACTTCAACCTTAGCAATGAGAGGTTTCAAATTTTACAAGAAGTGTGCAAATGATCTTCTGTTATTCAGTGGGGCTAACAATTCATCTATCTCTTGTCTAATGAGATTATTGGAGGAATTTACCACTTTTTAAGCTTATGTATCAATAAAGAGAAGAGCTTCTTAATGATATCAGCGAATTATGCGCAATTAGTACAAGAGAATCATAGGGCTAGGTGTTAAATATCCATCATTCAAGTACTTAGGTGTACCTATCTCATTCAAGAGAATCGCATATCTAGACTACCAATCTCTGTATGAATTAATCAGAAGAAGGGTGGGAAATTGGGCTAATAAAATCCTCTTATATGTTGGAAGGCTCCAATTAATTGTTTCAGTCCTTAACAACCTCTACATCTACTAATTCTCTCATTTCCTTTTGTGAAGGAGGCTTTGCAAGGACATAATAAGAAACTCTCCTTGGTTTGATGATATTAATGTCAAACCTTATACCAAGGTAAACTGGGATAGCATTAGATCTCTAAAACAGGAGGGGGCTTGGGGATCCTTTCCTTACAAATGATGAACAAGTCACTTTTAGTCTGGGACTTTATTCTATCTTCCATCCATATCAAGATTGGTAATTGCTCAAATACTTCTTCTTGGAATGACAATTGGAGCCCTCCTAGACCACTCAACATGCTTCGAAACTTCTATCCATTAAGGCTTTATATCCAAATAATGTAAGAGTAAGTTCATTAATTCAAGGGAGAAGCTGAGTTTGCTGTTTGCTCCAATAAATATTCAAGCGCTAAGCAAAGTTGTTTCCCCTTTTATCTCCCCAGCCCCAGTAAGGAGGACAAAACAATCTGACTGAGGCATCTATTAGGAGTGTTCACCGTTAGGTCTTGTGGAGAATTAATGAGACAATCAACTCCTAAGTTCCCTGGTTTAGAGACTGTTGTAGAGAAAATATAGTTTCGGCTTCTCACTTCGCTTATTGGTAAGAGTTACATCCGTCTAGTTCTTCCATTGCTTTCTCCTCTATCTACCGACATGCGTTAACAATCAAATGCTGACCAACAAATCTAAAGCACCTTTGGCTTTCACTTCCAATTATGCCTCAAACCTGTTCTGCCCCTTGAGGGAAAGACACACGCCAGTCCAAGTAAAATTGCCATAAATAATGCTCATGACCTGTGTAAAATTAGTAGATCATAACAATATTCAATTAGCACTGTTTTGCCCTCGAGAATACTTCCATTTTAATTCATTACTCTTTTCAATCCGAAGATGACATCCAGCATTGGATCAAATAAAGGAAAACAATAGGAATTTCAGACTAAACGCTTGCACATTCCTTGGTAAGAGTAACATTTGAGTGAAGATTACAACAATTTATGGTACAGTAGCCATCAAGAATGGCGTCAAAAGCAGAATACATTATCAGATAAAATCAAAGAATCACCAAATCAGGCCACCAACTGGCACACATCAGTACCTCTATACTCCAAAGGAAAGAGTTAGCTGCTGCTGATGAAGTGGGCAGCCAAGGTCAATGAACTGAGGTTGTTTTCCTTGCAGCATATGCACGCCGAGGGGCAAGAATGAAAGAATCCTTTTTTGTTCTTCAAAACGAGTGATAAATTGCCCGTTCTTTTCTTGACCAGCCTACAGCTGCCGCTTTAACTCACTGCCTCATTTCAAGCAGTAGATCATGGTGCAGCACAAAACTATTGTCTATGTAACCTCCCAAAGTGATAGCCTTTCCTACAAAACAACCAAATTTGTATTTACAGAATTGTTAACCAGAATTACCAGCAACCTCTGCAGCTCTCTGTCTCATCATCTCCATCACAGCTGCTCTTCGCCGTGAATCAGATTGCTGCTGCAGTCTCCTCAAATGATCTTTTAGATCTCTGGATAAACAAGTAAAAATCCAGGTAAGAAATTTAAGCTAGAGTACTAAAACATTTAAAAAAGAGTGAAGAATAAGGTAAGAGTTCAAGGGAAAATTATGATCAGGTTGAGGTATATAAACCTGCAACGTGGCACATGGCATTCAGATTCCTTGCATGCCCGAGCATGAAGTTGCAGGAGATACCACATTTTCTTGCATAAAACACAACCTCCAGCTGCACGAGTCTTGCAATGTATACCATGCCGGAAAAGACCCTTTACTTTCCGACAATTAGGATATTGGCAATGGGGAGAACGACATTGTGATGCATGTACTAGAAGGTCAAGCATTTTACGGAGCTGCCATATAAAATAACAACCTAGTTGAGCCTCTATCATAAACTTGGAAAGTAGAAACAATGATAACCAGTCAAGTGACTATTCTTTCATTTTCAATTCAAGCACCAGGTCAAGAACTTGGGTATACTTCTTAAGATTTTACAGGTGTACATACTACATGAAAGTCAGCAGCGGACATGCTATCATATAAGATATAGGGTAAAATACGTTGGACTCCCCTATAGTTTGACATATTATCAATGTATTTCCTGACTTTTAAAAACTATCAATAACTCCCTATAGTTTTGATTCTATAACATGGCCCCCCTGCCGTCAACCTCCGTTACAAGCCCTAACTGTGAACTTCAAAACAATGTCGTTTTGAAGTCTACAGTTAGAATTTTTAACAGAAGTTGATGGTATGAAAGACGTATGTTATAAAACTAAAACTATAAGAGGTTATTGATAATTTTTAAAAGTCTAGGATTACATTAATAATATATCCAACTATCAGTGGGTCCAGCAAATTTAACCCTAAGAAATATAATCCAAATGAATGTCCATTTATACATATAGGATTTATCTATACTTGCTATAAATTTCGACATGTATAATTGGAAAATGTTAAGACTAGATAGAAAAACATTGCATCACGAATCATGCAGAGTTAGCTAACATGATAAAAAAAAATTTCAAGTAGAGAGAAAAGAAAACCTATCGTTCCTTTAATGTTTTGGAAATTCTATGAAGATAAAGCTTCACTGAAAAATAACAGATTTCTCTAATATATATTTCTCCCTACGTCGCTGACACTAAAATAGCTGAAACAACTGATATGAGGTCTAAATTGCAACAAGAGTACTAACTACTAGGAGGCAACAAAAGATCAAGAATGGGAATCATATGCTAACACTGTAGACAATCTAAAATATGAAGATGCCTTTACTGTTTTGGAAATTCTATGAAGACAAAGCTTTACTAAAAAATATCAGATGTTTTTAATATAAATTTCTCCCAACATCACTGACACCAAAATAGCTGAAACAACTGATATGAGGTCTAAATTGCACAAGAGTACTCACTACTACGAGGTAACAAAAGATCAAGAATGGGAATCATTTTCTAACATTATAGACAATCTAAAATAGGGACGAATTAATACCTGTAGAACCCTTAGCTGCCTAGCTTCTTTATTTTGTGCATCACGATCACCCATGGATGGATGATTAGTCAACTTATGAGGATGATCAATGCCTCCATCCTTTTGGTAACATGTATTGCACACGTCATAATCAGGGCAAACTTCACAGCGCCATCCTTGACCCGTTTCAATGTCAAGATGGCATACATTGCATGTCGTCACAAACGCAGGAGCAGTTGGATTATGGAGATGGTAGAGGACCATCATGGAAGAGTGTTTAGCTCGGCGTAGAGTATCATATTGGTAATGATTTCCTTGACAAAGACTCAGAAATGCTTGTCTTGTGTCAAAGAATTCACTCTCAAGAATTTCATCTTTATCCTTTGTATCCACGGGCACATCTGCGATTTCAACCTGTATAGTCCCAGTCGTGCCATTTTAAAGTTATCCAAAGAAAGATAAAAGTTGATGTGGCAATGTAATTTCCCTTGCAGTTTACATTTGAGGGGAATTTGAATGCACACAAAAACCCATGGATAGATAATGGAATGTGAAACTTACCGGATGAAGGAGATGCTTCTCTCTTTGATTAACAGGATGTCGTTCCCTTTCTTCGCGATTTTGCTCTGCTTCATAGCAACTTTGAAACACAAAGATAAAAGTCAAATTTCCTATGTCACTAAACTAGTTTCCAGAAGAGTTGAGAGAAGTGGATTGCTTAGGATCAGGCAAAATAATAAAATAAACAAGCATTAACAATCAAATCCTCAAATATCAATAGAACTCAAACTCCTTGATGTAGAATGAATCGAAGATATGTTGAATAGTTAATAAAACTCAAAGCAATTAGAAAAGCTGGGCTGCTAGGTTTTTACCAAGTTGCTGGAATTTGAGTTTCAGATCTGAAGTTTCAGTATGGGCTGCTGAAACTTCAGGCTTAGGTTGCTGAGATCTAGACTGGGATTGCGGGGATTTTTTGGTAAGGGAAACAAGACAAAGAGTAGTTCTAGGAATCACTGCTATGGTATAATTATTACAAATAGAAATAGCCATCACACTTCCTAGTTAGAAAACTCAAAATGTTTTGAGAAAATCAGTCTTCCTTTTCTTAAAGGGCTGCTACATATTGTAGAAAAGTTTTTGAAACCTTAATCCTAATAATATAAGGATTCCAACTGGGTAGTCCAAATTATAATTGAATCCTATTCTAATAAGAGATTTGTTACGTTTAGTCCCTACCTAATAAGGAAAACTTGACATAAAATTGATATGACAAAATCGCCCTTACTGTCACTACTAGATGAAGAGTAACGTGAATGAATCACACTAACTTTCACCCTTCATCCCACCAAAATAAAGGCTGTGATTCAGTGATCTGTCCTCTCCTGTATCATTCATAAACTCTAATCTGTTGTGCATCATCCTATCCAATTCAAGTAGCTATTAACATTCAAATCCTCAAATATCGAGAAAGTAACTGAAACTCCTTTCCCAAATCAAGAAGCAAGTGGCCCAGCACCAACTGTTTCCCATATGAACCCCACCTCCAAAATTCCCATAATCTTTCCTAAGATCTTATTAAACTGTAGAAAATGACAAGATAATCTGCTTCCCAATTCCTGTTCAGGAAGACTTCCACTTTGTCCTTACACCTTAAAATAAACAATCATGATGTATTCCATAAACCTTTGCTTAAAGTGTTGTCTCGTCATGGAAAACAAAGAAAATTACAAGTTCAAAATTTCTAATTTGTAAACCATCATAAGAACATATATGTGCAGGTATTAAAGCATGACCTACGTGGAAAATGGCAGCATCTCCCCCCTTAAGCTAGTCCCTTTTGATCCATAAAATCTAACTTATAACTGTAAGAGGCTTAAGATGATCCTTTGCCCCATTTGATTCCTCAAATTCTCTATCCTAGTCAAAGTTTATATGACGTTTCAGTGTAATAATGAAATTCCAACTCTAATTTTGCATTATTGGTTTTTGAGACTATCCTGCAACGGACACAATAAAAAATTAATGTTAACTGAAGCTGTTAAGTACAGCAGTTAATGTACCAAGACAGTGAGACTATTACTTTATGCATATTGTTGTCTGAATCAATCAAAGAAGTTAAAAGTACATAAAGTTTTATTTGACATATTTCAAAGGTTTTGGTGACCAATTCAACAGAATACTGCAGTGGACACCTTATAACAGGTTATTGGTAACTAAAATGCTACTTGCAACAGCTGATGCACCGAGATAGATCATTCCTTTATCCATAGTATGTATTGTCAAATGTATTGAATAAGTCAAAAACAAGGTAGAGTTCTTACTTATCACATATCTCAAAAGTTTTGCAATGGCTGCAAACCCAACGGTTTCCTGATACCATTAATATGCAACAATGCGAGCAACAGTGCTGCAAATGAACCATGATAAAATCTTCCTTCATTGAACAAATTGTCTCGCCGAGCTGGAGGTGAAAGGGAAAAAAATTACAACTTCATGAGGACAAGAATACACATGATTGTTATGTACATTCTCCAAGTAAAATATATTAAAAAGGGTAAGGAGCAGAATAACAACTATAGCGCGCAAACATTGGTTTTCATGAATCAAATGTCAATTCAAAGAAACCATATTAAGAGATGATTTATCATTTAACCAGTACGTACTAATTGATATTTGATTCAGGACTTTCCAAGCACACCGTCCATTATTCAATACAACCTCATCTCCACTTTAGAGCACTTTAAATCAATTCCTTTACCTAACTTTTGGGACAAATCACAGATTACTTTCTTGCTTTTCTACTTTTAACTGTGCCTCCATATTCCAGCATATGACCAAACAAATTAAACTTTAATAAATTTACGGGCTCCAACTCCCAGGTTTGGAAAAAGTTACGAATAATTATGAAATCTGACAAAATTAATCATATCAGACTCTGAGGCTTGTAATTGAAAAGAAACATATCTATGGAGTCTCTAATGCCCCAATCCCCTCCCCTTGGGACAGAAGAAAGACCCTTGTCATTTTTACATTTACAAAAAATAAAGGAAGCATAGATCGCCAAGAAAATAATAAACTGCAAGATATGGGATACAAAAATTACCTTATGCATTAGTAGGAGATCCTTTGATGCGTTACCAGAAAGATCCGCCTGACCAGATGCTTTTAAAGCCCTTTTAGTTATAGTCTTTTTGGTAGTTCCCTTTTTATTCTGTTTTCTGCCATCTTCTTCTTGGTTAAGCTGATAAATTAAGTCCTCAGCAGCACCGGGCCAATAGTCACCATCAAAGTATGGCAGCCTAGCTGCTGTCACCTTTGCTTTACATTCACCGGTAGATACAAAGAAATGATCATATAAATTAGTAAGCTCGACCACTATACTTTCTTTAGTAGCTTTTCTTAACATAGATAAGTACCTGAAATAAAAAAGGCAACAAAATAAGCCAACAGAATAAATTAGACAAGACTATGAATTGATTTGCATCATGTAGAAATAGAATCCCTCATTTGTGTAATGTCTCACCATTCCCGGAGTTTGTCAGATTTTGGTGTCTTCTGGATTTCTGGATGACAATACAATATATAATCTTCACCCTTCAAAGGAGGGCAAGCCCAAATGTAGCAGCTTGTGAAACCCCTCTTCTTGCAGTACTCAAGATATCCAATCTGCAATGAGATATAAATATAAAGTAAAATTTCATCGGAACTTCCTAATAGGACCTATTGTCAACACCCCATCTAATATCAAAAATATCTAGCCATCTGAAACTAACCAATATTTCATGGTAAACAAATGTTCTTAGAGCCTCTCCAGTCACTGCTTTAATCTCAGGTCTAAAATATTTCACAGAATCCAGATAGGACAGATAGACACGCCGTTGGTTTGGAAATTGGCATTCTGACCCAAATTCTTGAACGTACATACCGAATAGGCAAACCTCCACACCTTCAATCTTCTGAAACAACAAAATTACCTGGAAGATAATCGTATTCCGTTATTCCATGTCATTATGCACACTATAGCAACTCTTGAGAAGTGTTAAAATGCTAGCATATAAAGTTAACAATTAACAAATTTGTTCCATCAGTACTTCACCAAAAGCCCTGGTAAAATACACATCTAAAATTTATAAACATATGCACAAGCAAACAGTAAGAAACAAATTTCTGCCTAAAAAGCCCTTCACAAAGGTACTTTATGGTAAAATATTAATAAAACTAAGTAGTACAACAGAACTCTCGAATTGATATAAGTTTTATCTTCCACAATTCTTAGTTTGAATTATGTTCAACCTTTTTTATTGAGTTCCAAAACGAAACTAATTTTCACCACAGAAATAAAAATTTGAAATTAAAACAAAACAGCTTAGATATATATTCTTAAATAATGTGATTGCAAAACAAGTTATTATCGTACAATAGCAAAAAAATGTAAATTATACCTTTCAAAGGTTAAGAATTTGAGAATATTATGACTTCACATGGTATGTTTTTTACAAAGGAGCTTATTATATTATGTTGTTAAGGTTAATGTCTGAACTCCTATCTTAAATGACCACCACCCTGAGTCAAACATATATGCATATCTTTAGAGCTTATTTTTGATTAGATGCAGAACATATATGAATTTGATGTATCAATTTGTTTTTAGTCTACATGATCATTAAATATTATTATTTAGCATAACCTGTCGTTACACCTAAAATTCTGTATACTAGCCTCCCGTGTGTTTCTATTTATTGTTCCTATGGAGCAATGCCGGTACAAATGTTATTTTTCTGCAGCATTGCTTCTGTGATTGTAGTCGCAATGGCTATAGCGTCTCAATTTATGCTTCTACTTTGAATCTTTGGTTTATTCTAACGTTTCACATCTTTCTATTTATTGTTTAAATCTTTTCTGCAGCAACAATGCTATGGTCTTTGGACTAATGGCACTCACACTTAGTTTATCCCACTATTTTATGGCTATTTCTATCATGAGAAAACTTTGTGATCACTTTATTTAGTAAAAGAGGAGAATGAGCATTTCACAAATTATAGCATAGATTACACGTTACTGAAATAGATAAAATAGTTCAAGTTTATTATTTTTGAAAATATTTAAATTTGGTTAACATTTTTAACTGCACAAATATTGTACTTTGTTAGTTACTTAAATAAGCATATGCAATCTAAAAAGAATTTAATCAAATTGAAAAGGTAAATTAAGCATGTGATTGTTCACATTACACTACCATTTTAGAAAATGGACTGTGTAAGTTTTTATTTCTCTTCCTCATAGACAAAGAAAATAAAATATGGAAAGCCACATATTGATGGTAATAAAGATGACGACCATTGAAATACATTAAAATTTCCATTCATAATAATTTATAGTAGACATGATACATAATTACAGTGCTATCAAAGTGATTTAAAGATCCATTAGAATCTTATTGTGCTAATAATTTTTATGAAATACAACTCCAACATTTTTCATAAGATGCTCTTTAAAATAAATTTTTTAAATATGATTTTTTTATTCTTTTTTTTTCAATTAGATAAGTATATGTTAAAATAAGCATAATCCAAAAACAGATGTTTACAATACAAAGTATCACCTACACGATGATCAAGAGCAATGCACACCTAGCAAAAACAGATAGCAAACACAAGAAGAAAAAAAAAGGGTGCATTCCCTGCATACCTTGGACTTGTACGGGAATTCTGTCGGATAATTCTCTTCTCTAAAAATTTCAAGAAACCGTGGCTTCACTTCCAACTTTTTGTCTACTGATGAAACAACACGAACTACAAGAGCTTCTGCTCCAGGAATCTGAAGATATAATTTATTGAAGAAATCAGATAACAGTAATTATCTCTAATAATAATTTTGTAACCCTGCTGGAAGCTCACCAAAATAGCTCATAATAGCATTGTTCCAGACAAATCACCCAAAATCACTACATAGAGAACCCAACATTTCATATTCAAACAGAAAAAGAGATCATAATTCCAGATGCAAATCATCAAGTAAACAACTAATTTTACTTCAGTCTTTAAATAGCATAAACTACATCAAGGATTTCTTTCTAGTCTCAAACCTATAAAATTACCGAGAAATTAAAAACCATGTTGCCCTTAGACTCTCTGCATTCATTGATCAAGACAGACACAATATTTCAGTCTGCTTAAAATAATTTTGCGTGATTAACAGTGAATCAACCTATCAAATTATAAATGCTTCAATTTCATACATACTCTAATGCAAATCAACCCTGCAATTAAAACACATAAATTAGTATATAAATATAAATTAATGTAATTTGCTATGCTATTCATCAAAAGTATATAAAACTTGTTGATCAAAGCATCAGAAAAAACTGAAGCCGTTCAAGCCTTAATCGTACAAACATAGAGCAACAGGATTATATATGGCCCACCTCATCATAACTTTTTCCTTGAAGCCTGGCCCTCTCTTGCCTTTCCAGCTTCAGTTTCTTAAATAACCTTTGTTCTATGTGGTCACTAAGTATGGTTCTCGGCAAATCTTTTGCTCCAAGAACAGCACTCTGTGGCAAGGGCTTGCGCTCTCCTCTTTCAACCTCTGTTATGTAGCAATTAGGACAAGTATATTCAGCTTGTCCACCATCATTCCTCCGACCATTAAACAGAGCACAAATTTGATGTTGCCAAGCCTCACACTTGTCACATTGAACCCACTGTGCACATAAGAAAATAAAAATAAGAAGCAACTGGCTCAATACCACCATGTAATGAAGTTGTAAATAGCATTGTGTAAGGAAGTATACTAATGAATAGAAGGCAAGCATCAACATACCCATTCTTCAGTTTCCTCATCATTTTTCTTCTTCTCAAATCGTGTTTTCAAAATTGCAGTCCCATCAACAAGAATAGTATCTCCACGAGCCTCATTATAGCATGGTATACAGAAATAATGCCTTGTATCACCAGCTCCCATAGTATAATACATTGCATTCCGCTTGATGCGAGCACCACAGGGTGTGCAATATATAGGTGGTGGCTCAAAAGTAAGCTTCTCAACTGCACACAACTGACAAGAATTCTCACTCATCGAATGCTCCATCGCTTGATTTTTTTCAGCCTTAGCCTTACTCTGCAATGCAAAGTGGAAGAGTGAAATGAAAATAATTCCAATCTGAATTAATTTCCATTGAGCAGAAAATAAGAAAATTGTAACCAATAGGAAAGTGCTTTCCAAAGTTGAATCCGTCTATAGTTTTTGAGGATTAAGCCAATAGTAATTACCAAGAACTAAGGTAAAAATACATTAAGCAAAAACATCTTTGAAATGTTAAATGCTTTAAGAACATTCTTTTCACATGTTCTTAGGCATAATCTGGATGTGGCAACTAGTTTTCAAAGTAAACTTCAGGCTAAGTCAAGAAACTGATGTCAATTGATCACCATTCATTAAGGACTTGAAAAGACAAGTCCAATAGCAGTAACATTTTTTTTCTACGGAAGAAACCAATGATAGATAACCCATTTCTCTGTCCTTTGTATAGAATAAGCAACTCGAGATCTTTCAACTATCACATCATTCATTTAAAAGCTGTTTGTTGGTAGGAAAAAAGGAAAAGGAAGTGTTATATGATTTTCCTGTGCTCGGATTGGAAAGAAAAAGAAAATGAAAGCACATAATAACAGAAAAAAATTTTGGTGACATAGCACATAGGTAGAAGTTGCTCTAGGGAAAAAAATGCATAATTGGATTGGATTAGTGTATTACCCACCAAGTAATACAGATTTCTACAACTTAGTGTTACTGGGAAAACCCACCAGCAAGTAGGATGACAATGGTCATCAATTTGCCATCCAACGTTTGATCAAAAAGGGGAAAATAATAACAAAGATGTCATATTGCATTCTTTGCAAAATTTTCAAGAAACAAACAATTAAATGTTAATGCATTCTGTAACATCTCTTGGAATTTTCCTAGAGAATGATTGAATGCAAGACAAATAAATCAAAAATAACTTGGAAATGCTGAACTCAACAAAAGCACAAGATGAGAAATCTCACCTGGCCAACCCACTGTCTGAGGCCTATAATATGCTCCCTAACTTGCTCAGGAGTGAAAAGTTCAGTTAAAGATACCCCCTTTATTTTTGGCTTCCCAGTCTTGGTTCCAGCGACTTCTGAAGGTTGAGTAGCATTTTCTAGTTTGACTGCATCAGGTTCTTTTTCAACTTTAATGCTCTCCTGTGTACTCAAACGGTTAGGCTCACTATGTACGGTAGCCTCAACAGCAGCTCTTTGGCTGCTCTTATCATCCACGTTATCTTTCTTAATCTCACCACTACCAGAACATCCTTGTGCAGAACTAACAGGAACTTCTGACTTCACCTGCCTCAGCATACAAGTATCCTCGTGCTTCATATCTTGGCACTGGACGTCCTGGGATGCATGGCTGTCATCAATTACCAAAGGTGGTGCACCAGAGCCTTCAGTCTCAGATTTGAAAGATTGAAATGATTGTTCTATCTTCAAGCGTTTCATATTTGGTTGTATATCCTCAGAAAATTCAACAGTTGAAGGTTTGGACATCAATGTTGCTGAATTATCTGCTGTCTCGGAGGATTTGCTATACATGTCAGAATCTGAGGCTGGTCGAGTGCGTGCCTTCACTTGTGCTTCTATAAATTTTTTGACTGGAACACAAACAGGGCAACTAGCATCTCTGCAGTGCTTGAAGTGTTGAATCAAAATTTTTGTATGTTGGCACCTTGGATGGGCGCATGGAGATAAATTGCATCTGCTCATATGTCTCAACAAGTTTTGGGCATTAATACAGTTAAATTCTGGACATTTCCCTTCAGGAGCTGTGCATCGACGAGCATGCCACAAGAATAACAACCACCTTTGTTGATTTTTAAACTGTCTGTCACGGGTTGGATTTCCAGGTCTATAGGTGGCACTGTTGAAGTTTTGGGGCTCAGACATATTTCTTTGAGGAACCATTTGACCCATAATGGATTCTTTAGAAGATAAATTATTTGGTTGAGCTTCATCTTGCCCAGAAATTCTTTGACGGAAATCTTGTTGAACACGATGGTCATGTGACATGTTTTCAGGGTTGCAAGTGTTGTCTTGTGATTGAGGAAGCCATTGACTCTGCAGTACCGCATCTGATTGTGGTCCAATAGGAAGGCAATTAAAATCACTTTGGGCCTCCGAAACAAATTGATGTGGATGCAAGATTTGTTGCATTTGCTGGGAACTTTGAGTTGTTGAAGGGCAGATATCATGTTGTCCAGGTGGAAGAGACAAACTTTGCACACTCCTAGAACGATCTTCACCAGTATTTTGCAGGAATTGGTTCTGCAACTCATACATTGGTAACTGTTCAGAGGGCTGTGAAAGTAGAACTTCATTCTGGTGCTCCACTCCAGACTCACACTTCACTTGAGTGCCGTGATCAGACGACAATTGAGAGTGACCAGAAGCGCTATTGTTTATCAGATGCTGGTGCTGCAGACCCCGCTGCTTGTGTGGGCGTTGCTGTTGAACAAATGACTGCTGTTGAAACTGATTATGCTGTTGTTGGAATTGTTGCTGATGATGTGAATGAAGCACACTCTCTCTTGATGCTAGTGTGGAATGGAAATTCATCTTTTCAGATTGATCAAGTAACTGGGGCTTCAAGTGTGCACTCTGTTGAGTTCCATGTAAATTGGACTGATTAATTGTGGAAGTCAGGTTTGCTTTTGGCATAGATTGCATGCTCACAGGACCTAGATTCTGAGCATTCATAACTGATCCAACAGATGTTACAGCTCCATAGAGGTTTCCAGATCCATAATAATCACCAGTACTCACCTCATATCCATCACCTGAAAGATATTTCCAATTAGATTAACTTCAATGTTCAAGCATACAATCATCAAAAGCCCAAGCAAACATAGAAGACAGAAAAATGGGAGAGATTACCCTGCATCAGCTGTCGCTGATGTTGATCAAAATGTTGTAATGATTTTGGAGAGCTAGCATAGGGAGCAGTCATGTAGCCCTCGGAGGTACCAGGTTCATTCACAAGCTGAAAATTGTTTGCAATCATTCCCATCCCACCGTTCAAAGGTCCATTAGAGAAACCATAAGATTTTTGCGGCAAACCAGATCGGATGTTACTACCCATCTGGCTACCCAGGTTCTGCAGTATACGACTGTTCTGACCACCAGCATACGCCTTTTGTTGCAACGGTTGTGATAGCATAACAGATTCAACAGAAGAAAACCCACCAGCATTGTTAGAAGATTCCATACTTACATAAGCAGGGTTAGTATTGTTATTATTAAATCCAGGAGTTGGAATCATTTGGCTCGTCATCCTTTGAACACCCATGGACGACATACTCCCACCAGAACTAACGGAATAATTGGATTGTGATTGCTGATAGCCATTGGACTGGTTTCCTGTAAACAAAGAATTTCAATCACATGCCAAGAAGATATATGAGTGAACACAAAGTTTGTTATTGAGGCTTTAATTTACCGTCAGAGGTACTGAAGGTACCACTCTGAATACCATTAGTTGGCAACACGCCTCCTGTATTAACAGTTGTTGGTGCTATGCTATCACAAGCTGTGGAAGAATTCATCATCGTATTAACTGAAGAAGCCATCAGATTGGAATTGCCACTGTGTGACATACCCGGAGTTGGTATCATAGTACCAATCGAAGAGGATGGATTAACAAGTTGTAAATTTCGTTGGTTATTGTTATTCGCAGGTGCACGCTTGAGCAGAGCACTCAGACGACTCTCTAAAGTATTCATATTTATATAATCCTCCTACAAGAAAAATTTGTATTGATTGAAACCATAGAGAATCTGTCTAGAGGTACCTAATGATAATTCTTATAATCAACTGATCAAACAAAATATGATATAATTAATTGAGAGTCAAGAAACCATAGACTTGAAAGCAAGCCATATGGGCACAAAAAGAACCTTTGTCTGAGCAGCTTTAAACAGACCATCCTCCAGGCGTTTAGCTATGTCCTTATACTTCTGTTTCTGTGGTTCACCAACTGGGTGAGGCTGCCGCTGCATTATAATTCCAAATCTATACAACATGTAAATCAATATGTCAATGGCAAGAACCACGATCCAATTATACAGCACGTAAATACATGTTTATCAACATGCATTATGTGTATATATTTGCAATTGACTATTTAGGAAAAATTGGAACCACATTTTTTAAAAGAAAATACAAATTTGCAAGGGAAATTTAAAAATTAACCAACAAGTGCTATGTCAAAAAAAAGGTGACTTTTAGAAGGATCTTCAGCCATGACAACCCTAATTAAATAATTGAAATCAAAAAAATTATTGTAAAAAAATTAGTTTCATTACAATCATAACACAAATTTTGTGAGAAAGTTAATTTAATGAAAACCAGTGAAAACTTCCCCCCACTTTACCCTTTGTCTAGCTTCAACCCTAATGAAAATTTTGTGAGAAAGTTAATTTAATGAAAACCAGGGAAAATTTTCTCCCACTGAACCCTTTGTCAAGCTTTGCCCCTAATGATTCTAATGTGCCTCAAACAGAAGTCGCAACATCTAAGTTTTATTGCCTGGAATTTTTGAACTTGCAAGTACAAAAGGAATCACAGACTGAACAAGGTGAAAACAATTCTAATAACTAGCAGAACTGGCCGAGTAGATTCATGGAATTCCTTAACCAAAACATCTTCATCTCAGAATTGACATAAAGAGAATAATGTGGTGTCATGAATTGATTTCAGGCTTATAAATGCCACCCAATGTGTGACTTTTAAGCAGATCAAACATCTTCTTTCTGGAATAAAATGCCAGCAAGAAACATATATCTTATTGAACTGCAACTAAAATGAAGAAATAGATTGGAAGTCTTTAGTTTCAATGACTAAAAAAGTAAACAACATTGATGAAATAAAAAAACTCTTACATTTGATCTCGCATAAAAATACGAGCTCTATGAAGCTCAGGGTCCATGTCAAAGATAGAATTAGGAGCCGCACCTCCACCCCCAGAAGCTAAATTCTGCATCTGGGGAGTAGGAAGGTTGTTTCCATTTTGTTGGGACAGCTGATTAGGGACTTGCCCTGAGATCTGCCCAGACATTTGCGCCTGCACATTCATCTCCTTTTACACTCAAAGCTATAAGCCAGCCATGCTGCTTTAGAACTAACTGCAAGAGTTAATTTTTGACATTCAAAAAATCAGACTTGAAGGGAAAGTTAAGGTTTCAAAAAATGTACATAGTTAGCAAAACTAAATTGAAGATAGAGAAGAAAGGCCAAAAGTTAACATTAAAACACAAGTGAAATTGATATGAACACGGGCCTAGATGGATATTAAAGAGGACAGAGGAATTTACATAAGAATTAAACATAGGATTTGGCAGCTAGCAACAGAGAGATATGGATATCGCATTAACAAGTTATGTTCTCATGATGTAAGCTTACAGAACATTGAAAGTGAAGCAAATTGGGAACAATTGGAGACAAGTGGATAAATGGGTCAAACGAATCAAAATTGGGGATTTTGGGGGAAGCACAGAAGAATGAAATAAGAAAATCAGCTAAAAAAAAGACATGAATTGGAGAACGGGATTATTTGCCGAAGCAAGAGCAAGATGCAAATAAACAATGGAAACCTAATTAAGCGATGAAACTAGGGAGATAAAGCTAAGCAACCCTAGTACTTAGATTAGGTTAGTATAATTAGTCGAATCAGGGAATTTTCGAAAGGGGAAAACCCTAGCAAACCTGAAGGGATGAGGTAGTGACGAGCAAAAGCTTCAAATTGGGATCCCGGGTGATGACGATGACGTTCGGCGACGCGCGGGCGAGCGATAGAAAACAGATATAGAGAATTGGTCGGTGACTGTCCAATCACACGTGCGATATCACACGCTCTTTCTCTTAGGACGAACAAGAAGAGGAGGAAGATGGACGATGCGGGGATGTTCGCAATCGAAGACTGATGTTATTAATTCACCCTTAATTATTCTTAACAATAATCTATAATGAGAGCAACTCAATGGATTCGGGGTTGAATTTCTTTCCTTTTAGGGGTTGTTTTTCGAGGGTTTCGAGTTGGGGTTGGGGATTGGGACTAATTTCATCGCAGAACCGAAACACGTGGTGCCTTTTAATTTAATTTTATCTTTTTTATTTTGTTTTCCTTCTTTTATTTTTAAATTGGGGGAAAAAAAAAAGGGACATAAATAGTAAATCATCAGAGGGAAAGACACAAAAAAACTAAATCTCTATTATTCAAATTTACTTTTTAAGAATATTTTACAACACCAAAATACTATAAAAAACCTTAATAAACTTGTTATTAAAATTTGATCATCTACTAGGTTAATAAAAATTCCACAATTATTTATATTAAAATAACTCAACATGAATTCATTATTTTAATATCACAAAAAAATTATTTTTATAATGTTAAAGTATATTTTAAAATTTTATTTTTATAATGTTAAAGTATATAAATATTAACACTTTATTTTAAATATTTTATTAATAATAAATATAATAAAATTCTTAATTATAAAGAGTATTCTTGCTATTAAAAAATCAAGCCATATTTTAAAATAAGAAACATGATTCTTTAAAAGCATAATTTTGAAGGATAATACCATTAGATAAACCATCTTATTACCAATTATATTGCGTGCTTATGTAAGTACATTAAATATTATTGTGTTACATTTTACTAAATCTCAAAAAGAAATTTGCTATAAGAACAATTGACAAATAACATGAAGCAATACAACTCCATCTACAAATTTTGTTTATAATTTCTTATTAACCTCTTAAATTTAACTTTAACTAGTATAATTTAACTTATAGTTTTTTATTAAATCACCCCAAAAATCAAATTGCACCTACTTGAATAATTATTTGAATCCATTAGAATAAAGATTAAGTGTTATTACAAAACACACCATCCTTAACAATATAAAAAAACATCATATCTCACTTATAATATGAAAGGCAAAGTTTTTAAAATTTTAAAAAGCAAAGGAAAAATTAATTTATTGCGATAGTTCAAACAAATATAAGAAGAAAATATCATTAATTGATCTATAAAACAAAATTATGACATCATTATCCTTTTTAAGTTATATTTTTCTTTAAAAAAAACATATTCCATTCTTTAATTTATATCAAAAGTTTACTTATCCATTTGAGTTTCTTGTTTATTATTTTTAACTAACACTTAATTTTAAATAACCTTAAGAATATATAGGCATATGCCTATAAAATATTAATAAAATAGTTAGAAGAGCATTTTAGTATTTAAACCCCGGACTTATATAAAGAAAGCTCAATGTTAGACCTCTAAATCCAAATGACAAGATCGTGCACGTGTTGGTAAGTCTTAACTAATTCTTACCACTCGAATTGACATAAAGATAGTATGTTTATAACAAAATAAGACAGAGACATACAAGTAAAGCAAAGTGCACAATATCAATGAAAGTCCAAGAGTAGGCATATTTTGGCATGCATTTGTGTGTATTGGCAAAATTTTATTACGATGACCAAGATTCAAACTTGAAACCAAAGATCATTACACAAGTAAGTTATGTTAAGTTTGAGGGTGCATAAGGGCACTTCACTTAAAGTAGAAGGTCAAAAAGTATAGAAACATTTGAGGCTTATTCCCCAATGACTTAGATTGTTGCTAAATTAGGCATGGGGCAATGTGACTACACCGTGCATAAAGACGGCTTTGGATGGTTAAATCAAAGGTTCATCAAGGCACTTTTGTCCAAGAGGTAACAATATGGTAATACATGACAAGAACATGAAATTAGTGGGTTAAGAAAGTTAGAGCACTACTTTATAAAGTGAGAACACTTCTTTAAGTAGTAAAAAAGTGATTAGGATCATTTGACAATAGATTGGGAGCATAATTCGAGATCATGTTCTTTATGATCTTAGTGGAATTAGTAGTGTAAATCGAATAACTCCTTATTCTTGTCTTTGCATTCTTGTCTTTGAATTAGTGGTGGAATTAGTTAGTGGAGAAAATGAGTCAGTTATCTTACTTAGTCCTTGCATTCTTGTCTTTGCATCCATGCCTTTTAGAAAAAACTGCTAAATTAGTTCTCCTAGGTGAAGGTAGTATGATTGTGTTACCAATAGATGAAACCCAATCAAGAGACATTCTAGGTCTATATATAGGCATCCTAGTTCATTTTTACGATATTGTACATTAAATCATTTGTAGAGAGAATTAAGAGCTTTGATATAAAGTTCTTATTGAGAGCTTTGAGTAGGAAGGGCTTAATTTGCAGTTTGTAGGAAGTATCTCGAGTCCTTTATATGATTCTTTGTGAAAATATCAATAAAATTTTGGCCTTTTCTTATTTCTCTTATTCATTTTATTTGATTTATTTATGCTAAACACTTATGCTTTAGGAAGTACGGGTGATACACTAAAACACAAGTGGCGTGAGGCATTTGAAAAATGAATAAACTTGTTGATTGATCATATAAGACTGAGTTAGGTTTTAGTGGACTTAAACTTGACTGTTGCACAATTTGCCAATATTATTCAATTATAGTGCATTTAAAAAAGTCCATATAGCAACTATTTTTAGAGGTTTATTGGTAAATAACGGTTAGTGGAAGCAATATTGTAAAAAGAGTTGCTAGTATAAAGGCAATTATTAGTCTTCTAGCCCAAATAAGTAAGGGTATGATTCCTTTATTAAAACATTTTAAAGCTTTGTTGATTAAGCTTCAAGGTTAAAAAAAAGGCACTCAAGGAATAATTGAGAGCTTTTTGAATTATTAATGCTCAATGTGTGCGTGTGCGTGTGGGTCGCGGAGGTATGCGGGGCCCGTTTGCCTCGGTACCAAATCCCGGTACCAAATTCCGGACCCAACATAATAGCCAAATGGTAAGAGGCGAGCATGTGGAAGCTATAAAACCTTGAAGTCTTGTGTTCGAATCCTGGAGAGGGATTCCCCTGACCAAAGAGGACAGTACCAATTATGTGGGCCGCGGGGTATGCGGGGCCCGTTTGCCTCGGTACCAAATCTCGGACCCAACATAAAAGGCGCCTTTTTATGTTGGGTCTGGGATTTGGTACCGGGATTTGGTACCGAGGCAAACGGGCC
>JANJEY010000008.1:33603097-33616211 GCA_024703695.1 Erythroxylum cataractarum | reverse complement strand
AACTCTACGTTAGTAAAAGACACGGGACATGATAATTACACCATGACACCCATATAGATGTTGATGCATATTTAATGAATTTTCTTAATTTGCCAATATAAAATTATTATAGTTTTAAAGGTAAAATATATTTCAGTATTAATGATGTTAATTAAATTGAATTTTTTAAAAAATCCCAATCTATTCCTCGATACCCAACTTATCTCTGCATCTTCCTTGATGAAATTTGATGTAAATCCCCTTACAACAATAAAATGCACGCAATAAGGTACATAAACAAGGTTATATGCATTATGGAGTTTGGGCCATATCACAGATTGGATCAAAATAAAAAATTGTTTGTGACGATAATATAATATTTTTTTAGGGTTTTATGACGTTGGGAAAAGAGGAAAACAAAAATGAATACTCATGCCATTAAATTGTAACATATTTTTTTGTAATTATTTTAAATAACTTAACATTGACAAATTAAAAGAATTTCTTTAAAAACTTGTCAACATCTACACGGACATCATGACATAGCCAATATGCCATGTGTCCTTTGCTAATAGTGTCATGATGTCGAGACTAGATTTTCTGGTCCACTTTTTGTAGATCGATTCTGTGTCACTTTATCTGACCCACGTAAATGAATTTGTTAGATGAAATGACACAGAATTGGTCCACAAAAAATAGACCAGATGATCTAATGTCCATGATGTCCAATCTAATAGAGAATTAGCGTAGGGTAGAAATTGAAATATTTTGTAAACATTAGGGTGCGAATTAGTATCCTAAATAATGTCAGGGACTATCTTAGATCTTTTGCAACATGTTATGTAATGTAAATCATGCTTATTCCTTCTTTTCTTGAACTATTAATTAGCCAGATTAGGTGTATATATAAATCCTTTTGTTTTCTATACTTTACTTCCTCATAATCTGAAATATGCTGACCCAAAAATATGAAACTGCATTAGTAATCTTCTGAATGCTTACCTGATTGAATTACTTTTCACTTCTAATGTGTAGCGTATGAGTTGAGCCCAATAAAGCACGTCAAATATAGTCAAGGCTATAAGTTTAAGAAATGAATGACACGAACTTATTCAGCAAAAGTCCAGAATAACTCTGCCTGCACCTCATCCTCGTGCCTTTAAATGTAATCACTAATGCCGAATCAGTCTCAATGGAAATGCAAGAAAGATTGGTTTTGTTCGCCAAACAAATACCTTCACCAAATGTAACAAAAAAGACAGGAGGGATAGGGGAATCCGCCAGTCAGGACTTACTATTTCAGAGTCCACTCGTCTTTATCTTTTTCACACCCACAAATCATCAATACTTGCCTTTAGAAAAGCTTAGGGTGGAGCCTGCCATCTCAAGTGAAGCCTTGAGAACCCTTCCAATCTGTCAATAGACGAGACACAGAAATCGGATCAATGATGTTCTCACCACCACAAAAGTATTACTTTTCTGCGAAATCATCCAAGCAGATTAGCGAACGAGTGTTTCCCTGTACACGGATGATACAACTAGCCTGTAAACCAAGTCACTGCAGCTAATTCATTAAAATGCCGTTAAGTTGAAGTGCCGACATACTTTTACGACAATTCCCCCTTCATTGCAAACTTGGTTTTACATATTGTTCCAAAATAATGGGTAGTTCAAACATCGGAACAGTAACCACCCTCTCCGTTGGGACGCATCGACTAACACAAATCCTCGAGTTGCCGAGTTGATAAATCTTCAGATTTAAACCTAATAGAAAGGGGCCTCGTGAAAAACATTTCTGGAATTAGAAAATTTCACTGAAGGATTGTGCAAGCGAGAAAAAGGATCTAATTAAATATGGAGATGTAGAAACGGAGGTAAGGATTAAGGAAAGCATGATTGAGAATAGCCAGGTACACAAGCAAATAATGATAACATGATACAGGAGTTGGCTCAGAAGTCACGGCCACAAAACCTGACTCTAAGGCCGCGACTTGTAACAGCATACTAGCGCTGTAAGGAGAATAGCTTCCAATTTGCTTTCATCCCCCCACCGTTCAATTACAATAACTATCAGCTATTAGTCTTTCCAGTGGGATAAAAAGCCACAGCAGATGTGGGAGAACACACGTACTTCTTCAGTTGTATGTTGCAGGTCGTCTGGATGGTATATACAAAGAATTACCAAGATCAATTGGTGATTGCAAAAATGGGTTCCATCTATCAAATACAATTCGCCCGCCCCGGCCAATTCTTCCGTGAAATTTGTAAGGAGTTGATGCACCATTCCTAGAAGAATCTACAGGTGGCACAACACCTGCTGCGGCCAACTTTTCTGGCACCAGGGGTTTTGTAAACAATAAAACCGGTTCATGGGGATCCTGCATATACACTGGGGGATCAGTCATGTAACACAAATTTAGTGATGGAACCAGCAATCAGGTGAGGAGCCAAAACAGATTAAATTATGACAACCTACAACTAGCTGGTTTTACTGACGGAACCACAATATACTAGCTCAGGAAGTTGCAACGACCAAAGGATAAAATCAGAGGGTCTGACTTAGTAAATTACCATCTTGTTGAGCCATCCATATGGTGTATGACGACGTCTAAGCTCTTGTTTAAGCAGATTGGAGTCCAGAAAAGCTGGATTTTGAGCTGTGGCAGGTCGACTACGTGCACGGCTGCTTGCAAGATCATCTGAATCCATCAATTCATCTTCACTTGAGGCAAACTTGGAGGACATAGGTGGAAAACCAGGAAGAGCCAAGCTATCTTCAAGGAGGTCAGTTTCATGCTAATACCCATAAGAAACCACAATAAATTATTAATTGCCAAAAGTCAACAGTATCTATAATAAGAAGAGCGGAAAATGTCTGCAACTTGAAGTCTGGAACAGGCTATCAGAAGCCTTCCCATAAAATTTTAGTTACCAATGTGTTTGATTCGGACAAAAATGTTGAACAAGGAAACAATGATAACAGAAGCAAATTTAGAAAAGAATATAAATATTCTATGACTACCTTATATATTATCTGGATCCTTTGGAGACTGACTTCATTCTCCATAGCTTCTCTCTTTTTTTCCTCTCTCTGCAGATTGCATATTTGCATAAACATCAATGCAAGAAACAACTATTGCAACACACTAATCCATTAAATTTTGGTGAGAAAAGTACCCTAATAAGAGCTTCAAGTATAGATTTGGCTTGGTCAAGGTTGCGCCTAACCTGAAACAGTTACCATTTAATGTGGATATGAAACCACCTTCCACATATTCAAATGAAATACAAGGTATGTAGAAATATAAATTTGAAAATGGTGAACACCAAGGAATATTGTTAGTCATCAGAATACAATCCATATATGCAGCATCAACTAAGGTTGAATGATATCTATAGACTGCATCAAAAGAAATTTGACTGGGATATATTTACCACAGATAGAAGTTATATGATAGGCTCTTGTCCAGTTTAAATCCAATTAATTATCCTGTAAGGAATTTCGTTTGATCTAAAAAACGATTTAAGTGCTGAGTTTTATCTAAAACTTGAACTTTTGAATTGACAGATTTTGAAAAGTATTGCATGCATGACACAAACAACAATAGAATCACTAGAAGAGGGCAAAAATTAGAAGGAACTGCCAATTTTGCTCAAATCCACTTATAGTCTTCTTAATGGATATGATATGACATGAGACAGCACTAACAGCAGCCTCTAACATATACAAAGTATAATGATTATTCTTAATCTTTTTAGTATCTACGGAGCAATAAAACCATAATGTTCAACAGTCAAGCAAAGAATTTGGAGTATTCACCTGCCGAAGCTTCTCAAATGACTGCACGTTATTTTCCCTCCTTTGCATCTGCGTAAAAGAAAATCTAGATCATTAGAAGAACATTTAAGCGTTAGGTTGTGGTTAGATGTCTGTGAAAGGGCATAAAGAATTTGATGGATACTCTTCTTGTATGGAGTCTATGGGCTTTCTCTCTTGGCCTGAAGACATTGTATGGATTTGTATCGTTAACTGGAGGAGGTGGCTGTATCCATAAACAAACAAAATAAATGGTGAATTGGCCAAATCCAATATACACATGCATAAAATCATCAAACAGCTGTATGTGCTCAAATTTGACATTCAGTTTCCAGAAGGAAGAAATTTTCTCATCAAATTGAACTATCCCTATGACAGATAAAAACTGACATACACAATAACTTTGAAATCATCGAGAGAGAATCTTAATTAAATTTTTCTGATATACAGGTTCTTGAAAGGTAATGACTTCTCTGCACCAGAAGATCCAGTAGCCAACTTTTTTTTTTTTTTTGTACATAATTCAAGTACAGCAATTTCTTCGTCTTTTCTTTTTTATTTTAAAGGCATGGTTACATGGAGTTCTTTATCTATGTGCTCTTCCAAGCCAATATTCACTCTACAAAGGAAGTTTTTCCTTCATAGCTTTGTACCTCATTATAATTTTAAGTTGTGTTGCCGTTATTGCGTGATCCAAATGCCAGGCCAGTCACCACATTATGGAAACAATGTAATCTACAAATCAATCACTAAAGAAATCTTCTAGTGAAATCCAACTTTGGTTCCAAAGCTCATTTCCACATCTCTTCTCACTTAGATCTAAATAAGGACATCTAAAAAAGTGGATAACTATTACGCAATTTTATATCAATTTTAGTGCCTTTCAATTTCCCTTTCCCATAGAAAATTAAAAGAAGTATTAAATTACCTAACCCAGTCATGAAAAGCTTGTCCCAAATTTCTCTGCAAATTTCCAGAAACTATAGTGTAGTAAAGCTTCAAAAATTTTGCTTGCCCATCACATCAGAACAGCTGTTCATATTTTTCAGTCCTCAGTCCTATTATTTAGATAGTGGGATGGTGCCTCAGTTTGTTGATTAATATTTTGATTGTTTTCTCCTCTCCTGAATGTGAATAAATAATCCCCTTTTAAAGAAGCATTATGGATGTGAGAATGCACTTAAGGCAAACAAAAAATTGAGTCTTTTACAGTCATGTCGCAAGTGAGTAAACTTACAGTCGTGTTAAGTCTCAGATGTGTTCATGAACAAATATGGTGCAAATTCCTTCCCATGATAAAATAAATATCTATAATATGTTAACTGTAATACTCAATTGCAATTTCTTTATATAAACAGTGATTGCACTAACCTGCAAGCGACGAAGAATGGGCTTCTGCCACTTTTCACGCTGCCCAAAAATGAAGCATGGAGCAAGATGTAAGTTTACACTCTTACATGAAACATAAGCCCTAAGCACAACTTAAAAAGGATTGGTTACATGTAGAATCCTTGCACTTTGGCACAAATTGAAGAGCAGCTTATATGCTTGTAGTTTATTGCGAGACCTTCTAAGGTATAGAAATTTTCAATTAAGTCCTTTATGAACAAACCATTAAATTTCTAAACAGAAACCTCCCAAGCAGATCAAGAATTCCTTATCCAATAACTGTACATATGGTGCACTTATGAGGGTTTATAATTATTCCTTAAAGTATATTTTACTTGATCAAGTTGACTGAATTTTTTTAACACTATCGCGTGGATAATCTGCACAAGCCATAAGGAATTTTTCTGTAATTAACCATTTTGTTTTGCATTCGCTCAAATAAAATCTATGAAACATGATATACAGAAAAGGGTTAATATAAAGTAGGAACAGAATTGGGGTGATTGGGGCTGGAACAATTAGAGTTTATAACAAAAACCTCCTTAATAAAATTTTGAATACAAAGAATGATGTATTTCTCCAGCAAACTCCTTATTTATAGCAGTCTTACTAGAAACCCTGCCAAAATAGAATAAACAATTCCTAGAAGAATTCCTACTGATAACAGGAAAATCAAGTAGTACCTAAATCTAACATAAATAAAAAATATTATAAAGACCAATTAAATTAGAAACATAACACTAATTCGGAACAAATAAAATAAAGTTGGAGTTCGGACAGGATGCTCCTGCATCAGCCTCCTCAAACTTGAAAAAAGAGTTGGCTTCAACAAGCAAACCTTGACATGTGCGATGTGCCTTATATATCTCGAAATTAACTCATTTTGGTTCCTCTTTTGCAGATTTGCGCCATTTCACCAAAAATCTTATATAACAATTTCAACGTATTGAGAAAACTTCTTTGACATCTAGAACTCCTTAAATAACATCTGCTTTAGCGGCAGAAACCTGCTTGACTAGAGTGTTAATGGATACCACAGCATTGTACACATCAACCTTCTTTAGTTTCAACCAGACAATTACTTGTGCACTGGTGATTTGTTGGAATTGTAGATGGGAATGACAATTAATGAATGACAACATTAACCATATGCATCCCATCATTTGTTTTTAGAGTAGTAACAACAACACCAGATAAAGCCTTTACGTCATTACTTTTCTTCAAAAGGTTTTCCTTAGCTTCGAATGATGAATGATGCCCTTTATACTTCCATTTTGTGTGATTCCTCCTCGAGTTTGAAAGCATCGAAAGAAAAATATTTGCCTTCTCCAAATAGATACTTTTACTTTTCTTACTCAATCCTTTGTTAAGGTCCTTTACTCTCAAACTATGTCTAATTTTCATTTTATCACACCCACATGATGTCCTGCTTCAAACAAAAGAGCAAATGCCTTTGCTAACCGTGTATTTGTTTGCATATCTCCATAAAGTTCTAGTGACATCAACAATCATTCCTCATTTTATGGATCCATAAGGAGGTCCTCAGCTTGCTTATCAATAGATACAATCCTAATTGAGTCTAGATAAACCTCTCCAGAAACAGCTCTTAAACTATTTATATAAGGGCTTCTAGAAGGGTCACTTCTTCTATAAACACATCTAATTCAGACTTGATTTGTTCACTCACAATGGACTACTCAAAGGCTAAGGACTGATTGATTTGACATTAGCTTTTTAGCCCCTTTTGTAAGTGGGATGAATATCAAGCACTTCTCTCAGAAAAATTCAACATACAGGTATAGGTATGGTTTAGTGTAATAAGTTTACATTGTTCATGGTCATTAGGAAAAATCATACCTATATCAACTTTCTTTATGTAATTGATTCTTACTATTATATAAAGGCTACGGCAGTCTTAAGATGGTATCAAGCCCTCAATTGGCATTCTCTAATATTGTCTTTAACATGGTATCAAAGTAAGGTTAATCTCAGACCATTAAAACCTCCCTTCCACACCTAAAACCTAAAACCCTTACCTCCCTTCAGACCTGTCTAAAACCCTTACCTCCATCAACCAGAACCAAACCCAAACACACAAAAGCAACCATGAGGTGATGGCAACCAACCCAGTACCGATGGTGTCATCGAAAAATCATCCACGTACAAGCGTATAGGTATCACACACCATCATCCAACAATCACCAGCGAGACATTTTGATAGCTTGCCTTTCCATCATGAACAGGGTGTGGTCTTGTTTTATGTTAAATCTAACTAGAACCTAAGTATTTTGTCATTATCATAGTCTATCATCTGTTCTGAAGCATCATCAGCAGTGTTACTAATGTTCGTTAGTCAACAAATATCTCAAATATACCAGGAGTATGTCAGACTCCAGCAATAAGTCAATGACGAGTGTCCCAACAACTATCTCAACAATGGTGAATCACCAAACAATGTTTAAATAGTAATAACTATTCTTTCTGGTCTAAGAAGGTAGAATTGTTCTTCAAAGGTTAGAGAAAGTTGTCACACCTCACATCTGATCCCCCAAATGATCATAAAATATTGGAAAATTGACAAGTTGAATATGCTTAATTGCTAGATTTTTTTATTTTTTTATTTTATGGAACCTAGAATCTCAATCTTGTTCTCTCATGTTAGTACTTATAAGCAAGCTTAGGACTAAGCTTCTTTATTCCAACAATATGCTTCGCATGTATGATATCTTTGTTGAGTTGTTTCAGTCTAGACAACAATAAAATTTGATTGAATACTTTGAAAAAGTGAAACGTGCATTTAAAAAATTAAGTTCTCTACTACGCATTACATTTGATGTTAAGGAGATACAAATCCAAAAGGACTTAATGACCATAATAATCTATCTAGCAAGATTGAAACTTGAGTTTGAGCCCGTATGAAGACAGATCCTTGAACAAGTAGATCTCCATCCTTAGCTAAAGTATATTCTAGACTTTCTCATTTACCACAAGCATAGTGAGCTAGTTTATGAAGTCTACATTATCTAGCCATTGGGATGCAATTTCTCAAGATTTGAGATATTTGAAAGGCTCATTATAGCGAGGTCTTATATATCAAAACCATACATACTTTGATTCAAGGATATAAATTCTTTACTCCTAATTGAAAGCCAAATTGTCAACTATAATAGTAGTTAATAGGAATTCAACAATAAGCAAGCTAAATATAGAAGTTAAGTAAGATAAGCAAGCTAAAAAGGGAAAAGCTTAATAAACCAATTAAAATTATAGAATGCTCCTACATCATATACTCGAGGCCATTAAGTCAAGTTTCCCATACTAAATCAGTTTAGAAGTATAAATCCCTTTTCTACTTCCCTTTCTTTGTGATCAATTACATCCCTTTGAGACGATGCCATCTAGCATAATTTAAACATTTCTTCACTTTGCTTTCTTGATTTCCCCAATAACATAGTTTATGAACATGATTAAGCCATCTTAGATATCTCACCCTCATTTTAACTCCAAAACATGTTAGTTCTTACTTCTTATAATGCACCCAATCTTTTATCCCACATTTCCTTGACTCCCTTATACAAGAATTAGGAGAAAACTGGAATGAATAAGCATGCAAGGGAAGACAGATTTTTTACTTCTCCAATGCTTTTGAATGGTATTGATTCATTAGGGAACTTTTAACACACTCATATAGCTACAAACTTGTAATTTCCTTACTTCTAGAAGATTTAATTTTTTAAATTGGTTATACTCCTGTTGGAAACATAGAGTGAGAAGGAAGTGAACAAATTTAGTTTAGTATTATTAACATCAAAACTGGAAAGAAGAATATCATAGATTTGGGTAAATCACAATACAGAAAGTATCCCAAAATCTAGTGTATTCTATACCTTCTCTCTCCAATAATTATAAACAAACTGGATATGGACGAACTGAGCTTGAGCTTGCAAGGCCTACCATTGAATAAGAAAACAAAAGAAAAATTTGTAATAATCCAACTTGATATCCTTTATGCAATAGATAGTCAAACAAATAATTGAAAAATAAGGTTCAAACATGAAATATATACACAATTAGTCAATTGTCAAAATCATCAAATTCGTCAGATTGGCAAATCCCACTTCACCTAAAGCTCATGACATATACATAAAATACAAAGGAAGGGACTTTTAACATTGAACTACATAAAAAGCAAGCAACTACATCTCCTTCCCAAAATTTATGACAGATAAACTAGTACTTGCTTCAATTCCCACTTCAACAAAAGTTCATGACAGATATCAAATAAAAAAGAAGAGACCTTTAACATGAACTACAAAAAAATCAGAAATTGGTTCCTCCTCCCCAAAAGTTATGATAGATAATCCAGCATTTGCTTCAATTTGAATTTGCAACTGGAGTTGATTTTAGAGCAAAATTGAGCATTGAGATTGGCAATTACTAATCAGAACAAAAGAAAGTTTCACCTCAATGGCAGTGTCAAGTTGCAGAAGTACAGGGATTGGTGAACCAAGTGTAGGTGCTATAACCCCAGCTCTTTCCCGAGCTTTATGATCCAGCACCTCTAACTTGAACATAAGAGCTTCAAATCTGAATTAAAACTATCCATATGATTACAACACGAGCAGGGAAAAAGATAGTAACAGATCAACAATTTTTAAAGTGTGAAGGATAACGTGGAATGAAACCTTGACAACGTCAATGAAGTAAAATTTTGACAATATAAGCCATGAAATTTCCTATATATGTTCTATGCAAAAGTTAAGAGCCACGGGACAGGTCTGAACGCATAGTATCTCAAAGCTGCAAATATATCGTAAATGATATAAATTGAGTAAAAAGATAACTGAGAATACGAAAGCCATGACAAATAATTTATGATATGCTAGTAGGTTCAATAAACTGAAATCAAACAATAAAACATTAACAGAAACAAGTACTTTTCAGGTGAAAGATTCTTTCTTTCATTGTTGAAGTCGACAAGCCAGTCCTCATCTTCATTGTCGATATCATACTCAACAAAATCTCCAAGTTCTGCTCGAGCTGCAGACAAGTGAGAGAGTTTGAGCATGTGAATAAGAAGAAGAAGAAGCAGAAGCAAAGATTAATATGAACAGGAGAGACAGACCTCCCCGAGCACGAAGATATGTTGTAGGTTGAGTGAAAGTGCGCCCATAGTCGCGTTCATATGTATCCACAACCAAAAACTGAGGAGTGGGAATTTCAGGAGCTAGCTTCTTGGTGGGAATGAGGTGTACCTAAAAAGAAGAGACTCAAAAAATAGAACTATAAGAGCGACTCAAAATCCCACACATAAAATTGGCAGAGGCCTGCACCTCATTGTCGGTCTCAGCAGCAGCTAGGCGCAGGAGCTGAGAGTTGCGAGTAGAAGTGGAAGTGTCATCTTCTTCAAAATCCTTTACAGATTTAACAATTGGAAGCTTCTTGTGTATGTCAAGAGGCCGTGGCCTGAATGACAGTCTACTCATTCTATCTGCCTATAGTTATTACCACCACACACCACCTCCTTCTCCGGTCTCATTCCGATACAGCTAGCAACTCTCCCAAGAACAGGAAATACAAAAGAAATTGAATCAGCAGGTTGAATTCCCTTGGAGAAACGAGCTAGAGTTTAACGAAATGGACGTAATAATGCTCTTCCTCTTCCTTGTCCCTTTAATTTCAGGCAGAAGGATAGTGTACACTAATCAATTAGGGTTGGGGAAAGTCAGAAGGGAGAGGAGGAGAACGAAAGAGAGGGGTAGGAATAGGAACAGAAACAGGAATGTCTTACGAGAGAGGGAGACGAGTGGGTCTGCGGAGCCCAAGGTGCCTGTGTCAGGACTCAGGAGCGCCTCAGTAGGCCCACTTGCATATGTATCCGGTGCTCGATTCATCGAGACATATAAAGATAGTGCATTACTAAATGCTCGTAGTGCTAAATCGACTCGAAGCACTTGATTTGTAACCCTTATAAAGAAGATATACTTCACGAACGGGTTGGTCTTGTTTCTTTATTTATTTTTTCAACATTCATGGTTCCATTTTGATACTAAATCCTATTGGATTAGGCATGCTGCATCTTTTTTTTTTATAATAGAAATGAATGAATAATAGCACAAGCTATTATTAGTTTATTCTATTAGCTAATCATTTTGGTTGTAGTTTAATAATAAATTATTTAAAGTATTTTTTATCTTATACATGTTTAGATATATATGATAAAGTCTATGGGATAATTGTATATAGCAAATGAAATTATAATGAGATTATAATTATAAGATTCATATTACATTTATGTATTATTCCTAAATGTCCCTAGTCATTATTCTATTAAGATTGAACATTAATAGAATGGAAAAAAACTAGCACATGTTTTGTTTTTCCTTATGAAGGAAGTAATCGATCTCATAAGCTAAAATATAGAGATATTTAAACAAACGTGTGAATGATTACTAGAGAAAAAGTTAATTGAACAGACCCGATATAAGAAATCTATTTGGAACATTATTTGTATGTTTATGAAATTTTCATTGTGATGATTGTATAAATAATCTTTTGACTTGAGGTCATTAAAGTTATCTTCCGTTGGGATTGCTATGTTTTGATACTACTCGTGATCTATTTTATCAAAAGTCGTTTAAACGGTAGTCATTAGATATATCATAAGCTATATAAAGACAGTTGAATGATCAAGATATGATTCATCACTCTAAAGTAATTAGAGGTAATGTTTCGTTGTTCTTGATTAATATTGATTCAGGAAATCCTTGGCTAAGATGAAATGATATTTTGTAAATAATTTATAAATATCATTAATTGAATTAATAGCTAATGGCAGAGAACTAATATAATTGAACTCAAAATAGAGTAGACATTAATTCCATGCCATGTGTCTAATTGGAACATTGATTGATGAAATGATTGAATTATACGGAAAAATCATGCACAGAAAAATCAGTCAAAACAACTTTGACATTTCTAAATATTTGGGTGGTCATGATGCGTTGCTAGACGCCAATCTTGATTTATGATTATAAATTGTTTAATTAGAGAATTAAAGATAAATTAAAATGAGTTTTAATTTATCTAATTCTAATTAGATTTTATAATCATTACCAACATATTTGGGAACCTAATAGGTCTCACATATAGAATCGGTTGGAGAGAGCAAAGTTAATTTAATCAAGTTGGACTTGATTATAAAGTTTGAGAAACTTTACGATTATAAAGTTTAATAAATAAAGATCAGTATAAGATATTAAATCTTATTTGGGAATAATTAGTATTTAACTAGAATTATTTGTAATTCTAATTAAAGTTTAATTGAAATTAGTATTTAATTTTAATTAAATTACTAAAACGTCCAGAGCTTATTATAAATCGGCTTGAGCTCTATGGAGCTAGCACTTCATGCTTAACCCTCTCTGTAAAAATTACAGAATTCTCTCAACTTATTTTGTAGATATCATTATAGGCTGGACACTTGAGCGACTATGGTGGTTGAGACGGATCGATTTTAGAAATGGTTCAAGGGATACACGAAGATAAAGATCAAGTTTCGAAATAAGGTACGAATTAAATTTTCGCTTTATTATTATTCGAGTTAATCATTTTATAGAATTAATAGATCTTGGTTTTTAGAAAATCAAAAATTATGAAAAAAAATTGTGATTATTCCGTTGCGGTTCGAATCGGATCCCGACTTGATTTTTCAAGAGTGATATTAGAGCTAGATTTTAATTCTATGATTTGATTAAATTGATTGATTGTTATTGGTTACAATTTTGGAATTGAATCACAAAAGGGCTGTGACTTAAATCTAAAAAAAGGTTTGAGATTAATAACAAATAAACCCTAATTCCCTTATCGATGCTTGCATTTGTTCCTGTTCTTGTATTTTGAAAAGTGTATATTGTAATATTTTTAACC
>JANJEY010000008.1:33565897-33576112 GCA_024703695.1 Erythroxylum cataractarum | reverse complement strand
TGCTGCCATTTTGAGATAGTTTTAGGGATTATTTGAAATTGGTTTGGAGTTGGGAGATTGAGGATGATGGAGATTGATGTGGTTTTGTGCATGTATATGAAGTTTGGATGAGAAAATTGAGGATTGGCTAGTTGAATTTTTAAAGGAGATGCTGTCAAAATTTCTGCAAAATTTGACAGAAATTTTGCTTAGATTTTAGACCCTCTTAGAGCTTGAATTGAATTGAGATATCTTCTTGAAGATTGTATTGCATGTTTAGAGCTTTCGAATGATATATAATTTGTCACATTTGGACTTAAAATGAAAAAGTTATAAGGGTTGAAAGATTTCAGTTACTGTTGATGGAAGTTATAATTGTGTAGTACCTTTGGAAGGGTCTTTCACCCTCTTAGAGACTGATTTGATTTTTGCTATCTTCATATAAAATGTAGATTATCTTTTCCCCTTTCCAATGAGGTATAATTTGCAATTATTGGAGTTAGGAATAAAAATTTATGAAGTTTGGAAAAAGACAATTACTGTTCATTTGGACAATTTCACTGTTCCATTGGATTTTATATGAGTAGTAACTTTGAGTGCCTTTTTACCTATCTAAATGACTCAATTGACTTTGGCACCCTTCTTGAAAACTGTAGAGCATCTTTTTATCTTTTCAATGAGGTATAATGTGAAAGTTTAGGGAATTAGAGTAAAAAGTTATGGGGGTTAGACCTAGATCAGTTACTATTCATTTGGCAAATTTGGGCAGAACCTTTGGAAGGCTTTTTCACCCCTTTAGAGCCTGTTTTGGTTTTTGCATCCTTCATAGAAAATGTATATCATCTTTCTATATTTCTAATGATGTGTAATGTGACTTATTTGGAGTTAGCAGAAAAAAGTTATAGGGTTAGAAAGATTGCAGGTACTATTTATTTAGTCAAGTTACTGTTCCATTGGTTTTTATATAGGCAGTAACTTTGAGAGTGTTTTTACCTCTTTTAATGACTGAATTGATTTTTGTACCCTTCATGAAAGTTGTAAATCATCTCTTTATCGTTCCATTGAGGTAAAATGGGACATTTTTAGGCGATTGTGTTAAGAGATATGAGTTTTCAAACTTCTGGTATTGTGTAAGACATTTTCAAGTTGGGTAGTAACTTTGAATTAGTTTTTGACTCCTTTAAGGTCAGATCTAGTTCGTAAGCTCTGCATAGAAGTTGTAGAGTTTTCTTTTAGCTTTTCATTGATACCAAGTTTGTTCAATTTGGAGATCTGAGTAAGGAGTTATGAATTGGGAAAGTTGGGTTGTCGGAAGAAAAAGAACCAGAGTTTTCCTTTTTGATGATAAATGTGCATTGTGATTTGGATTTTTGTTTGAATTATGGTTTTAAGAAATTGTTATGATTTATGCATTCTTCGTGTTGGGATGAATTAAGATTCTGATATGTGACATTATGTGATTTTTTGTGCGATTATGAGATAATATGACGAACAATAAATTTTTGACATATGTCTTCGGGCAATCCGAGTTTTCGAGTGTAAATTATATTATATGTAAGTTTGGTTAGGTCCCTTAAGTTAGAATCAGTGCACTGTCTCGTTTTTAAAAGCCTTCTCTCGGCTGCCCGCTAGTGGCACTGGAGTTCTGATATCGGACTCCCATTAGTCACAGCTATACTAGACCGCTATGCGGGAAAGTGTAGTACGTTCCGTTCATGGCTGCACAGGACCGCTATATGGGAATGTGCAATACGTTCTATTTTGGACCGACCCAAACCATTTGATGTGTTATGTGATTTTTGTTTTTGTTGTGATTTTTTTTTAATATTTGTGATGCATTCATGTTTTTTGAAATTGTTTATGACTTATGAAAAATATGAGAAATTTTGAGAATGGGAATTTATTATAAATGATTTGAAAAATTGAAAAGTTTAAGAAAAAAACTTTTGAAAAATTTGCTACTGCAAGGTTTTTAGAAAATGATTTTTGCTTATTATTCGATTTATAAATATATTATCCACGAGCTTTCAAGCTCACCCCCTTATCATTCCCATCTCCAGGTTTCGAGCAGGAGATCGGATGAAGGAAAGTCAAGCCTTCTGTCTGATTTTGCATCTTTTGTAATTTTTATTTCTGGATTTTAGTATTTGGTTTGTAAATGGCTTGAAAAGACATTAAGGATTTGTAAGTAATTAACTTATGATGTCTATGGATTATGAGATTGTATAAGAACTTGTGTATGGTTATGTTGGATGAGAATGATTGGGTTGTATTGGGATTGATTTATGAATTTGCATACTGTATTAAGATATGATTGGGAATTGCGTTTGATTATGCATATGATTGATTGTGACTTGGAAATGAATGATTTTGGTTATGGTTTATGGATTGAGATTTATTGAATGTCTTAGGTATAGAATTGCGTTTGATATGCTAAATTTTCAGACTGGGAGTCCGATGATACTGACTATTATGTGAGCTTATAGAAGTGTATTTTGAATACTTTGTAGGTTTGGGTTAGTTAAAATGCAGCCGTTATGCTGCCAAAATTTTTGATAGCAAGGAATGAGAATTGGAATTAGAATAAGTTTTGTCGAGATAAAAAGAAAATTATGAGAAATTGTATAGTTTTGTTTGATTTGTATATAATTGAATAATCTGAGGATGCAATATCCAAAAAGGGATTTTGAATAAGATTGAATAAAGAGAAAAAAATGTTATGAAAAAAAAATATACCGGGTTTCGGATTGGTTTAGTCTTAGGGTTTCCAACACAAGAATTTTTGTTACCGGATGTCGGACATTTTGTTTCAATTCAATTGAATTGTTTCTTTGTTTCGATTCGATTAGTTCCAATTCGCGATCCGTTCCATTTCTTTGTTTCGGATTCTTTCGCTATACAATTCGATATCCGATTCGTTTCGCCCTCCGATGTGATTCATTAATTTTGCTTTTGTTTCGCTTCTGCACTTTGTCCGATCCTATGTTTTCCATTTCTCCGGTTGGGATCTGGTCTCGAGATCGGGTCCCAACAGTTTCAGTTGGGTTATAACATAGGGGCTAAAACATTTTTTGGGAAGAGACCCATAAAGGGTTAGACGTCCTGACATTGATTTGGAGGTGACATCGACGCTAATAACCTAGGTTAATTGTATTTCATTATTTTTATTGTTTATTTCTCTCATTAGAAATTGATTGTGTTATGCTATGTTAATTGATTTGGGTTTTGTGTATGGATAATAGTATTCTCATTATTGTTTGGTTGTTTATGTACGAATCCATTGGGTATTGTTAAAAGATGGTTTTAATGCGTTTATTGAATCATTTTTTTGCAAATTCATTACTAGAATTTCGATATAATCCATAATTGTTATGTTAAAATTTATGTGTAACGACTAATGATTCATAATCATTAGGTATAACATAACCTAAGTTAAATGACACATCGAATGTGATTGTTGTCTTGATTAATTAATTTTCCTAATTCATAATGTTACTATCCAATTGAATCTAGAGATCATATCCTAGGTTATTTGTAGTTAAGTTTAATTAACGATTGTATCTTGATTAAACACAACCTAAGGAAAAACTCGAGTTAATTACTAACCTACGATTAATAGTTTTTAGGAGAGGTTTGAGAACAACAAATTAATAAACTATGTTTAATTAGGGTGTAGGTTGAGATTGAACCAAAGAAATGGGTCCCTATATAATTCCACACTTTTATAATTTTTCGCATGTTTTCTTTAATTTGTTTTATTAGTCTAGTTGCATTTTATTTTCTTGTTTCTAAAACCAAAACCCCCTAAACCTAAACACCGATTGATTTCATTTCAACAACTTTACACACACTATTAGTAGGATCGACCTAGACTACTATTACTATAATAGTAGTCTAGTTATTTTATTTTGATTAGCGTTATGATGGGCTAGCACATCTCATGCCACTAAACTTATATTTCGAGTACTATGACAAGAACCCCAGATAAATTGAAGAACATGTTGTTCAATCTTATCACAAATAAAATATGACAATTTAGCCGTTTGCATGGCAAAGAAAGGAAGACTCTACAACACCATCTTCGCTAACATAACATGGCTTACCAACGAAAGGCTTGAAATAGTCCAACCCGAGAGCCTTTTATGAACTTGCTCCAAAATTCTTGCATAGGTTCTCTTGGTGATTCTACTATGCAAAATTGGCTTGCCCAAGTAACGACTTATATCATCTATGGCCTGAAAATCAAGCCTTTTAGTTAGATCTGCTTTTAACTGTTGCTTAACATTTTTTGAAAAAAAGACTATTGTTTTAGCAGTGTTGACTCTCTGCCATGATTGGGTACAAAACTGCTCCTTTAGTTAGCTCTGCTTTTAACTGTTGCTTAACATTTTTTGAAAAAAAGACTATTGTTTTAGCAGTGTTGACTCTCTGCCCTAATTGGGTACAAAACTGCTCCACTAACTTCTTAACAATCCTTACTTTCTCCTTGGAGACTTCAGCACAAAACAAAAGATCATCAATTAAAAAAAGATAAGAAATAGGAGGCTCTTAGTATTAAAGTGCAAAGGATTCCCTTGTCTATTCTCTATAGCCTAAACCAATGTTTGCGTCAGTCTCTCAATACATAATACAAACAGATATAGCAATATAGGATCACCTTAACGAATTCCTTTTCACGGAACAAAAGAATTAGAAACTTCGCCATTAATCAAAATTCTCATAATTGACGACATCACACATTCCATAATTATATTTATCAAATATGTAGGAAGTCTTGCTTTACTTAAGATGTCATGTACGAAATCCCATTAAAGCATATCGTACACTTTTGCTAGATCCACCTTAATTGCCATAAAACCCTTTCTCCTAATGTTTCGCCTCATAGAATGAATAACTTCTTAGGTAAGGATGATATTATCCGTTATTTGTCGTCCTGGCACAAAACTCGTCTGTGCTGATCCTATAATTGAAGGAAACAAACCTTTTAATCTATTAACTATCACTTTAAAATTGTCTTGTAAATAGCATTACATAGACTGATAAGACCGAAAAAAACTTTAAAATCAACATTCTCCTTCTTTGGGATTAGTAAAGTTTTGTTCAACTCTTTCGGAATTTTTTGAGTTCTAAAACTCTCCTGCATGAAGTGACAAATAGATTGACCTACCACACTCCGACATTTTTGGAAGAATATGAGACTTATTTCGTCTGGTCCTAGAGCCTTCATCTGCTTCATGCTGAAAATAACACTCCTTATTTCCTCATCTGCACTCCCCACCAAAATCTCCATCGCCCTATCATCGCTATTAGGAAAAGACTAGTCCTTCCCTCTTTAATGGATACGCTTTATTAAGAGTAACTAAATTGATAAAATACTCAACAATATGTAAATTATTTTTCAATTTAGGAGATGTCACTTTTTTTAATTTAGGAGTTTTCTCCAAGGCTAAAACATTAATAGTCTTAATATGGTCAATAAAAATTGTAACAACTTAAAGAATATTTTCTTAATATTTGGAGTACTCTGATTCATGTTTACCATGAAATGTTAAACTTTGTTTAAAGTAAGCTCTAATGGAATTAAGTTTAGGTATTAAATGACTTTGATAATCTTTTGCATTTGTTCAAATTGCTTAACAAATGATGTTTCAATATGTTTCTTTTGATTCTTCAAGTCTAACATATTCTCATTAATTTATATATCACTCGGTATATTTTATGAAAAATTCTACCTTCAACAAGGAATTTTTTCAAATATGATATAAATAAAATAATATTTTGATAAAGTAAAATATAAATATTTTTCTTATTAAAAAAATTCTTCAAAATCTGCAATTCCTTTATAATTTATACTAAATTAATTAAATCTCAATCTTACCCATATTTTGATGAATAAGGAAATTTATTCTAAGATAAATATTAATTTTATAGATATTATTAACAGAAAGCATGCAAATGAACAAATAAGACCTAATAGTTAATGATAAAACTATTATAAAACATATGGATAGATAAATAGATCTCAATTAGACTAAATTAATTTGTTAATTGAGCTAAATTACCTTTAATTTGATCTTCATTGTATTTCTTTTGGTTTAAGATTTAAGTAGGTTTTTCTTATTTGTTTTATTCTTTATATAGGTAAATTAAACTTAATATAGGTTTAATTATGTCTAAATAGATTTATTTTAGGAATTAAGGGTATTTGAGGAAGGGTGTTTGAGGTAAGTTAGATTTAGTGAGAGAGATTTAAAAAGTTTTACATGATAATTAGGTTAAATTAAGGAACAAATTATATCCATTTAATGAATATAAAGTCAATTATAGACAATTTGTATTCAATTATATAATTTAAATTTTTTGACATTATATAGCAAACCTCCATAACATTTATAGCACACCTCTATCGTTTCAGATTTTGGGTTTATTTAATAGTACACATTTATAGTATTTATAGCATACCTCCATAATTTAATCTTTTTTTTTGGCAAAAATTTGCCTCTCTCTCTCTTTCATTCATAGAATTTGTAGTACACCTCCATCCTTTCAGATTTTGTCAAAAAGTTTCTTTTGAACTCTAATATTTACATCAACATGAAGATTAAAACTTATTGTTTTGGTTGAACTAAAAATTCTAATATTTCAAAACCATCTAATTATAAACTCCCAACTGATGGAACTCTTAAATCTATCAAGGTTACATCTATTAAGTACTATGTCAATGTTGACACGAAATTTTCATTTTATTCTTTTATAGGACCCACTTTATAGACTAAGCATGGCAAAGGGAGGCTCCACTAAACCCTATTTTCATATTTTTATCCAATTTGAAATTTCCATTTCATATTTATCCTGGTAAAGGAATTAGATTTATGTGTTCTATTTTTCAAATTGTCTAGAATTTTTTCAATCAAAATGAAGAGGTACTTCTATAACAGGTTAAAGCCCTCCAAGCTTTTATTAATAGAAGGATTTTGCTTAACTAACAATAAAGAACAAAAGTTGTGCCACCAAAAAAAGTCATACTCTAGGTTCATAATCAATGGCACCTTTAAGGTTATATAAAAGAGGAGAATTGAGAAGTTGAAAGTTCATGATGTTGCTAAGGAAGCTACTCTTCAATACATTATGGGAAGGGAACATAAATATAGGAGGAATGAAACATTAACAACATAAAAACATAAAGAGAATGAATAAGATAAGAGGAAAGAGAGGAAGCTCAACAAACAACTAATAGAAAGGCAAAGTACATGAGAAAGAGGTAAGAAAAGCAAAAATTAAAATAGGAAGATAGAGAGAGAGAGAGGGTATTGAATAAGATTGCAGAAAAATTAAATAATCTCATGACTTCTTTTCCTTCATTAATTAATCTTTTTTGTTAGTAAGCCCATAATAATCTTAATTATTGACATTTTTTGTTGTGCCTTACCCCTAAGCTTTTTTTTTTGAAAATAAATAAATAAATTAGATTAATAAAACGTTTCTAAAGGAGTTACAACATAAAGGACTACAAGAATACCAGTGCAACATGAGACTAACAATGCTATGCTCTAGAGTGAAACAAGTGATAGATACAAGTTAATAATAAATAGCAATTTGTTATAAGTAAAAACCAAAAATCACAAAACCAACAACAATAATTAAAAGCAAGATCTCACATCCCTAACATTCCTCTCTTAAGGGATATATGATAGAAGAGCTCCCTAATGAATTCCTGTTCTTTTAGCTAAGTCGCCATCTAGAAGCTATAGGAAGTAAGATTAAGATAGTATTAATATTTGATTTAATGGTACCTTAAATCCATTCTATGATAGACAGTTTAGGGGAGACACTATTGTTCCATACCAGATTTTTTTAGTGGATTGCAGGAGAAAGATTCCCATAGACTTAGTAACCTAATTTATTATTGAATAAACCCGAAGAGTGTCTAATCTAATAGATAGAATCTTGCTTTAACTGATTGGGAAGGTAACCTAGCTAATTATCTTATTAGTTCAAAAATTTTAAGAAGACCAATTTGAGAATGCCCAATAGTTGAAGTCATGTTATTTCAAATTTCAATAAAATTTAAAATTAGGGTTTATTTTATGAATCGGACCATATCTACAATATATAGTCCATGTGATAGAGGTAGGTCCTATACAAAGAATTAAAAAAAAAAAGATTGTCACATCAGTTTTAACATGACACTAACTAATGGAACCCTGATATAGTTGGGGGTTTTAACAATCAAAGGTTTAATTACATTTGAAATATTATGGATCTTTGTACACTCTAAAACGTTATGTCTGACTTGTATCTCAGTACAAACATCAAGCTTCAATAAGGAATTTTTGCCTTTGTATTTTTTAAGAACCTTAACTCTTGTTACCTTAATTGTTTCTCTCGTTATACTCTTATCTTTTACTTTGATGAACACCTACAAATTTTTCATAAGAAAATTTCATTATTGACATGACAATTTTTTTTAAAATTTTATTCTTTATGTGGGATCCAACTAGGTCGCTATCACAACATAAATAGTAATTAAAAATTTTTCAATTTGAATCCTTATTTTGAGATTTATTCCCACTAGAGGCATCACATTTATGGGTTTTGATTATCAATTTTCTTAGAGTTTTTTGCCAATTCAAAATAAAAAGGTACTTTTGTAACAAATTAAAGCCCTTTAAGCTTATATGGATAATTATGTACAATACATAATATAAGAAGGATATTGTCAAAAAGACAGTAAAGAAGAAAAGATGTGCCACCAAAAAGGCATATTCTAAGTCCATAGACGATGCCACCTTTGAGGCTATCCATAATAGGAGAACTAAACAGCTAAAAGTTTTTTATGCTATCAAGGATTTTGCTCTTTGATAAATCAAGAGAAGGAAATAAAAATACATAAGGAATGAAAAAAAAAGGTAACATAAAAATAGAGGGAGAATGAACAAAAGATAAAAGAAAGGAGAGGGAAGCACAAAAAACAACCAAAATAGCGGCAAAGTCCATAAGCAAGAGGTAAGGAATGCAAAATAAAAGAAGAGAGAGGAGAAAGAGTGAGAGGGAGGGAGGGAGTGCAATGACTTTGAATAAGATTATGGAAAAACTCAATTGATTGAGAGTCCTAAACAATCTAAGTGGCCAAACTTCCACCATGAATGACGCCATTTTAGATGATCTAAATAGACTAGATTTGTACGACTTAAGCCAAACTGGACTTCAAATCGAACTTAGACCATGGTATGGGGGTTGAGTCAAACTAGATCAATGATGGGATCGGATCATTAACATCCCTAATTGAGACCCATCTTTGCCATATGTAGTCAAAATGCCAGAGGTGGGTCCCACATAAAGATTAAAACTAAAATTTTAACACATCAACGTTGACTCGACATTTAACTAATGAAACTCTAACTTGTTAAAGGTTCTACTGATCAAATATTTAAATTAAATTTGAAATAATGGGGCTCCTTTAGTACATTTTAAAAATGTTACGATATGACTTGTATTTGGTTGTAAATGTTAAGGTTCAAAAGAAACATTTTGCCTTTGAAATTTCTAAGAACTTTAATTCACCTTTCCTTTAACCTTTTATTTCCTTAATCGCTTCTCTCATTTATGCTCCCCTTTTTACTTTGTGAACACCTAACAAACTTTTATAAGAAATTTTATGGTTGACATGGCAATTCTTTTAAATTCCATTATGTATGTATAACTCACCTTTTTAACACGTGATGGAGGTGGGCTTCACTCGCATCATAAATCTTATTTTCAAATTTTCTCTAGTAAAAAAATCCCTATTTCCATATTTATCTTAAGAGACATATTAAATTTATGGGTTGTGATTCTTAACTTCATGTAGTTTTTTTTCCACTTTAAAATAAAGAGTTAATTTTATAACAGGTTGAAGCCCTTTAAGTTTACATGGATAGCCATACATAGGAGGCAACATAAAAATGATATTGTTGGTGAAATAATAAAGAAGAGAAAATGTTCCACTAAGAACTTCAAGTCCATAGTTAATGCCGCCTTTGAGGTTATCTAGAAGAAGAGAATTGAGAAGCCAAAAGTTAGCGATGTCACCAAGGAAGCTACTCTTTCGATGAATCACAAAAAAGGAAACGAAATATAGGGAGCAACAAAAAAAGATAATACACACATACACACACATAGGGAGGGAGGGGGAGAGAGAGAGTGAACAAGAGATAAGAAAAAGGAGATGGAAGCTCAAAAAACAACCAAGAGAGA
>JANJEY010000008.1:33555731-33565797 GCA_024703695.1 Erythroxylum cataractarum | reverse complement strand
GAGAGAGAGAGTAAACAAGAGATAAGAACAAGGAGATGGAAGCACAAAAAACAAACAACAGAGAAACAAAGTCCATGAGCAAGATGTAAAGAATGAAAAAATGAAATACGGAGAGAGAAATAAAGAGAGTAGGTAATGATCTTGAATAAGATTATAGAAAAACTCAATAATCCCATTAATTCTTTTTCTTCATTAATTTATCTTTTATGCCATTAATCTTGAGTATTTCCATCTCTTTTTTTAATTGTACCTTAACTCCAAGTTGGAGGAAAATCTAAAATTAGAGTATATATTGTGATAAACCTACCTCTAGCATGTGTAGTCCACGTGTTATAGGTGGGTCCTGTACTTAATTGACAAAATTAAAAGGTTTAATTTGGATGTGAAATGTTAGAGTCTGACTGTAAATATTATGATTAAAAAAAGATTTATTACCTTTAGATTTTCTAAGAAACTTAGCTCGCCTTCCCCTCTACCTCTCATTGCCCTAGTCATTTTTATCATTTTACTCTCTCTCTCTTACTTTGATGAACACTGAACAATCTTTAATATGAAATTACATCATCAACACCCCTACAATATTTTTGGAAAATAGATATAGGAAATTAGAAAAACAAAAGGAAAAATCCTCTTTATCTCCTCACGTCGTTCCCATATGGGCTTTACTCTTCATATTACTCATCAACCTTGCATAGTTTTGAGTTAACTTCAAACCTTTTTTTAACTTTCTTTCCATTTTTATTATAGTTGTTGTTTCTATTTATTGTTTAGTTCTTTCATGCTTTACCAAACTAGGGGATGCTGAATTCTTTTCTTACATAGTATTTCTAACAATTTTACATTTGCCACAATTAAATTATTACATAATGGTGATAGAACTATGTTGCTTATATTATCAGTTAGCCTTAAGAATGACAAATGTTTATCAAATAAATATATGTTAATCATGATAAAAGTTTACTATGATTATTTTACAAGTCTAGAAAAATAATACTCTATGTAATAAATGATGCTTCGAGGTCATATTTTGATACAAGTAACAAATTTCTTTTATTGTATCTTTGGAAGGTCAAAAGGATCCAATATAGTAAAATAATGACAATTGTTGTCCTTTCTTTCATATATTTTTCAAATTAAACATTCAATTTACATTACTCACATCATTACATATGAATGAGTTAGTTTCATAATAGGTATACTTAATTCAATTATTTCAACATAGTTTTATATTTTGCTTAATTATTTTAAAGCTAACATGTCATATATACAAAGTAGGCTAAGGAAGGATTCATCTCTTCTTCTACTTCTAACCTCATTTACAAACATCTAACCAATAATAAGTGGAATATAAAAGCCCAAAGAATGTTGAAATGGGCTTAACCCTTCACAGTTTGTCTTTAACTTTGTTTGTGTTATATTTATGTAAAATCATGTACGAAAGTGTTTTAACCTTGGACATTGTTTTTAAGTTATGTTCATGGTTCTTAAAAATTAATAAAAATTGGTCTCAAATTTAGTCTTAAGGGGGTAGATTCCAAAATTTTGAGAAGCATTTTGTCCTAAAAGACTTAATGCAAATCTTTGGGATAACTACATAATTGATTGAGTTAAGAAAATAATTATATATATTATGATAACAATTAGCCAAATGGATAAATAAGGCTAAACTTATATCTCTTTATATATAAAGGAAAATTGAATAAAGACCTCACTTTGTAAATCTTAAAATGAAAATGCTAATGTCTTGTGAAGCAAATTTAATTTTAAGCCAATTCCTAAACCCCATATATGGTTAAATCTGAGTCCATCTAAAATCAATCTTAAACTCACAAACCAAATTCAAGTTAAATCTACATTCAAAAATAAAAAAGGAAAAGAAAACTATGTTTTATGCTCAAGTTCAACCAAAATTCTTAAACCATTTTTTAATTAAAAATTTTGAATTTATAGTTTTAAGTTCTAAATCCAAAATTCATCAAAATTATTAGGCCTGTCATTTGTTTCTTAAGCTTCAGCTTTTTAGATTTCAAACTACAGATTTTTCCTATCGATAATGCCTAATGCTTAGGATTTTATACGAGTTGATTTTACTTTTGATTTTGGTTTCCTATATCCAATTTTAAATTATTTGATTGCATCTTCTATTTTTTATTTCTATTTTTCATTTCTTCCCCTTTTCATTATTTAAGGAAACTATCTAAAATAATATTTATTTTTTGCTTTTATACTGTCATAATATGATTTTACTATAAATTAAGTATATATTATTTATTATTAACCATTAATAAATTATTACGATTTAATCTAATAATTATTGTTTTAAGAATAAGTTCACATTTCATAACTATTTATGAATATAAAATATACTTGAAATTCATAAATGTCATCTAAAATAGTTATTTATTAAATAAAATAATTTATAATAAAATTCATATTACTTGATCATTTATTTTAACAAAATATAATAAGTTTGATAATAAAATTAAAATAAAACTTAATCACTTAATTAATTCGTCTCACTTTTATTTAATATTTAATAAACTATAATCAACCAAAAATATTTTTTTAACAAACTAAAAAACTAAAACCATACTCCTATAATTATGCCTCAACGTGCAGTCGGTGAGTAAAAACTAAAAAGATAATATCTGAGAGTTGAAAAAACGGTTTGGCATACGCATATATCTTAACGAGACATGTTATCAAGCCTATAATATCTGAGAGCTGGAGAAATGATGTGGAACACGCATAAATCTTAACATGTTATCAAGCCTATCTCTGAGCTCCATCAGTGCAACAACAGACACCAAATCCAAAACTGTAGATACGTATGTCCCACATTCTTTCATTCAAATATAGTAACTTAGAACTCTAGAGGTAGGAGTGAAAGTATGAGATAAAATCAAATAAGGACAATCTACCAGAAATCCAGAATGACGACCAAAAAGAAAATCCGTTTGCAAGGCTCACAAACAATGTTAAGCTTCCTACTTCTTCTCCTCTTTCTCAGCTTCTGCAGCCCTTTTCATCCTGACACCAACATGTTTCTTGTTCATGCGCTCCACCCGCAGCTTATCATAAGCTTTGAATGACTTCATCTCCTCAGTAACCTTAACGAGCTCCACAGGAGGGCTCTCTCGCATAATCGGCAGGTACTGGCCCTGGACTTGGGTTGCTGTGGCCAGTTCCTCGGGAGTTGAATCACCAGTCTGGGCAAATAAAATGCTTAGTATGAAAATGTTGATCAAGGCAACTACAAAATGACTGGTTATAGGACACTGTACATTCAAACTTACCTTAAATTTGCGAGCACGTCTTGGGAATACAACCAATTTGGTCTTGTAGGTCTTCAACCTCTGAACATTGGCCTGCAAACCCTCCAAAGAACGGTTTTTCCTTCGGTGATCAACTGCTATTCCAATGGTTGGGGCAAGTTTCTTGGGAATACCTGCAGCCTGGTAAATTCAATAGATGTTAACAATTAAGGTAAGGCAAAAGAAGATTGAGATTTCAAGGGCACTAAAGCTGAAAACCTTAAGTTCTTCCAATGAAAACCCTCTGCCAGCCCTCACTTTCATGTTATATTTCAACGTTTGTCCATGAACTATGGGACGAAGAGGCCCTGCTGTAGGCCTAGGAAAGATCTTGACAGCCTTCTTCTGCCGAGCTGGCAAGTATCATACATAGAGTAGATATACTAAAAGTCAGTCCAAACATTGCAAGCTAATACTATTTTCAATTGAATCATATAACATAGCATCCATACGTGGAACTGAAAATAGTTTCCTTTCACTTGTGCAACTACATGCAGCAAAAGATCTTAAAAAATGCAGAAGGGTCAAGGACCAATAGGAATGGAAACTCAGTTTTAAAATACTTGCCAATGCGCCTTCTTGTCTTCCGTGCTGGTTGGTTAAACCATGTCTTCACATAGTTTTGCCAATGTTTCTTGAAGTGCCCATTGGGCACAACGTTGTTATGCTTGACCATCTCTTACCTGCAAAAGCATAAGAATATGTTACAAATTTACCCATGTTTCCTCAATTCCAAAATGATAACACGACAGATATTTAATACACAAGAAGCATTCATTAAACTAAATAAATTAAACATGAATCACAGCTCAGTTCTCCTTCTAAAGGAATACCATAATGTAGACAGCATAAACATTCAGTAATGCTACAAGTCATTCTCCAAGAAAAACCTCATATATTAACAAATCTCCCATGTATTAAACCCAATATTGATCAAAAATAAGAAATAAAAGCCAAAACAGCATTAATAGTCATAAATTGCAACACAGTAAAAAAATGACATATACGATTGCCATATCAATTAAGAACCAAATATCACATAGTCACTAAACCCTTTAGCTCAGTAACAAAAAATAAAATAAACATAAACTTCGCAAGGAAAACTCATCTGCTCCCACATACTTTATAGGTTGCATACGCCTAATAAAAGTCTTGCAAGACATTAAATGCAACCGGTGAAAAACATTGTTTTTAACCCATCCCAGTCCATTTCTGTATGTGTTTGATGCTTTCCGGTACGTAGCACCACAAAGTTGAAATAAAAAGTCATTGTCAAATAGCACAGACCCGGTACCAACTATATCTTGCTGAAATTAGTAATATCCCCTAAATCCGTTGGCTTAGCATCAGCTACCACTAAAGCCATTCCACTCGAAATGAATTGCCTAACTTTTACCTGGAACCATCTTGGGTTCCATTCCTCTTCTTCGGAATAACCAATACCCTCATACTTTCCCAATGAAAACCGACGCATAGAACAACGGAGTTTAACACTAATCATGGCCTAAACTAGTAGGCCGACTTTAGATCATCATTTCTAATCTAACCCCAAGAGAAACAAAATTAACAGTTCAAGAAGAACAAACAGTAAAGTCAAACTGAACTCACCTGAAACCTTGAGGAGCAGCTGAGCAGATGAGGTAGTAGGAGGAACTTGAACAAGTAACAAAAAATGAGAGAGTGGCGATATAAATACGCAAGGAGGATGGCCTTCAAATAAAATTAGGTTAGGCTTGTGTCGTCGGATCTATTGACAATTAATGGGCTTGGACCTGTTTAGACAAATGCCCTCTTTATTGTATAACCCAAATATCGATCAAAGTTTTCAACAGTTCCAAGACCTACTTGCCTATAGTTTGCTAAAAATAATTATTTTCAATAATTTGTTTTTACTTAAACTTTTTATTTTTATTTTTAAACAAACAACTTAAAACCTTTTATTTTCATTTTTATTATAGTTTTTATAGCAATAAAAAATAACAAAAAAAAAGTTACCAGTGCTACTCTACCCTAGAGCCTTTAGCATTATCCAAAGATATTACCATACGATCCAATTTAAGCATCTCTATTTTTAGGATCAGATCTCCTGTTTCAGTTATGATATTTTTATCATATTTAATTAAATCTTATACATACATTTATATGGACTCACATAAATATGTGGATGAAATTTAATAGAATAAGGTTGAAACAGAATAACTGAAATAGAAAATTTGATTTGTCTACCTTTAAGATATTATTCGAGCCAAATCAAAAAAGGATCATTCCTTTCTCTACTCGTGTATGACATACGAGATTTGATTAAGAAGACATCCTAAGAATAAGAGCCGGGGCAAAAAGGATAATTACAACACATTTTAGTATAAAATACGTTAGAAAATATTCATAAAATATTTTACAAGGAGTTTTTTTTAGTTTAAACCACTAATTCAACTATAATTATAACGTTTTTTTTTTAATTTTCATCAAAGCTTTATTGCAATAAATATGACATGGACTCTTGTCATAAATTGGGGTAATAAATTATTAAAAATACAAATAAAACTATACACCCAATTTGCATTTTTTTCTCTCTTATATATAAGTTATAACCTCAACTTCTATCCTCTGTTGACCTCTACTTACAACTAGCACTGGACAAACCAATATATAGTGTTGTGTTAGTTTTTCACTTGCATAAGGATTTATACATATACTAAAAATTTGATATTAATTATTAATTATTTTTATCATAACCTAACACAAATCTCACTTTTGTTTTCCACAAATATTATTTAAAATCAATTTCTTTATTCATTAAAAAATTATTTACTGTAATTTTATAAATTTATAATAATGAATTACTAAAATTTTAAAAAATTAAAACGTCTATTTAAGTTAGTAGAATTTTAATTTTTAAATAATTTAGTTTGGTTATAATTATAAAATAGGTTATTTATAATTAAAAAATAAATCTAAACCCTACATTGCTTATCTACGAAATAATATTATAAGAAAGTTACACAAAACTTTTGTCAAGCTCACTATCCAAAAGAAAAAACCTTATTGCAACCTCAATTATAATATTTTTTCCAATGATTTTTAAGTAATTTGTATGAATATTTTTCACCTTCTCATGTTTAGCATGTGAGTAAAATGTACGTTTTGATTTTGAATATTTGCATCACAAATGAACGACATACAAGAGGATGTGTGAATTATGTATGTTCATTTTTTTACTTTGTTTCTAAACTACGAAAAATTTTCATTAAATAATTAAGACACAAACACATTAATATTTAAAAGAGTAGAAAAGAGAGAGATAAAGTCGATTTTTAGCAGTTTAGTTAAACTTCTATCAATGGGTTAAAAGGAACCCTTCATACAATATCTACTTTGTCACGAATGAAGATGAATCCTTATAAACATCTTTTTTGTCACATGTAAAGAGAAATTCTTTGCAAATCTTATTCAAGGTAAAAAAACCTCTCATAAAATATATTCAAAATAAATTTCTCAATTGCAATAATTGTAACATTTCCTACATGGAAACTACAACTATCCACATACAAGGTAACCAATTTCTTGTATATACATTCACAACATGCATTTGGATTCAATGCTATACATATATACATTACAAAACTCCTCAATGCTTAATATTATCATTTAATAGTAGTAATACACCTTTACATTTACATGGTAATCTAAAAGAAAACATACAATTTCCTTTAACCATTACATGTACAATTATCTTTAACTAAAAACACTTTTCATAAGTACTTTTTCTTCTATCTATTGGCCTTGGTTCGTACAAATATTTCCTGTGCCTCACTCCTATGGCTTGGACCTACACGAATTAACACTTGTGCTAAGCTTGAAAGCTTTGTGGGGAAAACACTTAGTTTGGATGACTATTCACAACAATCATCCGTCAAGCACACCCATTTATAAATATCACAACTCATATACTATAAATTCACATTCATGAACCAAATATTGATATTCAATGCTCATGTAAATAATGATGGTATACTTAAGCAAAGTACATAATGCAAATAAGTTTCAACTTATTATCCGAAAATGCACATTTATGAGCCAATTATTGATATTCAACACTTATTGATACAAATTATCAATACAAATGCAAAGCTTATCAATATTAATTATTAATGTTGCATATTGTATTTCTTATTTATGATTGTTAAGTTTTCTTTATGTGTTAAGCCTACTCATTTTCTATAGGTGTGGATAACGAGTACTGTTGATATCCGAAGATATCAAATTATAGATTCTCGAAGTTATCGAACTGTGGATACTCAAAGGGATCAAACTGTAGATACCCAAAGGTATCGAATTGTGGAAACTGGTAGTGTCAAATTATAACAACTATACTATAACCCTTTAAGAATGCCCATTTATCCACCACCAAGATAATATAACTGGCACTGTAATATTTTCTTTAACCATTTGTCAATTTCACAATTTATGTATGGACAAGTCATATGATATGTATTTCAAGTTATAAAATGTGTTCATACATGCAACTCATAACTAATCACCATTAGAATGGTGTCAAAATTACACTTGTATAATCATGCTATACACATATGAGCAATAAATATACATACAAATCATTTATATACATGTAAGTTTTCTTTGGAATGCATTTTGCTCAATCTTAAATTCCAATGTTCAATCACCTAATTCATATATGGTAAGTCTTATTTCATTTATTTCTAAGTGATTGGAAATTTTTATACACATTCATAAAGGTTCATATAAGATTCGATAAAAATCAGAAATGGAAACAAACTCAAAATAGTACAATTTGTAAACTCGAAAGTGGTCTAAAAATAGGTAAACTATCAGTCCAGAAACAAATCACATGACAGAGTCTAGTTGTTCCTTAATATTCGTATAGAAAAAGTCAGAAATAGTTTTTGTGGTCTTCTAGAAATTTGTCTATATGCGTCTCTAGTTTCTAAACACCAAAGATCAGGCCATTCAAACTTCTAATACATGAGTTATAAACCAAATATCACACATTGCTCCAAAATAGGAGTAGCATCAGGTCACCTTTTTCTATCCTAATTTTCAACATTATAAAGCCATAATAAGTTCAAATCTCTTCTATATATTTCTAGTCATATTTTTTAGTTTTCATATGCAACTAAAATCACCAAATTTAGAGGTTTGTAGGCTCATTTATGACCCAAACAATGTGACTAGTTCAACAAACCCTAGACAGAATTCCACTACATGATAATCTCTTGTCATATTCAACCAATTATATACAAGATAACACCAAAATAGCATCAAAGAATCATCCTAACAACCATTCCACATCCAAATGAATCTTTGTACATATTCAAATATACACAAATACATAAATTAACTAAGTGGAGTCCCAAACCTCAAAATTGACAAAGTAGGTTTTCTATTGCCTTTCCTTCCCTTCCTTTTTTGGCTTTGCATGAATCACGAAGTGAAAAATGATGGGATGAACAAGGTGAAATAGAGAGGAGAAAAATCTGAAGTTAATCCATCAAAGTGTCAACCATCTCCCCTCTTCATATGCCTTGTCATGAATTTTCTAGTCTTAGACACATGTTTCAATCCCATTGAACCATATGTCACAATCCTACATGGTGTTATAATCCCATTGGGCCATGTGTTACAATTCTATTAGACCATGTATTTCAATTCTATTGGAACATGTGTTACAATTTTATTGAACAATGTATTACAATTCTATTGGACGCATGCTTAAATCATATTGGTCCATGAGTTGACTTTAGGAAAATTGCACCTTGGTTCCTTCTTCTTCCTTTAATTCCCACATTATCCTATAATCTTATCAATTTATTTCATTCCCTTATGTCTTAAGTTTTTAATGGCATAAATTTCATGCAACTTGATTAATTATATCTGGAGTTATACCCCAAAAACTACAAGTTGTTCGAAAACAACAATGATGGTAGCTAGAACTCAACTTCAAAATAGAATTCAAAACTCTTAGAGAAAAAATCAAATTTCAGTTCCTTCATGAAAGTTTTAAACCTATGTCTCTAGTTTAATTCTTATTAAAATTATCTAATTTAGAGGTCTACAGGCCAAGATATGGCCAAATTACAGAAGTTTGTTTAGTAGAACATATCCATTTAGTGAGGTACACATCCTAAATCAACTAACGTTGGTCTTATTGTCAGAACCCGACCCGGGGGCCGGACTCCGACTATTCTTGCCGTGAAAATATGAAACTTAATCATCTTGCCTTGTAGGGTTTATTTTATTTTAACCTAAATTTCAAATCAATTCCTCTTGTAAAATCATAGTCTTGTGACTCTTGTTTAATTTAAGACAAGACTCGCTTCGATCGGAGTTTTAAAACTCAAGATTTACTCCAAAAACCTAAAGGGGTTCAACATACCCGAAACATGCTCTCTTAACTGACCTTTCACTTGCTTTTATTCTAACATTTTCAATTTAACTCCAATTGCTACAAATTTTCATATGGAGAAAGATACATGTCTTATAATTCCAACGGTCCAAACCTCACCTCAATTGGAGGTCGGACGAAGGAGTTATGACCCGACAACCGCAACGTGTTCATGTTCTGATTTCTATCGGACAAGTTTTGGCGCAAATGTCATAACTTTCACTATAGGTGTCGGAATGACTTCGTTCTTAGACGGTTAGAAAGTAGACATCTAGATCTACAACTCTCATGAAGACTACAAAGGCTGATTCTATCTCTTACATTCTGTAGC
>JANJEY010000008.1:33533773-33547417 GCA_024703695.1 Erythroxylum cataractarum | reverse complement strand
TCCCAAAATTAAACAAACCTAGGCTAGAAAAACATAGAATTAAGCTATCCTAACTATACCCAAACCTTACCCAAGCTTTAAGCATCAAAACCTACTCATAAATCCAAAGAATTCCCCATTTTTCTTACCTTGTAAAGTGACCCACGAAATTTTCTCCTTCTCTTGGCTTGAAGAAACTCTTAGCCCTTTCTTTCTCTACTCCTTCTTAACCACTCTACCACTCTTCTCTAAGTAAGAAAACTCCTAAAAGCCTACCTCTTTCTTCCTCTTCTTCTTCTTCTTCTTCTTCTCCTTCTTCTTCTTCTTCTTCTTCTTTCACGACACTCTCATCCCTCTTTCTCTAGAATTTTCGTAAATCCTCCTTCAAATAGCCTAACACATATCTTTTATGTACACCTAAGCTTCACTTATCCAAAACTATGTAGTTTTGGTCCATTCTTCTTTAAAGTTTAAACTTTCCATGGGCTTTTCCTATGGATCAAGGCAATTCACCAACTAAACCCCTTTCTTCTTCATTTACAATACATTTAAAAGGGCTAAAAGCCCATCTCCTAAGCCTTAAGCCTTAAACATAAGCAAAATTCCCTACACCATCTTATTCTTCTAATTTCTAAGAACTTTATCACAATTCTAATTTAAACTAATCCTTCATTTAATTTTCATTCCTCTAAACAATATAAACCTCAATTTATGCCAACTAAGAGGAAAATTCAAATTTCACCACAAAAATACATTAAACAAGCTTAATGCGATTCGGGGCCCAACAGATTCTAACATATCGAAGGGTCCAAGATGTTAGTACCATTAACTATATGGTTAAGTGCGAGCTAATATTGCAACAAATTGAAAGTTTAAATATTACTTTTAATAGTTTTATCTTGTATTACAAAATTAGACAAATTTTAGAATTTTTCGTGTAATTTACACTATAATCTTACAAACCTTTTTAGATTATTTATTTAAATGTCTAATCTTTTTTAAAATTTTAATTAAGTGTCCAAACTTTTAAAATAGCTTACAGAATAACATAAAGATTGACATTTAGAGGGACTGTGTGATCTTCTTTCTTATATTATTTTTGAGTATCAAACAACTAAATACATTTCAAATATATAACCGCTAATGTTTGTCATAAGAGATTCAAAAACTATATTGGCAAAGACAAAAAGTCATAACCCTTCTTATCTTCTCCATCAACAAAATATTAATAAAGACAATCTTTTAAACTGAATTATTATATTTTTAAACGTTTAGGCATTTAATTAAAAACTTTAAAAGGTTAGACACTGAAATAAAAATTTTGAATGATTTTACACTTTTTAATTCATTATCCCCTAATTCTTTATCTATTTAACTTAGAACGTATTAACAATAACTTCTTACTATAGATTATACTTGCCTTTTGTTGATTTTAGAATTTTGGATTTGAATGGGTAGTGAATTCTAACTTTGGTTAAACATGATTCTAGACCTAAAATTTGGAATGAGATAGGATTTGATTTGTCTTATTAGGCTAGACTTACTAATTTGCAAATTTGGTTTGATTGAGTGTTGGACTTTTTATTTAGGTTGGACATTTTTAATTAATGAATTAGGCTAAATATGGTTAAATGTAGGTCCTTCAATATTGGTTAGATACAATGACTTAAAAAATTTTATTAGGTTGAAAGACATTTGTCCTAAATTGACTAAGGATCTTTTGGTTGGTTTAGTGATCATATATTAATAATTATCTTTATTTCACGGTTTTGAATTGATTTAATTTTGTTTAGTAAGTAAGGATGTTTTTATGGCTAAAGTCGAATTTAAAATTTTATCTTACGCAATAATTTAAAGTTTGATTGCATATAATGTTTTAAAAAGTTAGAGAGAGAAGCTAGAAGCTCTAAATAGTCTTCCTCTATATATGATGGTCATGTCGGATTCCTTCTCCCTTCCTCATCTTTATCCTCGTCTTTTTTAAGTCCTTCACTCCTAGTTCTCCTGCTTTACCCCAATAACTTTTGACCCCAACTTCTCCTTTCCTTGCCTCTCTAGTTTTCTTTATTGTTAGTAGAATTTCTCTTAAGGGCATTTTAGGGTTTTCCTATTTCCTACTACAAAAGTTACCATTTTTGGTAACTATTTTTAAAAGCCTACTAATTCGCTACAAATTTTCTCCTTTATCTATGGATCCAACTCCCTCTGACATTAAGTAAGCAACTAATGCTTATTTTCTCCTACTACCCTTTAGAACCTTAGCCCAACTTGGAGCCCCTGAGCCACCTTCCAACCCCCTTCTACCACTACTCTTTCTCCCAACTCAAGGAAGTCCCTAGAATCCTCATTACCTATCCTATGAGAGTCTTCCTCCTCTATTCTTTATTACTGTCCTCTTATGATTAGTGAAGGCTCTCTCATTCTTTCCCTCCTTTTGATGTCCTCAAAGAAAGAGCTTGCTCTTATTCCTCAATGATGTTATGATTTTTCTTGGGTAAAAGGCAACTTTTATAAATTATTAAACTTTGGGATTTGGAGTAATAAAAAAGTGGGGGATTGCATGAAGTCACTTAATGAGGATTAATTGTTCCCATTCATATTTTCCATTAAGGAGAGAGCTTTGCAAGTATTAAATATGGTTCTTGGGTTTATAACAACCTTCCTAACTTCTTGCAAATGTGAAAACTTGGTATTAAACTAGAGGACATAAAGTAGAAATTGGTTCCTATCTAGATCAACTTTTATAAGATTTTTCTTGAATATTGGCTAACTAAGGCTTCAGTATGTTAGCCAAGTTTATTGGTAAGTTTGTGTGTATGGATGAGGCAACCTTTACTAAGAAGATAGTGGGTGATGCATTTATCTATCTCTTAATCTGGACATCAGTGAGGACTTTCTTTAAAAAGTTCCTTTACTCAGGCTAAAGGAGAATGATACCTTAGTGGAGGATTCAATAAAGGTCTCTTTTAGTAAAGACCATCTTTGCTTCAATAAGGTAAAGTCTAGAGATAAACTAGAATGAGGTTTGCCAAAGGAAACTTTGAGGAGCTGATGGCATTAAAGAAAGATGAGTTTTTCCTATATTATTCCTCCGTTGTAGGGAACCAGTTGGAGGGATGTTCTAAGAAGCTTAAAGAACTAGAGAGGGATGTTCCTCAACCTAATGGTCTCCTCTATATAAAAAAAGTCAAACTAAAGTTAGGAAAATAAATGAGCTAGTTAAGTATAATTATGCTCATATGCAGTACAATTTGATCCAATTTCCCTCAAGAATTGAATATAGTTCAACTAGAAAAGAAATTAAAAAATCTCAGGTAATTGTTACCAAATATGACCTCCTTGTTGCATCTAATACTTCATCATAACAAAGATCTCAAGTCTTGCCTCCTTAACCTAAAAGTTATGGGTCTCAAGATGGAGGCTATCTCACTTGGAGTAATAGAAGAGGATTGGTTTATAAGGAAAAAAAATGAGAAGGCACCAGTGAACTTGTTGGCTGAGAAGATTTCAATATAATAGAGAAATTTTTAATAATTGCTTATGTTCGAACCACTTAACTATTAAAATAAAGGCTTTTCATTTGACTAGAGAAGAATTTCTCCTTTCAGGTTTTTGAACCACCAAATCAAGCATGATGGATTTCAAGATGCTTTAGTGAGAAGTCTATCCATGAATATCCAAGGCTATGACTCTTTTAAATTCTTCAAGTGATTTATGCTATCAAAGATGAGTTAAAAAAGCTTAATAAAAGCTCCATTAGTAACTTATGTGGGATCATATGTAAGCCAAGGAGATACTCAAGAAAAGATAGTAAGAAGTGTATAACATTTCTATAGATAACTTCAAAAGGTCATTAGAGAGGTTGGCCCTAAGGGAGTACACCAAAAGGGAGTACACCAATGCCCTAGAGAATCATAACTCGCTCATTATGCAGAAGTCGAGAGTATTATGGCTTAAGGATGGCAAATCCAACTTTAAGTTTTTCCATAAGGCATTCCTAGTTAGAAGAAATAGAATTCTCTACTTTGGTGAATAAGGAAGGTATTGCTCTCATGGAACAAACTTTACTGATCCTAGTTAGGGATTATTTTCAAAGAATCAAAGGGAACCCTAAAAGTGGTAATGCCTTAGAAGATTATATTAGCTCAACCATTCCAAAAGTAATCACAAAATATTTGAAAGAGCTTCTAGTTAAACTTTTTACTTGTGCTAAAATCTAAAAGGTGGTTTTCAACTTTAATCTAGATAAAGCTATAGGGCCACATGGATTCAATGCCTTATTTTATCAAAAATCTTAGGATCACCTCAAAATTCATGTATGTTAAACTATTATGGAATTCTTCTCCAATTCCAAAATGTTTAGGGCTTGAATAATACTCATTTATGTTTGATGACTAAGTCTTCCGATCCTTCTTCCCTGAGGTCCATATCCTAATGCAATATTTTTTATAAAAAAATTTAAAATCCTTACTCACATGTTAAAATTGGTTAATCTAGATATTAATAATCAAGCGTAGGTTGCCTTTATTGAAGGAAGGAGGATTAGTGATAATGTTTTAATTGCTCTAGACTTGTTGATGAATTACCATCTTAAGGGGTCAAAGAAGATTTGTTTTTTTTAAGTTAACATACATAAGTCCTTTGACATAGTAGATTGGTGCTTCATCACTCACACATTAAGGGCTTTTGGTTTTCTAGAATAATTCATTTAAATTAACTAATGTATTTTAACTACTTTCGATGTTTTATGAATGAGAGCTCCTAAAATATTTTTAGATGTTAGAGGAATTAGGCAAGGGGATCGTTTCTCCCTTTGCCTTTTATAATTTGCACTAAAGTTCTAACTAGAATCATATAAATGAACATTAATAATGAGAGAAACTTTAGGTGCCATAAGAAGTGTGATCTCTCATCTAGCCTTTGAAAATGATCTTATGTTCTATAGTGCTTATCCCAATTCAATATCCTGCTTTATGAGCTCATTAGAGGTATTCAGTTGTCCATTAAATTTTTACACTAACAATGATAAAAGGTTATTGATGGATTTTTAAAATGGCTCTCATTTAGCTCATAAGTTAAGTACTATGACTGATTATCACTAAAAGCCCCTCCCTTCTTATCCCTAGGTATATTTATAACAATGAGAAGAACCTCTTAAACTAATTGCTAACCACTGTTTGATTTGATTAATAGAAGAATAAGGAGTTGGACTAACAAATGTCTATTCTTTATAGGTAGACTATAATTCATTATCTCAGTCCTTAACATCCTCTATGTCTATTTTCTACTCACCTACTACTTCCGAAGAGGATAAGTAGGGATATAAAAAATCTATTAAAATTTTTTTCTATGGTTTAAGGATGATAATATTCCTCTTATTCCAAAATAATTTAGAATAACTTGCTCCTTTTTTTGTATTCAGCTGATAAACAAAACATTTGTAGCTAAAATATTATAGAGAATTATTAATGACAAGTCCTCTTTTAGGTGAAATGAGAAGTCTATTTAAGAGGTAAAAGGTTATTGACAATCAAAGCAAGACATGACTCCTCTTCAAGTATGTTACAAATTTTGAAGCTGAAGATACTTCAAACCCACTATTAAAATGTTTATTCGCAATTGGGCAATTCTCTTGCTCTGGAGTGACAATTGGAGTCTTTTTAGTCCCTTGTATCTGATTCCTAGCTTTTCTAACTTGTGGTGTTTTTTTCCTAATCAATTCTAGGGTAAGTACTATGATTAATGGGGGTAATTAGGTGTGCACATGAAGGTACTCAGGCTCATTGTATATTTGCTTTCCAAATTATTTGCCTAACCCTACTATAAAGGATAATGAATGATAGATAGCACACTCTACAAGCCTATTCTCAAACAAATCATTTAAAGACCTAATAAGAAGCTTAGTTCCTAAGGTTTGCTAGTACAAGTTGGTTCTGAATAGATTCTTAGCTCCTAATAGTTCATTTATGATGTGGCTACCAATAAGGAATGCTTAACTAAGACGGATATGATTAATGGATATCTATTTTTTATATTAATCCCTCATGCAAATTATGTAACTATGATCCTGAATCTATAAAACATTTTTTCTTTAGATGTCCCTTTTTAAAGTAGTTATAAAGTGAAGTTTAAAATATATATGGGCTTAAATGTGGAACTAATGACTAGAATGAAATAATTAAATGGGCCCGTAGACTTTAAGTAAGGATAATGTAAAGCTTTTCCAAATTGGTAGGAAAGGAACTAAAGAGTTTTTAAGAATATTAGTCAGGATGTTAACTCCGCAAAACTTAGAAGCATTAGTATGATAAGAGAAATGACCATGAATCATGGAGATTACTTACCATTATCACCTGGAATGACCTCCAAATGGAATCTCTAAAAATTTAGCATATGCCTGATCGTCACTTTTAACTACCTCAAATAGTTTACTTCCTACAAAATTCTTAGTTCTCTTATCTTTTGTAGCTAGCGTTAGTTGCTTTACAACCTACTCATTATCATCTTGGTTGTAGTCCTTAAATAAGAGTTGGTTTTTTTGTTAGGCAGGTTTTGGCTTTGTTTTTGTTTACAAGATTAGTTTTATGCTTCTTAAAATTGTATTCTTTTATAATGTTACAACATAGCATTGGTATAATATATTATTTAATTTTTAAAAACTAATTGAATAATTTAATTGATTATTTTTGTTAGTCACTCTTATTTCCCTAATTAACATTTGAGATGACAATGAGTCATATTAGACACAACTCATTTGTGGTCCAAACTTGATTTGACCTTTTTTTTCTTATCCTAAACTTTGGTTATTCGGCCTAAGTTTAAGCTTGAATGAGTTTTAAAGTGTCCAAAGTCTATCTGAAACTCAAACATATAAGTAACTTCTCAACTTCTTAGAACTTCCTCTTCTCTTCCTCCATCACGACACCTTTAAAAACAAAAGAAAAAAGCACACAAAACACAAATTGGTCAAAAATAAGAGAAGCTAATGATAAAGTAGGTAATGTCTGGAGAAATAAAATCACAAAGAAACAAATATAAGGGTAACCAAATCCTAATGACTTCAAAATCATTAAGAAACAAATATAAGAGTAACCAAATCCTAATGACTTCAAAATCATTTCATAATTTACTGCCTAAGTCTAAAGTTGTTGATATTAAACTTTTAACCTTTTAGGTCTTTTATAAGCTAGTGATGATGAAGCCTTTGATACCCTTATTTTCCCAATCAAGGAAAGCAATTGAAATGAAAAATATGGGAAAAGATATGAACCAACAAAAAACAATGAAGTGTTGTAGAATAAGTAATAGACAAAATGATGAGAGAATAAAAACTAGAGAGAACTAGAGGAAAAAAAAAGACATGAGAGTAGTACAAAACCAATAATGAAGAAAAAAAAAAGTGAGATGATAGCAGCAAAAAAATGGCCATAAAATAAAATAGACATATTTTAGAGTTTTTATTCACACAAAACATCGTTTTATTCTATAAAAAAACGAATTTGTGTGATATATGAAAGATTTGAACTTTAAATTGGATTGAATGGAACTACATAATCTAAATTGGAAAACAATTTTACACTCAAATTTGAAAAAAATTTAACTTTAGAACCGAATCAATTCAAGTTATAATTGTCATCCCTATTTTTGATACATATTGCATTTATTTGTACATATAGTACAAAAAATGAAATAATAAAGGGTTAGTTTTAGGATTTGTTGTTTCGACCATACAAGGTAATTCTGCTGTGAAATCTATAGTATTCAATCTACAACAATGGAGTACTGAGCTAATCGAAGATTAAAGAAGCTATAGAAATGTCCAATGGAGAGAATGGAGAAAAGACTAGAGTACACAGTATCAGTTATTTCGTGTTTAATTGTTGGGAGTCGGTGCATTACCAAAAGAGGATAAACCACAGGCAAAAAACACAACAAACTGAAAATTACACGAACGACAGCCAAAATTACATGGTCTCAATCTCCGATCTGGGATTTGAGTTGGTAGGTGCAGGTGGTGGCAATTGTTGATGAATTCCGCAGTTGACATGTATCCTTCAGGGACTGGCTTTTTCTCTTAATTTCACGTCTTCTCAATTGTCACCATCCCACAACTGCGTCGTCGGCTTTTGCTCTTTGTCTACTTCAGTCGCAACTTTGGGGTTCGTGAAGCTGGGTTGGTTCGTTGAGGACAGAAGCCTTGCCCACATCCTGTCAGTAATGACAACCTTGTTTTGCTTCTCGGTTATGCGCTGCAAACAAAAGCAAGCCATAGCTAACATTTCTAAGAAAAAAGTTCCAAGGAGACGGACAGGGAAAGCAGAAGTGGAACAAAAATAAATATCAACTCAAGTCGTGACACTAAACTAATCAATTTTCTGTCGAGAAACATACATTGAAAGGAATGTAAGTATGTCGTGTATTAACAAGTCCAACAGTGAAGCCGGTATATCCTGCCATTGCTCCATGAACTGCGCTTTGAGCAAGTAGCGTGCAGTAGACATTATCGGACGCATTGCCCGGAATGGCACGGATCATGTACGTGGGATCTGCAAGATATTTTTGGTTATAGCTTGCACATGCATCAAACAATAAGTGGGAAAGAATAAAAATTAAGGGTATTGCTTATACCTATATACTTGAGAGTGATACTCATTTTATTTTCTTTTGCAAAATGATCCTGCAATATAACAAATCACAACTTATCTATGCAGCCACATCAAATTCACGGATATATTAGTCACCGTAATTTTCACCAGAGACAACAAAAAGCAGCTTGTATAAATCAACTCGATTTGATGGCTCTTTGTTGGATGAGAGAAACTTATTCCTCATATCCTGACTCATGATGGACTACTTCTCTATAGGAAAGCAAAATTCTGAACAACTGGAATTGATCTACGCTCTTTTTGTCACGTGCTAGTCTTTATAGATACAAAAGGAGAACTTATCACTAAACTTCAATCTTCAACAATGTAATCAATGTTCTTAAGAATGATATGGGTCTTTAGTAACCATGGAATCAGATCAAACAAATTTCGATTAAGAATGAGATGTCAATTTTTATTTATTCTATGTGGTAAGAAATACCTTGATCCTCTGAGATATCCACAGGCCTACATCCTTGAGTAGCTTGTTTCCTGAAGCATCTTGCAGATCATTGGATTGCAGGCTCTCTGAAATAAGATCCTGTCCTGCTCCTTCCGCAATCACGATAACCATGTGTCCATTTTCTTTGAGTTGTTTTTCAATGAACTCAAAAAGCCCACCTTTTCCTTCGAGATAGAAGGGTGATTCTGGAATCAAACAGCAGTCAACATCTCGGCTAGCAAGGGTGGCATACATCGCAATGAAACCTGAATTTAATTCCCAGAAAATTGCAGAAAGGCTGAGTGACAGTGACACAGAAATCATACCAAGTAAAAGCAAACATCAAAGACATATGACTATGGAGTTTAGTAATTATATCTGCTCATGATTTGACTCACCACTATCGCGCCCCATCAGCTTCACGAGACCAATACCATTCTCTGCACTTCCAGCTTCAACATGTGCAGCATTAATTGCTCGTTGAGCCTCTTCATATGCAGTATCAAAACCAAAGGACTTGTCAATAATCTGGAGCACAAGCAAGGAATAACATGAATCAACTACAAAGATCAAACGATCCACTGCAATATCAAAAACAAGTAAACCTCTTATTACCTAATTTGCAGAAGAAAAAAAATCATAGCAGAGCTCATTTAAGCATCTCCGCATGAATATTTTAAGTAACAGAATAGAGAATAGCCAAATCAACCAGAAGGGTGGAATAAGTACCGGAATGTCATTGTCAATGGTTTTTGGAATTCCAGCAATGGCAACTTTGAGGCCACGCCTTTTGATTTCCTGCATGTTCACAGAGGGTTTAAACATAACAATCTATAAAGTAAATGGTGCAAGAAGTTCAGTATAACCCCATTTGAAACATCAATAGATGGAGCATTCATCAACAGTCTACGAAGATTTTAACAGGTGATGTTTATCCAAACTACTACCTTCACTGAAAATGAAATCCATAAGTTTCCTATATCTGCAAATAGTAACTGTACATAAACATGGAGAGAAAGTATCGAAAAGGGAGCCAAAAGAACTGTAACAGTTTGGATACTTGTCAAAAATTTAATTTACATAGTCAAATATCAGGAAAATATGTAGCAGTTTCAAAAAATAATTATTCAGATCAGATTGAGACAATGTAAAACAAGAAGAAAACAGAAAACAGTAAAAAGTAATGCTAAATTTGGCATACATTAATAATTGTTAATATCCTTGATGTCCTGCTTATGTTTGCAGCCAATGACAACCACTTCGATCATCATCTTTTTAATTCTCTCCAGGACCATTCATAAAAGTTACCTCATAGATAGCTGCTGCTCCCTTTTGAGTTCCATCGCCTCCAATTATATAAACCTGGACAATGGATGGGGAATTTCATCCTAATTGTTGCATTGAATGCCAATAGTAAAAATTAACAGAAGAGCAGCAAGAATCTTTCTTCTCCATTTAAATCAATAAAAAACATTTTCCCCATACTGACCTGATTGATTCCGCGATCCTGAATGCTATCAACTATTTTTGATGTATCATGGCCACCTCGAGATGTCCCCAGGACAGTGCCACCTCGTTTATGGATGTCATTTACAACCTTAGGAGTTAAAGTAATAGTATTTTTGGAATAGAAACCCCTGTAACCTCCCTACAAAAGGAAATAAACCACATATGTTGGTGAGATAACTAAGCTGTAATTGCATTTTCAACAAAACAGGCATTAATATCACGATAAATTATTTACCAAAAAGACTGAGTCACAGTTACTTTTTTGGTTGTGGGAGTTCACAGGGTTTCAGGGTTTTGCTTTTCATAACCTAAATAATCACTCGCAAGAAATTACAGTTTAAACTTACAATTTGACCATATTCAACTGGTTTAAGTAACACTTTCACTACATTCATAACAACAGGTATCCACTCAAAAACAACAATTTCCAGTCACAAACTAGTAGATCCTAGACTAAGCTACATTGGACTTGAAAGGTGTCAAGAATGTCCACTTACGTCAATTCCGAGGACTTTGTTCGCACCATACATATGATAAAGGCCACAAACAATTTCCCTTATAACTGTGTTGAGTCCAGGACACAGCCCACCACATGTAACAATGCAAGCATGCACTTCATCTGACTCAAAGTAAACCTGAGCACCAATAAGTGAGAATTTCAGCATTGTTCTAAGCGCATGATTGTAATACTAGGACTATATCTTAAAATTAATATATTTCAAGTCTTTCATGAAAACCAAAAAGCAAACATACCCTCTGACGAGGTCCAGCACGTCGAAAGTGAATTCCTCTGGGACCATCTTTGTGAACGACAACCTAGAAATCATAATAGACAATATACTAAGTAAATGATCCCGAATATGACTTGGAGAATATAAAACAAATTTTTTTAGAGAACCAGTTTTAATATTACGAAAGAAATAACACCACACTCATTTATCAAAAGCATCCAAGGAGTTTTGGCGAGATAACATGCAATACAATAAACTTTATATTCAATCTTGTAAACTAAGTTGACCTCCCAATTATCATTACCTCAAGTTGCATTTTGACCAGTCATTTGCACACAATATTACAGAAAATTACTTCAGGGGCACTTCAAACATTACTAGAGATATCTATGTATAACTTAAAAAACGGAGAAAGGAGCCATTTGGAAAAGCAGGAGCACACGAAATATGTTATTAGTATAACCGTGAAGAAGGGTATTCCGTTTTAGGTAGTAGACTGCAGAACTAACATTTTGGGGAACAGTATCGTCCGCATTAACAAAGTACTGCCTGAAGCCAGAGAAAACCACAGACTAAATCAGCATTGGAAAGACGAAAACAGCAATGACAGAAAATAAATCTATTCACCACTTACTTGACGACAGAATAGGCAGGATTATCTTGCAATGGGTTTGGATACGTCTGCCACACACAATACAACAAACATTAACGTAAGTTCAAAAGAGAAGGAACATTTACACAAAACGTGAAATTCATAAAATTCAATACCAGGGTACAACAGTTCTTATTGATCTAATTAAGCAAGAACTCAAATAGTGATTTCTGTACCACTAGTGGCTTGTTACTTTAGATCGATAACTAATGCTAACAAAACCGAAGTTAGAGTCAGTGCATATCGCTCATAAAACGACAATTTAAACCTTCAGATTTTCATAAAAAGAAAAGAACTTTTAATTGCATAGTAGCACACCGCAGGCAGAGATAATGCAAAATAAAGGAAAAAGAAAATGAATGACGCTTACTGGAAGATCATGAATGTAATCGGATAAGTGTGGCACATCTTCAAGTACATAACCAGCGTTCCCTTTCACTACCTTCATTTCGGTGGCCATTTGCCTTTTCGTCCCACGTTAAAGCCAATGTATATTGACTGATTTAGTAGGTTTGATTGTGTTTGCCTGTACACTGCGGGGAAGAACAGTCTGTACTGTGGAGGTTTACCTGAGCTGAGAAATCACGCATGAATTTGGGATCGAATAGTCAGAATAAAACACGTGGCGCTATTTTTATAATCCCCATTGATTCCGGAGTGATGGTCTTTTGTCGGGATTTGGCGGCTCCACCTTCACCTACACTCGTTGGAGAACGAAGGCAAGTCAGTCATACTCTTTAGGGATGGTAACGAGCCGAACTCGAGCTTGACAGGCCCTCTTCAGCTGTTTTCAGCAAAAAGAGAGGAGCCTTGGGTTGGGCGAACCTAAGCAGCGGTTGAACCCAAAGTTCGATCAACCTGGCCTAGCCCGTGCCTATTCCATTTGCCATCCATAATCCTCCTTTTAAAAAGCAAAATTACTTTTGATCTAATGTTATTAATTTGAGAAGGACTATGATACCCCTACTTAGTTCTATTTAGGTTGTGTTTTGTCATTTGCATGTAATTGGGAGGGTAAACCAGTAAAAAAAACTATTGAATTTATTTAATTTAGTAATATTATTAAGAATTATGAAAAATAATAGTAAAATATTTTAATTTTTAATTTGTTGTAAAAATATATATTTAATAGTAATGATCACATCAACAAAATTATTTAACATGCGTCTGTTAAAAGATATATCAAATTATTAAATTAAAAAATTAGAAACAATCCTAAACTCTTTTACTCTCTTCTCCTTTTTAACTATAAAATTGTATCTCAAGCTACTTCCACTTTCGCTAAAATCTTCCATCAATATACCACTAATGAGAATATTGGTTGACGCGAATAGTTATCATGTAATCCTAATAAATAATTATTCCTTTATTCGGTTAAAAAATAACATACAGAATAACTAATCACAAATTTATTATTCTTACACTTTCAAGAATAGTTAAAGATACCTCGTTCTTATCTTTACCTATTCTGTAAAACACGAAATAGAAAAAGATAACTTTTCTCCCTATTATTATTATTATTGTTGTTGTTGTTATCAATAATTTTATTATTATTATTATTGTTGTTGTTGTTGTTATTCTTGTTTTTCATCATCATCATCATCATCATCATCTTATTATTATTATTATTATTATTATTATTATTATTATTATTATTATTATTATTATTATTCTTCATCACACCCA
>JANJEY010000008.1:33493003-33504719 GCA_024703695.1 Erythroxylum cataractarum | reverse complement strand
TACAAGTTTCATGTAGACCATTTTATCAAATTTTGCCTCAAACAAAAGTCAACCCTCAAAGTCAAACATTCTCTCTCTAAAAAGTCAAACTTTTAAATTCTTCAAATTTTTACACTTTTTCTTTTTAATTCTTGCTATTAACTTCAACTCAATCAATTCATCCACTTTCCTCTTTTCATTACCATATAAATTCATTCAAATATCCAAGTCCTCTAAACGAAGCAATTCTTTTCTCATAGATTTTTCTTAATTTCATCAAATTTTCTTAAATTCATAATTTTCTCACCAATTTCTTTCTCATTTAAATCATTTTAATATTATAATTTTCACCCAAAAATTCGGGGTCCAACAACATTAGTTTTAGGGTCACTCTTTGATAATTTGATAGCTTTATGAGGAGTTTTCTTCATGTTCTTGTTGTTCCATGAACCGTAACTCTACTTATCAATTAATTTCAATTGTGGCGTATTGTTTTGGTTCAATTTTTCTTAGTTTATTGCTTGGTCTAGGTTGCTTGGACAATCATGATCCTTAAGGTATAGAAAAGTATCGAAAACCTTACATATCTAGTTTATTCTAAAGGCTGTCGAATTATATCAAGGTTAATCTTCGTCCATACGCGCATCATCTTTGGTATCAAAACATTGGTGTGGAGAAGAATTCTTATTCAACTCGATCGAAATTCAAGAAACCGCTACCCATCACCCATCTATTTATCGTCAGTTCATCAATTCAGGTGTGAATTAACTTTCAACCTAGGGTTTTCAATTATTATTCTTGTTTATTTTGTTGAAACTTTTAGCCTATATTAAAAAAAAGTTTAAAAAATCCAAAAAAAAGTCCCAAAAAAGTTTTAAAAAGTTTGAAAAAAGTAAAAAATGAAAAACAAAAAAAGATTTGTAGAACCAAAAGCGTTACCATCGAGTTTAAGAATTACACTATTTTCAAAAGTCTTACGTGAATGATTTGGTAATTGAATTGGATGAAATTTTAGACCTATCTTACATGAAATTAATTTGAAAAGAGTTCCAAAACTTGGCGCCATTGTTAGATTTCGTGATTGGAAGGAGTTAGGCTTTCCGAAGCACAATTTGAACATTGAGGATTCGAGAGGAAAAACACAAGAGGGTGAGATCATTACAGCAGCCAAGACACACGAGGGGTGTATTCTCAATTCGAGTGAAACACTTGAGGGAGTGTTTTGTGAGGATATTTTTCTACTGACTTTTCTTTGCAGGAACAAATTTCATTAGAGTTAAACGATAGTGTGAGAGGCCAACAATCAGGCGGGGCACAAGCCACCACCTTGGAGGCGATCCAGCAGCTGACTGAGAGCCTAAACACTGCTCTTGTTGGATTTAGAGGCAAAATGGTGGGGGTAAGCTCGAGAGATTGCTACCTTGAGGTGTGGTGCATACGAGGAGCCATGAATGGGACGCACTGGTCCTAGAAGCTAACATGCTCTAATTGTGTTAGAAGAGTATGGATCTAATGACAAAGGGGATTATGTGAGACTACGGGGACGAGCTCAACAAGTTGATTTTAGGGATAGACAAGACAGTGACATTAGGTTTATTAAGATGCAAATTCCACCATTCAAAGGAAAAAATGATCCAGAGCTCAACCTTGAATGGGAATGAAAGGTGGATATGATTTTTAAATGTCACAACTTTTCTGAGGAAAATAAGGTAAAACTCGCATCCATTGAATTTTTCAATTATGCACTAATTTGGTTGGATTAATTGGTGATTTCTAGGAAAGAAATAGGGACAAACCCATGAGTACTTGGGCTAAAATGAAAGAAATAATGAAAAAGTGGTATGTTCCATCTTATTACTACGGGGAGATGCATCAAAGGCTCCAACACCTAACACAAGGGAATCGAATTGTGGAGGAGTATCATAAGGAGATGGAGATCACAATGATAAGGGATAATTATAAGAAGGACCCTGAGGCCATGATGGCTCAATTTTTGAGTGGTTTGAACTGAGAAATAGCCAACATGGTTGACTTGCAAAACTACACCAACCTTGAAGAGATGGTAAACATGGCAATGAAGGTTGAGAGGTAACTTAAGTCTCATGGGATAGCGAAGATTGGGATGAGTTCTACTTCAAATTGGAACTCAAATTGGCCATGAAAAGAGGAGAATTTGAAAGGAAAGGTGTTGGAATCCAAGAGGCAACCAAACTCTTCTGGAAATTAAAGATATATCTAATAATCTTAACATTCAAGCTTCTTCTTGCAAACATTCTTTAATTAAATGCTTTTGATGCCTTGGAATTGGGCATAATGCCTCCCAATGTCTAAATAAGAGGGTCATCATTTTGAGGTATGATGGGCTGATTGAATCTGAGGATGATGAGGAATGTTTTGTGGATGATGTTTTGGAGGGAGAGGAAGATGAAAGTTGTGTGGAACGGGCTGTTAAAGGTGAAACTCTCCTAGTTAAAAGGGTGCTTAGTGTTTGGCATAAGACTGAAATGTTAGAACAACGAGAGAACTTATTCCATGCACGATGTTTGGTTGGTGGTAAAGTTTGTAGCTTGATCATTGATGGAGGGAGTTGCACCAATGTTGCTAGTTTGGATATGGTTAGAAAATTGGGGTTAACGGTTTTAAAGCATCTGAAACTGTATCACTTACAGTGGTTCAATGATAGTGGGGAAGTTAGTGTGACCAAATAAGTGCTACTATATTTCTCCATTGGACAATATGATGATGAGGTTCTTTGTGATGTAGTACCTATACAAGCTAGTCATGTTCTGTTTAGAAGACCATGGCAATTTGATCGTCTAGCTAACCATGATGGATAAACCAACAAGTACTCATTCAAGTTCAAAGGGAAGAATTTCATTCTTGAACCAATGACTCCACAAGAAATTTACTTGGACCAAATTCAAGCCTTGAAAGGAAGATTAGGTTTGGGTAGTGAGGAGGAAAAAATAAAGAGGGACAAGATAATGACTCATCGGAGGGAGACAACGCAAGTGAGCAAAAGAATGACAGATGTGTAAGAGAGAAAAATGTTAAGAGGGAAAACAAGAGAGAATCGAGAGAAAAGAAGGTGAGCTTGTATGCATATGAAAAGGACTTAAGGAGAGCATATGGAGCAAAGAGAACATTGATTTTGATTAGACACAGGGATTGTTTTCTTTCAGATTCTAACCCTATTGATGAATCTTTTTCATGTGTTTTTAAGTGTCTTTTGTAGGAATATGAGGATGTCCCCCTAGAGGAGATGCCAAAAGGGCTGCCTCCTTTACAAGGTATAGAGCATCAAATCGACTTTATTTCAGGAGCACAAATTTTGAATAGGCCAACCTATAAGAGTAATCCAGAGGAAACAAAGGAGCTTCAACGATAAGTAGATGAATTGCTTGTAGAGGGGCACGTGCATGAAAGTTTTAGTTCTTGTGCTGTTTCAATTCTACTGGTGCTAAAAAAGGATGAATCTTAGCACGTGTGTAGATTGTCCAGCTGTCAATAAGATCAAAGTAAAGTATCGACATTTTATTCCTCGACTTGATGATATGCTGGATGAGTTACATAGTGCATGTGTTTTTACAAAAATTGATATGAAAAGTGGTTATCATCAAATTCGTATGAAACCGAGTATGAATAGAAAACAACATTTAAGACTAATTACAGTTTGTATGAGAGGTTAATTATTCCATTTGGTTTATCTAATGCATCGAGTACCTTTATGAGATTAATAAACCATGTCTTACATGATTACTTAGGTAAATTTGTTGTTGTATACTTTAATGATATACTTGTGTATAGCATTACTTAGAATGATGATGTAGAGTATGTGCGTTGTGTGCTTGATACTTTGAGACATAAGAAGTTGTTTGCAAACCTTAAGAAATGTACTTTTGCATTGATAAATTGATATTCTTGAAGTTTGTTGTGAGCTTAAAGGGGATTAAGGTAAATGAGGAAAGGGTGAAAGGGTGAAAGCCATTCGAGATTGGCCAACACCAAGGAGTGTTTCGGATGTGAGGAGTTTTCATGGCTTAGCTAGTTTTTATTATTGATTTGTGAAACACTTCTCCACCATTACTGCTCCTTTGACTGAAGTTGTCAAAAAGGGGAAGGGATTTAGTTGGGGAAAAGATCAAGAGCATGCATTTAACTTGTTGAAATAGAAGTTATGTACTGCATTTATGTTGTGTTTGCCTAATTTTGATAAAGCTTTTGAAGTAGAATGTGATACCTCCAGGATCGGTATAGGTGATGTTTTAATGCAAGAAAACAAGGCTATTGCATACTTCAGCGAGAAATTAAGTGGAGCGCAACTCAATTATCCAACGTATAATAAAGAATTTTATGAAGTGGTGCGAGCTTTGGAAACGTGGCAACATTATTTGCAACCAAAGGAATTTGTCATCAAAACCAATCATGAGATTCTTAAGTGCCTGAAAGGACAAAGTAAATTGAACAAGCTATATGCAACTTGGGTGGGGTTCTTGGAAACCTTTCCATACATGTTGCACTACGAGCAAGGTAAGGAGAATGTGGTCACCGATGCTTTATCGCGCAGGTATTCCTTAATCTTAACTCTTACTTTAAAACTTTTAGGGTTTGAGCATCTTAAGGAGTTGTATGCCAATGATGTGGACTTTGCTAGTGTCTATACTGCTTGTGAACATGGTGCTTTTGAGAAATACTTTAGGCATGAAGGTTATTTATATCACCATAATTGTTTATGCGTGCCTAACTGTTCATTGTGTGAATTATTTATGCTTAAAACTCACAGTGGAGGACTTATGGGTCACTTTGGTGTCGCTAAGACCTTGGACATAATGCATGAGCATTTTTACTGGCTGAGAATGCAAAAGGATGCAGAATGAATTTGTGCCCATTGTATTGCTTGTAAGTAAGTTAAATTGACCACCAAGCCTCACGACCTATACAAGCCTTTACCCGTACCTAGTCACTCTTGGATGGACATTTCTATAGACTTTGTTGTAGGGTTGTCGAAGACAAAAAGGGGTGTAGATAGCATTTTTATTGTTGTGGATAGATTTAGTAAGATGGCTCACTTTATTGCTTGCAAAAAAACTGATGATGTTGTGCATGTTGCTAATTTGCTCTTTAAAGATGTTCTGAAGTTGCATAGTATTCCCAGGTTAATAGTTTTGAATAGGGATACCAAGTTTTTGGGTCTTTTTTGGCGTATTTTGTGGTGAAAATTAGGAAAGAAATTATTGTCTAATACTACTTGTCACCCCTAAACCACAAAAGTTGTAAATAGAACGTTAGGGAGTTTGTTGCGTGCCGTGATAGGAAAAAATTGAAAACGTGGTCTGATTGCTTGTCGTTTATTGAGTTCACTTATAATCGTAGTGTGCATTCTCTACTAGTTATTCTCCTTTCAAAATTTTTTATAGCTTTAACCCTTTAATTGTACTGGATATGGTGTCTTTACCTTTGCCTGAGTTAACTAGCTTAGATGGAGAGGGGAAAGCTAAGTTGGTTCAAGAGTTGCACGAGAAGGCTAAGCAACAGATGGAGTGGAAGAATGAGGTTTATGCACGCCAAGCCAACAGAGGACATAAGGAGGTGATCTTCAAAACCAGTGATTGGGTTTGTCTTCATCTTCAGAAGGAGAGGTTTCCTAACCATAGGTGGTCTAAACTTGATCTGTGAGGAGATGGTCCTTTTCAAGTCTTGGAAAGGATCAATAATAACACCTGTAAAATAGACATGCCCGGTGAGTACAACGTGTCCGCTACTTTTAATATTATTGACTTGTCTCCATTTGATATGGATGCAGACTCGAGGACAAATCTTTCCGATAAATGAGGTGTTGGGAGCCGATCTCGGAACCGGATCCTAATCGAAGAACGTAATGAAAGTGGTTGAAAATAAAGCGAATGGACATCGGATAATTTGAATCCGAACGCGACACAAATAAAAAAATGCGGAAACCAATAGTAACAACGAAATCGAATCGCAAAAAGAAAGCAGAATACATAACCAGATCGGATACGAATCAAACAAACGAAATCAGAAAAGGAACGAAACAAAGCAAAGCAAACACAATTCGAAAGCAAATCAAATGCAGAGACAAGTGAAAGCGGATCAAAAATTTAACAAAATAGATCCGACATCCAAGATCAAAAACAGAGAAAAGGAAAACGTCGCGTTGGAAACCCTAAGACATTCCAAATCCGGTATAAAATTTTTTTTCTGTTTTAAAACAAAACAATAACAATTTTCCCCTTTTGAAAATTGTTCCTTAAACTAATCTCCATTCATATAAACTTCCTAACTTGCAATTTCTCAATTCATGAAACATATTCTTCTACATTAATACAAATCCTAAAAATTCATCTTTTAAAAATCAATGCTTATCGTATTATACCTTTATTTCTACCAAAATTTTGCCAGCATAACGACTGCCTTATATTAAACCCAAAAACTGCAAAGGTTTAAAAACACTTCTATAATCCCAATCAAAATTCAGAATCATCGGACTCTCCCGTTTGGAATCCAAAACACCAGCAAGCGCAAATCTATACCTAACACTTCCATAATCCTCAATTCAATATGCCAATCTCATAATTCACTCTAATTCCCAAATCAATCATAAATATATATTCCAAAATCATACACAATTTTATATACAAATTCCAAAATCATTTACAATTATAGATCACAAATCCGTACATAATTTCCTCATTCATATACATCAACTCAATTATACACAAATTTATAACTCTCTTACATTCTAAAATGACTGCTTGTCATACATTAATGGGCAATTACAGACTTAGACAAAACGATACAAAACTCCCAAATCACACAAAATACAGACGATACGAAAGCGAACAATACATCTTGACATCCTTTCATCCAATCTCCTGCTCAAATACCTGGAGGTGGGGATAAAAGGGGAGTGAGCACAAAGCTCGTGAATAATATGTTTATAAATTGAAAAATAAGCGAAAACATATTTGCAAAAACCTTTGCCATTTATTTCAGAAGTTTCATGTTAGAACGATTTGGCAAATCCGTTATTTCTCAAACTTTTCAAAGCATTGCCAAACAATTACGATAAATTTTCGGCTGAAAATCCACAATAGTTTATTTCTCAAAATTTTCACATTTCTTTCACATTTCATGAACAAAGTCGATATTTCTTAAACATTTTCAAAATATGCAATGCATTACACTTAGAAACAAAAACAAAACACATAACACATCAAATGGTCTGGTTCGGTCCAAAACAGAACGTACTGCACATTCCCGCATAGCGGTCCTATGCAGCCGTGAACGAAACGTACTACACCTTCCTGCATAGCAGTCCGGTGTAGCCGTGACTTATGGTAGTCCGAGATCGGAACTCCAATGTCACTAACGGGCAGCCGGGAGAAGGCTATAAAAATAGGCAAGTGAGCACTTGTTCCACTTATGGGACCTGACCAAACCCACATAACACATAATCAAAAACCGAAAACTCGGATTGCCCGTAGGCACTTTCGAAAATCTTAATTTTTCAAATAGTGTCATACTCGACCCATGCACATACACAAATCACATCAAATCATATAGCAATTCACATTCAATCTAAAATTCATCAATTAAATCACATATAAATCAAATTCATACCTATGAATGCAATTTATTTCTTTGAAAACATATATCAAACATATACATATTCATAATGCATTTTTTTTTCAAATTTGTCAAGTAATTCAAAAACCATGAATTTTTTAAATCTTGTAATTTCTTCAAATCATTTCTAAAAGAAGGAATTTAATCCTTCGAAAACATAATTTTTCAAACATTTACATAAACAATAATTTTTCAAAGCTTTTCTTCTTGATTTTTCAATATCACATGCTTATGCTTAAAATTCAATAAATAAAAATACTACCCACCTCGAATCGATGATAGAAGCTTGTCCTTAGCTTCAATTTGACCATTGCATCTTTTTTTCTTCCAACTGAAATTTTCCTAAATCGAATTAACCCAAAGTCAACTTCATAAATGACATAATCCTCAAATTAAACTTAGAAAACACTAATTCCACATATAATCAAGCTATCTAAACCATAATTTGCCAAAATCCTCAAATCCCAAAATTGACCTAATCCAATTCACCCAAATTCAATATCATAAATCACAAAATCTTCAAAATTGGTATCATATTTCACCAATCCATAAAATTTTCCATGATTCTAAGCTAATAATTTCCAAAAATCCCAATCACAAAATTAGGCATAAACCTTAATTAATTTTCATCCAAAATTAAGCATAACCTAAGGCATAAAAATCAAAATTGACTTCATAAATCACGTAACCATATCATTTTTCAAGGTCTCTAAACCAAAAAAACTTACAAAATTTACAAATCAAAATTTCGGGTCTTACCTCATCCTTCACCATTTTCAGATATATCTTGGTTTGGAAGGAAGCTTTCATCATCTTCCATCCTTTTTCCCTTAGATCAACTCGAAAATCATGCTTGAAAATCAAAAAAATTCGAAAACCTAGCTTCACTTTCCTCTTTCTCCCTCATCTGAATGCTCTCTCCTTTCCTCTCTTCTTCTTTTTTCTTCTTTCATTTAATCAAGGTCGTGCTTCTCCTTATGCCACATGATAGCCCCTTTTGTTTTATAATGCCATGTCATTTAATGAGTGTCAAAAGACCCATATACCCTTACATAAATGCCTTATAACCTAACCCTTTAAGTGATGTTCCAAAAATGCCCTTCCTTTTTGCCTTAAAACTGACATCTTGGCCCCTTATTCGATCAGGTAAATAAAATAATTTGATAAAACTTTCTTCTATAGAGATATTCCTCTATGTCTTATGTTTCTAACGATACCAAAAACGCTCAATTCGGTTCAGAAATGAAGAAGTTATGACCAAAATACTTTCAGACCATTACAAAACCGAGGCTGAACACTACACCTAACTTTAATCCAGAAATTAAAGGTCTTAAAGGCTAAATTGTCATTCGACTCCTTTATATGACTTGTAGATCCATTTCTCTAGTTCAATTTTCATTAAGAATCAACTTAATCGGAGCTCTATAGCTCACGATATCACCAAAATACTGAACCATGTTCAGAAAAATATCCAGCTCATACTCTTTTAGTCGATCATCCCACTTTGATTCAATCGGTATTTCTCAATTAAAACTCAAAAATCATAAAATTTTATCGAGAGATAGATGGATGTCTTAGAAATCCAACGTTTCAAAAATAAGATCTATCGAATGTCTGACGAAAAAGTTATGACCAAAAAAGTGAAGGGAGGTTAGAGCTCGGCCAGAAAATCTCGGTCAGCAAATTAGAGGTCGACCAGAAAGAAGATCGGTCGGCCGCAAAGATCAGTCGGTCGATAGAGGTCGGTCGGCCATCAGAGGTCGATCGGCCATCAGAGGTTAGTCGACCAACAGAGGTCGGTCGGTCATCAGATGTCGGTCGGCCAACAGAGGTCAGTCGACCTTCAGAGTTCGGTCAGCCAACAGAGGTCGGTCGGCCATCAGAGGTCGGTCGGTCGGTCAGCACCCAATCCGACCTTCAAACGTCTAACACTCATAACTTTTGACTCAGAACTCCAAATTTTACAAACTTGGTACCGATGGAAAGATAAAAAGAAGCTGTACAAATTTTATGAGAACTTAAACCCAAATTCAGTTTCTAAAAGGATCAAAAACCTCCACACAAAGTGATTGTTCGTCAACTTCATCCTAAACAGCATCAGAATTTGCAAACATCATAACTTTTCACTCCCTTGTCCAAAATTCCATACTTTATATCAATGGAAAGATAACAACATAAACTACCACTTTCAAGAAGAACTTAAAGCCAAAATCAGTCTCTATAATGGTCAAAAGTTACAACAAAGTTTCTACCCTGGAAATCAAACCTAAACAACATCAAGACTTCGATCGATCATAACTTCTAACTTTGATATTAAAAAATTGCATACTTTATGGCGTTAGAAAGCTGGAAACACAAGCTACAACTTTCATTAAGACCACTTTGGCCAAATCCATCTAGATCAGTACAGATTTACCATTGAAGTTTCTGAATATCATTCCAACACATCAACTTCACATATCAACACACTACCCCAAACTCTTCAACTAATTCCTCTCAAACACAATTCAAAGCTCCAATAAACTATTCCAAAGCCATTTCCCAACATCAAACTCAACAATAAAGAAAATGTGCATATACATTTTTCTTTTACAAAAGTCATACACAATCATACACAAAACACCCATTTCATGTATTAACCTCAAAATATCATTGCAATTGCTCCAATTAAAGTTACCCAATTCAAAAATTAAATACCACCAATTCCTCATTTAATTTCATTTAACAAATCAAGTCTCTAAGAAAAGTTCGGGGTCCAATATATTTCCCTCACCCTAATAACTCCCAATTATTGCTTGTCCTGAAATCAACATTGTTATAGAGTCCAAAACTAAGTTTCCCTTTGATAGCTTTAACAACACCCTCAAAGACTAACCCCAAGAGGTCTAGATGTAAATTTGTCATCAAGGATGGATTCACCTAATTGCTCTTCACCTTCCAATCCTATTGAGGTTGCCACCACTTATAACCTTTTGAAGCATAACATTGGAAAGCCCTTAGAAATGTGATCTCTATTCAAAGCCCAACTAGATACTCCCAACCTAGTACAATAGAGGTTTTTATTTTGAAAAATAAAAGGAGATAAAAAAAATATGACTAACATAAGGGTTTGAGACACCTTACTTCTTCATCTAATGATTATCTCATGGATTTTTAAGGGGTAAGAACTAGCCTAATAAGAAACAGGTGATCAACAACTACCTGGCTTTAAAAACCATGTATAATTGGACACCTATAAACTAAAATCAAAGAGATCACTTTCAAATATTGTTAATGAACCTTTGAAAAGAATGGGTGCTTCATTGCAAATCACTCGAACCATTACATTGATGTAATAATAGTTGGTTTTAACCCTAAAAATGTTAGTATCCTTAGTTGCTCCATGTCTAATTAATTTATCCATAATTTTTCCTCTCTTAATCAAGTCTCTCTCCTAATAGAAATAATTATGGTATGTGCTTATAATCATGAATTACAAAGCTACAAATTATAGAAGAATTTGGAACTTATTAACTCATCTAATCTTGGATGACTTCAACTTAATACTTTCCTTTCAAGAAGAGGATGGTGAAAGGCTTAATTCCAAGCTTCAAAATAATAACCTCTTGAATTTAATCAATGCTTGCTCCTTATTAAAACTTAGATATAATAACTCTTACTTCACTTGAAGCAACAAATAGGACGACCCTAGATTGATCATAAATAAATTGGACAAGGCCTTAGTCAACTTATACAGCTTTCCTCTTTCAGTAGCAGTAAAGCCCACTTTAGTACTGTAACACCCCACTCCTGCAAGACGCAAACCCGACATCGTGGTGATATCCGAATTCGTGCTCTGTGAGATCGGCGTGCTAGCAAAATCAATAAGCCAAAACCCAGTACATAATTTTTTTTGAAATACGATAGAATGTGCAGAAATCAGTAAACCTGTTGGGACCCAATCTGGAGACCGGCGCCCTAACCCGAAAACGAAAGCCAAAGCGAAACGAACGGATCATAGATCGAAGCAAATTAATTACGAATCGAAAGCGAATTGGATCAAAGCAAACAAATTGCTTATTCGATCTTAAACAAATTCCGACATCCGTAA
>JANJEY010000008.1:33433579-33458518 GCA_024703695.1 Erythroxylum cataractarum | reverse complement strand
AGATCTTATCTTTCCAGTGATATAAGGTAGTGATTTTTTTGACATTTGTGCAAGGAGCTATACTGTTTTAAAATTTGTTGTCCAGATTGGGGAATTTCAGTGGGCAGATTCTTTGTTGAATTGTTTGACCCAGTTAACAAGTGAATTTGATTTCAGGTTGTTCATGAAAGTTGTAGAAAACATTGTGATTTTTTCTGTGCACATTTATTGTGTAATTTTTGACTAAGGAAATAGGAAGTTATTGAATTTACAAAATCCTGCACTGTTTTGAGACGCATTGATTAGGCTGCAACTTTGATTGCATTTTTGACACCCTTAGAGGTGAAATTGGCTTTTTTGTCCTTCATAAAACTTGTAGAGCTCTCTTTTGTCTATAAAATAGACACCAATTTTGTCCAAATTGGAGTTCGGAATAGGGAGTTATGACCTAGACAAGTTGGCATATCGGAGGCAATTGTTTCAGATCTGTCATTTTAATAGGGCTAGTCGACTAGGATTCTTAAACCAGTCGACTAGAACATTATAGTAGGGCTAGTCGACTAGGATTCTTAGACCAGTCGACTAAGACATGTATTTCTCCACTATTTTGCCTATATCTTTGTCATTCGACCTCTGATTAACCTGATTCTTGAGGTATCGGATTCGTGAAACATTGAAATTCATTTTATGAGAAATGGGAAATTTTTAGACGGGAAATTGACGTGGGTCCGGGTAATGATTCTTTGGTCACTGTTTTGTTTATTTTTGGACCTATAAAGGCCCGAATTGAGTAATTTAGGTGCCGTTAGATTTCTAATTTTTAGACGGAATTTTTATAATGAAAAATTTTAGATTAGAGCCGGGAATATCATGAACATGCATTGTGCACCTTCTAATTGCTACATATGCAACATTAAATAGTCCTGATTGAGCAATTGGTAATATTTATATTCTGTAACTGTTATAGAGGCACTTTTGGAGCGCCGATCCACCGATACCACTAAGACTTTCAGGTATTAGCTCGGAAGTACAGGTGAGTAACCTAGAAGGTTCATTCAATTATTATATGTTCAATATGGGGAAATAATGGAGGAATTAGGATTGTGTTTGTTTATGACTGGATTCCGGACAGGTGGTCCGATGAATTGGGAGAACTGTCATAGAAGTGTATCTGGTTGTGATTCTGTGAGTTAAATTGCTCATACTGTGTGAAATTGTGATACATGAATGGATTTTACAGTTACTGCTTAATTGTAATATGATCAATTGTGACTGATAGAATTGTGCTATATGAACGTGAATTGTTTGCTATTACTGTGATACTGTGATTAATTGCTTGAAGTATTCTAGATGTGCACATTGTGCATTGCTTGCTACACTGTGCTTCATTTCGTTGCCTCTATTGGGGCAGACTGTTTGATATGGACTCTTAATTGGGCATATGCATTTCATACACAAATGCATAACTGGATAATAACAACAGTTGTGACCAGAGTCACCACTGATATTGATACTGAAAAAGAGCCTCGAGCTCGAAGGGAGTTAGTGCATACCCAGAGGGCTCTCCTACTCCCTAGACGCGTCTACTGTACATTGTTCACTGTTTATGCGCTCGATCACAACACTGTAATCAACTGGGTGTCACATGTGTATTGCATACATACTTGACTGAATACTAGGAATGGGATCAAGGCCAGAATGCCTTCCAAAATTGTGAATTGCTTGTATGCTGCATAAATTGGGCGAACCATTGATGATGGTTCCTCAATGAGTTTGCAAAACTCACCCAAAATTTGCATCTATTTTTCAGGTCTTAAAGAGTAACCCGTTTGACACGGGAGTATGTCTACCGTATGCAAGGGACAGATAGAGATCGGGATCAGTTTGCATTTGCATTAGTGTCTCATAAATTATATTCCAAAATCTTTATAAAAGAATGCTTTGTATTATAGTGAGCCCAATTTGGTTATGGCTTTTTGTAAATTATTATTGAATGATTGTAATAACTGAAAATGTTTATTTATAAACGTGGGCTCAGATTGTTTTCTGTCTATTCCACGCACATGAGAGTAATGAAAAAAAATATTTCATACTGAGTTTCAACTGACTGATGTAGCACGCCACCCTCGTGGGACACGAACTCGGATATCACCAATGATGTCGGGTTCGGGTCACGCGGGAGTGGGGTGTTACATTGGTAGTACCAGGATATATAACATAGACTACATATGAGCTTCCTCTAGAATTTCTTTCCTCAAATTATCCATATTAGGGACACACAGCCTCTGTTTATCCACAATGTCTCATCCCTCAACTCAAACTAAGAATTCAGATTCATTTTCACTTTCTTTATAAGCTTCACCATATTAGGATTTTCCCCTAGACTTTTTTTATTCTTTCATGTAGCATCAGTCTTAACTTTAATGTAGTAATCAGTGCCTCATCCTGCTCTAGATTTAAATCCATATTCAGAGCTCTCAAATGAATCAAGTTTGGTAACCTTGATAACTGAATATAAGCTACACTAGTATTCGACGTCTTACTTAAAACATCAGCCACTATATGAGCTTTCCCCGCATGGTACTCAATTGAGCAGTGAAAATCTTTCAATAGCCCAATCCATCTCCTCTGTCTCATATTTAATTCCTTTTAACTCAACAGATACCTTAAACTCTTTTGAGCGGAATAAATCTAGAATGTCTTCTTCACTATCACCCGATTCAGTTGCCTATAATAGATGCAACAAATAAAAATGGAGCTCCCCAAAGTGAAACACTGGGTCTAATAAAATCTTTTTTTAACAACTCCTGAAGTTGAGCCTTCAACTTCTTTAATTCCTTCTGTGCCATCCTATATGGAGGAATAGATATAGGAGTTGCACCCGAAACTAAATCAATCGTAAACTCCTCCTAGAGGTAAACCAAATAGCTCGATGGGAAACACATATAAGAATTCCCTAACCACGAGAATGTGTCGCACTTTCTGCTCATCTCAAGTATTGATGACATGGGCCAGATAGGCCTCACATCCACCTTATATAATTCCCAATTCACTCATAAATGATATCAACATGGTTGGCATTGCTAGACTAATTCCTTTGAAAACTACTCTCGGCTGACTACGAGATTATAATACTAACTCCTTGATATAGTAGTTCATGATAGCCCTATGAGCAGTGAGTCAATCTATGCCTACGATAATATCTATCTTATAACATCTCATTCCCATACTAAGGGGTAGAACCTCAGATTTCTGTAATTGAGAAAATAGCAATGAGAAATTAGAAAATTGCATTTCATGCTCATGTATAATGTTAGCATACACAAATGTTGATTTGATTTTTTGCTCATTACAATGAATGGTTCATGCACTCATTTGACATTTTGCAGGTATAAATGATTGTTTAATTTGATTATTATGTGAATTATGGATTATGTGTTTTAATTATTGATTTGGAGAGTATATGTATTGACTCAAAAAATTTGGTGAAATTTTGGGAAAATTTTGAAATTTTAAGGGTATATTGGACTAGGAAAAATGACAAGTGCCAGAATAATTGATGAATAGTGGTATAAATAAATCTAAAATGGCAGTAGAAATTTTAATATGTGACATTAACTAGTTAATTGGAGTAGAAATTGGAGACAAATGAACTAGTTAATAAAAGACTAAGAAGAGATTGTGAAAGAGTCACTTGCCACACCATTTCTTTTAAAACCCGAAATTCACTAAATGAAAGGCCCATATTATGGTCTTTCACTTGTCCATTTACAAAATACACTTCTTTTCTCCTTCTTCTTCTTCTTCATTTTCTTCATCTTTCTCTTCTTCAATCATGAAACTCACTCTTACCTTTACCATGTTGATTTTTAGTCTAACTCTTTCACTTTGTTTCTCCAAGATTTGTTTCTTCTCCATTTTGCCACTAAAGACCCAACCTATTCCTCTTTAAAAAGGTAATGACCGTATATATTGGAGGAGCTAGGGTTTTATGGTGATTGAAGAAGCTTTGGGTAAATCAAGTAAGTATAAGCATCATTATTCTTAATTTGACGAATTAAGCATATTTGATGATAGTTATAGGTTAATTGTTCATAAATTGAGCATAAAACGTGAGTGAGTAATGGGAATAGATTCATGTCTTGCTTTTGTGTTTTGATGCATAATAGATTATGCAATGATATAATGTTGGATTAAATTGAGTAAATGGTGTTTAAAGGGTGCTAGAAAAAAATACTAGCTATAATGTTTTTCCATTGATTATGCCTCTGTCATTTAGTCATAACTTGTTTTATAGATATCTAAATGAGATGATTTTTGATTTGGATTAAATGAGAGACATATGACTACATTTAAGACATCGAATTCAAATTCTTTCTTTAAGAGTTTCAAATTTTAACCTGAATTTGAGTATTTGGTGTTGGAAAAACTGTAGAAAAAATTAGATAAATAATGAGTTTTTGTTCTATTTTTGTGATAAATTAATGTAAATCTCTTTAGATGTTTTTGTGATGAAATAAAATGAATGTAGAGCTAAAGAAAGGGATTAATGTGGTATCTTGAAATGAGAAGAATTAAGTTGATAGTTAGAAGTGAAATGAAAGTGAAAGTGAAGTTGAAAATGTGTAGGAAGTTGATGATGAATGTGTATATATGTGTATGTTCTATTATTAGTGTTCATGATCTCCAATAGACTATAGTTTTTTTATGGATGACATTGAGTTGAAATGTAGTTAGAATGATGGGAAAATGAGTTAGAAATGATAGATAAGCTTAAGGTAGTGAATGTAGTAAGTAAAGAGCTAGAATTTGGAAAATGGGATTGCACTTGGATATACTTTAGGGCATGACGCATAACTTTTTCTGTAGAACTCGGATTGAGGTCATTTAGGTATGGTTTTAAGAGGATATTGATATCTACAATTCTATGAAGACTCGGCTCAGTGAAAAGAGGATTGTACCATGAGAGAATTAGATGTCTAGAGGTCAAAATTTTAAGTTTTTGTAAGAGACCTGTAAAGGTCAATTTAACAGACATGGATGTCCGCCTAATGAACATTTGCAGGTCAATTGGTTGAATGAACCTAGAATGATGCCTTCATTAATGGACTAATGTGTGATATGTTTGAAGTGATAATTGGGATTATAACTTAGTGAATGAATGGATGATATCAAAGTACCAAAGGCATGAGTATAATGTGAATAAAGATGTTCATATGATTGTAATTGTGATTCAAAGGATATGAGTAATGAGTACCTAGTAAAAGTGAATGACAATTGGATATTTTGAAATAAAATAATGCTAAAATTGAGAATGTTCATAAGATGTGAGAATTTATAATATGCCTGGGAATGTCATTGAGCATGCATTGTATATAGTCCATGTACACATTTGTGCAAAAATGAATACTTAAGATTGTGCAATTATTAACGTATGTATTGCATGATGTTGATACACAGGATAGAACGTTCGCATCCAGACACTTTTGGATCACGGAAGCTAATGCTAATTTGGAGCGTATTGTGAGATGAACTAGATGGTCTTACGTACTATTTGTTCTATTTAAATTCTGTATTGAATTACTAATGAATGTGACGGTGATTGTACTGATTCTAGATAATGAAGGTTCTATACTTGATGCATGAATGTGATATTAAAGTGCTACTTGTATATGAATATGAAGAAATAAATGCTTCTAGACATGATTGATTGATTATGAGAGATGCATTCTATACAAGACTTGATTGTTAAATGTTAAAAAAAAAATGTGAATACACATATGAATGAAAAGCTAATTCTCAACTAAAATATCGAATATCGGACTAAGGTCTGATGATTTTTGAAAGTGACTAATTGATCATATGATTGAATGAGAATATAAAAATGTGATGCATTTCATTACATGAATGCATGAAAGATAAAGGTAGTTGTGACTAGAGTTGTTAGTATGAAGAACTTAAAGCTTAGAATGTGCTAACAGCCTCCGACTCAATTGTGAATGTACCCAGTATCCAATAAGGGATATGGTACATTATCTGATACAACTTGGTATCCACAAGGCATACGGACCAACCTAGTATCCACAAGGAATATAGGCCAATAACAAGGCACTCAGTCATAACAATAATAATTAAAAGTGAGTCTCATATGCATTGCATATAAAATCGATATTTATGTTTTAATAAATTTGAATACTTTCTGAATGTGATTTATGCTTAAGTGAATGTGTAATGTATGTGATTTAATATGATGAATTGATGAACTGTATGTGTTATGTGTTCGAGTTACCTATTGAGGATAGTCACTCACTGAGTTTGCAAAACTCACCCAAAAATTGTAATATTTTTCAGGCTCAAAGGAGTTAACTCGTTAGCCAAACAGGAGTATAGCCATCGTATTCAAGTAAGAGATTGATGTCGGGTCTAGTTCATCTGTATTTGTATTTTCTTTATTTTTTATCAAATTGAGTCTTCCGCAATTATTGTAACTTGTTTATTTCAATATTTCTATTTTGTAATAACTTTCCAAATTGGAAACGTTTGTAAATGATTTTGCAATGTAATGAAATTATGACTACAAGTATTTTGTATTTGTAATGGGCCCAAATGGCTATTGAAATTCTGATGATTGAATTGCTGCGATTGAAAATATTTCTGAATAAAAGTGAGCTCGATCTGATTATTGATTTCCCCATATGTTTGTTGTTTCAAAACAAAAATTTGTAATGAGATTTTACTAACAACAACAACAAGAAGAAGCTAACTACAAGAAGAATTACAAGAATCTCTTTACAAGAGATCGTTTATCTAGATCCTAGTATGCTAAAGTTTCTTATTGCGGGTCATGTCCTCAGTAATTTCTAATATTGTCATATCCTTCTCAATCACCTCCAATTCTTCTTAGGCCGCCCTATTTTTCTCTTACGGTCTTTGAGTACGATTTTCTCACATCTTCTTACTGGAGTGTTTGAGTGTCTCCTCTTGATATGTCCAAACCACCTAAGCCTTGTCTCTTTTAATTTGTCAATAGTATTAGCTATCTTCAATCTAGCCATTATCATTACATTCTTGATCTTATCTCTTTTAATAAGGTTGTACATCCATCGAAGCATCTTCATCTCCGTCACTATTAGCTTATGATTATGTACTTGTTTGATTGGCCAACATTATGCTCCATAAAACATAGTTGGCCTAATTGCTAAACGTATAATTGACCTTTAACCTTAAATGGTATCTCCTTGTTATACAAAACTCTTGATGCACTTCTCCATTTATAAGCAAGAAATTCTACAAGATAAAAAAAAATGCTGGCTTGGTTGTATTACATATTGGAGGTAAGGGGTGAATGGAAATAGATAGAAAACTTCAGGTGGAAGCAAACAAATTTCAAGGATTGACATTTTTTGTAGGGTTCTTTTTTCTATCCTTTTGTCTTTAACCATGTCAATTGCGATTTTTATCCATCACCATTTCTTATATCAAACTAATAATATAAATTTTTTATATAAGGCCACCATCACTTTATCAACTGTAAAGTGCTTTCCAAATTTTTAATGTCAATACCATATCATATACTCATATTTTGAACTATATCATTTTATTTTATTTTTTGTAACTTTACTAATAAAATAACAATTTACTAATAAAATATCAAAAAAAACCTCTAAAATTTTGTACTCATATATATGTATATATGGTTCAAAACTTTAAATAGCAAAATAATTATACTAATGCAAACATATTATTTGCAATATCATCTTCAATATTTGTCACGTGATTCCTTAATCTATTATCTTATTGACAATATAGGAATACTTGTTTAATAACTGATTATGATATGAAAATGTGAAACTTTACCTTTGGTCAAGCATGAAACTATATGCAATATAGCAAAATACCAATGAAAAAAAAGATTGGTTAGTATGCTAGTGACAGGTGAAATTGTTGAATTAATTGTATTGCAGACGAAATACAAAAATCGCAACTGAGAGAAAAATCTCAGTTGGACAACCGATAAAAGTAGGAAACCAAAAAAAAAGTTTGTTTGGTTTTGTTACAAATAGACTTGGAGGGTGGCAACGGCAAGCTTAAAGAATCATGCCCATTCCGGGCAGACATATCACCGACAATATTATTATCGCCCAAGAAGCTATCCACTCAATGCGTAGGAAGAAAGGGCGCACGGGTTTTTTGGCGATTAAAGTGGACTTAGAGAAAGCTTATGATCGCCTCCAGTGGGATTTCCTACTCGCAACCCTCGAGATTATAGGTCTTCCGGCGAAGCTCATCAATGTCATTCAGCAATGTGTTATGACGGTGACGATGCAAGTCCTTTGGCAATGATCCGTCTCCGATTCTTTTACCCCGACCCGAGGGCTTCGTCAAAGTGACCCCCTCTCTCCTTACCTCTTTGTCCTTTGTATGGAGCGGCTCGGCCATATGATCCCTCGCGACGTGGCTAGGGGGCAGTGGAAACCTATTAAGTTGAGTCCCACCGAGCCCCCGCTATCTCACCTCTTTTTTGCTGATGATCTCGTTTTGTTCGCCGAAGCTACTGTGCAGCAGGCCCACGTTATAGCAAGGACTCTGGAAGCGTTATGTCAAGCATTTGGGCAGAAGGTTAACATGACCAAAACTAAGATCTTTTTCTCCAAAAACGTCCCAACAGCCACAGCTAGCCAAATTAGTCACGCTCTTCACTTCCACCGTACGACGAATTTCGGCAAATATCCCGGCAAATACAAAACGATCTACTTATCAACATATCTTGGACAACACTCAACGGAAGCTGACTGGTTGGCGCGCGAAACATTTGTCCCTCGCAGGTCACGTCACCTTAACTCAATCGGTGTTAGCAACCCTCCCTGTTTTCACCATGCAGACTGTCCGCCTCCCGCGTTGTCTTTGTGATGAGTTGGAGCAAATTATGCGCAAGTTTCTCTGGGGTTCCAACGGCGAGCATCGAAAGCTTTCCCTTGTTAATTGGGAGACTGTGTGTCAACCCAAAAAAGACAGCAGTCTTGGACTTAAGAGAAACGAGCAACCAATGATGCCTTGTTAACCAAATTGGGCTAGGCTCTCCTTACTCAACCTACTGTGCTTTGGGTCCGCATCGTTCAGGCCAAATACCGAATGGACCCATACCACACTCCTCCTACGTTGGACCGCTTCGGCGCTTCGAGTGTTTGGCAAGGCATTGCGGCCATCTGGTCGTATGTCGTCCGTGGTCTAGCATGGCATTGTGGTAATGGCCGACGCATTTATTTCTGGTTGGACAATTGGGTGCCAACTTGGGGACCCCTCCAGACAGTCGCGACGACTCCCATCCCGGTGGACCAATTTTATGCTACAGTCGCAGACTTGAAGCATGAGGACGGCTCTTAGAAGTGGCAGCTCATTCAACCTTACCTCCCTGACTCAGTTTGTATGACTCTAGCTGGGATGTTTCCCCCTGCAGCCCCCCTAGCGAACAATACCATTAGTTGGGGCCTCACAGACCATGGGAGGTTCACTACAGCATCGGCATACGACTTAATTGCCAATAGTGCGTCGACCCCACCGAACAATCTTTGGCCTTTAATTTGGAAATGGGCAGGCCCTCAGCGCATACGAACCTTCATTTGGCTTCTCGCCCAAGACAAACTCCTGACTAACACTCAGCGTGTGCGGCGACATATTGCTTCCGATAGTCGCTGCTCCATTTGTGGACAGGATGAATCCTCTTTACATGTCGTGCGGGACTGTCCGCACGTGAGCACCTTCTGGCGGCAATTCCCCTCCTGCGTGGTAGATCGCGCGTTCGTCCAGCACGACACTACGCTTTGGGTACAATCTAACCTTCGGAAGTTCTCCCTGGACGTGCCCGGTGTCTGGTCTACCGTTTTTGGGATCGCCTACTGGATGCTCTGGACCTGGCGAAATAAGAGCCTGTTTGTCACAGATTTTGTGTGGTCGGACAATGGCCCGCGAGTAGTCCTAGAGTATGTTTAGTGAATCTCCCGCGCTCGTGCACTGGAGAACAATATTTTTTCTCACCAGGGGCTTCTCCTCGGGAGTCGTGTGGGATGGACAAAGTCCCCCACGGACTGGATTAAGGTTAACACGGATGGTGCCTACCAGCGGGGCTCGCCCATCCCTACTGCAGGCGGCCTTATTCGTGACTGTCACGGTCAGTGGTGCGGTGGTTTCTTCCAGCTTTTTAGTTGCAGCTCCGCCTTAGAAGCCGAACTACGAGGGGTCCACTCGGGCCTCCAACTTGCTTGGTCCCTCGGCTATCGCAGGATCATTTTAGAAGTGGACGTCTTGGAAGTTATTAATTTGCTTTTGACTACTGTCACGGAGACTGACTTTAATTTTGTTTTGTTGGCAGGCACCGGTAGATTACTCCAACAAGATTGGGAGGTGCAATTCCGACACGTCCACTGGGAAGGCAATCAGTGTGCTGATGCATTGGTCACTTTTGCTACTCAGAGCAACCCGGGGCTTCATATTCTTCAGGACCCTCCATTTCTTGTCCTCGCGCTTTTACATCAGGACATGCAAGGAGCACATTACCACCGAGCTTTGCGTGTGTTAACTTAATCGAGTTTTCAAGTTTTATTTTCCCTTGTATTCAAAAAAAAAATCATGCCCATTTTCTATAGCTAGAATATAATTGGAACTTGTAAATTTGTCATTCTCGCCATGTCTATGTAACTTTTGAGCAAGTTTCCTCATAAGGCCTTCAAACCCAACTTGCTTTGTCTGACTCGATACCCTCCTCTCAATGCTTTAATGGGTCAATTATGAGCTATGCCAAATCTGAAGGCTTAAAACGCACTTCTTTTATGGTGTTGCCCATGAACATATTCGTTAGAGTCGAGCCTTTGATACCCTTTAAAGATGTGCAAAATGCAAAGAAGATGAGTCTCTTTATGGAGAGTTGATTACAGTGGAAAAGACGGAGCCAAGAGAATTGACAGCAGCGGAGAATACGAAGGGAATAAGTGCTGAAGACGAGGAAAGGAGAGACCAAGAGACTTGCTTTATAAGACTAACAACAATGGCAGAATTTTATGTACAAATAGCCATCATAATTATTTTTTCAGGATAACCAATATTCTATTCTGAAACTAATAAACGAAATTTTCTATAATTTATACAATTTATTATCCTTAAATTTTTTTAAAATTCTCTAATTTCAATTTTTTAAGAGAATTTCTATCTTTTATATTTCTGATAAAAATAATAATAATAACATGTAATATGAACCTAAATTAACATAACTTAACTCAATCCCTAATTAATTTTGATTCAAATTAATAATTATAATAAATTATTAGTTTAAATTAAATCTAAGAGTAGAATCAATTGTCATACAAGAAATTTTTTATTTTTGTACGTATAACTTCCTATGAAAAAAATGGTCAACAGATGAATGTTTCTTTTCAATTCTATGTAGTTCAAAAATTGCTATGGCCTATTTAATCGTAATAGGACGCAACAAGTATCTCCGTTTTGTTGCTCGGCCCAGCTAATCATTCTCAGTTGAGAAATCTTCAAACAACTGTCAAAATGGCAGTGCATCCCTTATAGCAAAAAACTTCACCTGTAACTTCTTTTTGAACTTTTCATTCTTGGATTTGAACTTCAGAATGCATAGCGATAAATAGCATCAGCAACACCATCTTCATCATTGCTGGGACCAATCACATTGGCGACAGCTTTCGACTTCTCTGATCCATTGCTAAGCGCGATGCCTAAAGAAGCCAACTCGAGCATCTCAACATCATTTTCTCCATCACCAATCACCATAATCTGAAATGCGAACAATCAGAATCAATCATGACAGAGGACAAAAGGTACATACAGAAGACCAAGTACAGTCACAGTTTCAGGTTTGGCTCATTAGTTCATGGTATTCACAGCCATTCTCATCTGCCACCCCTATTCTGCTTTGATGTGAAGTAGAAGGAGATCAATGTACATAGCAGATGCTTAAAAAAATTGAGTTCTGTTTTATGTGTATACTTTTCCCACACGTTTTCTTAAGTACCACGTCAATTTTCATAAAACTTCAAATGCAGTAATTCCATTATTAGTTGGCATCACAACTCCAAACACAAGATAAAGTAGATGCACCTACGCATTCTCAACATGACAAGGTGGACAACAAACAATAGCAGAGATTTTATCCTTTTAATTCAAAACAAGAAATTAACAGGAAAAAGATTTAACTACAGAATGTTGGACCATACTTCCTTTGCAGTAGCACCCAAATGATCAAGCAGCAGTTTTACTCCATTCCCCTTTGAGGTTCCAAGAGGGACAATCTCAAGCACGTCAGGAACAGCTTGAACAACATTGGCCCGGTTCTCAGTTGCTTCTGACCAGTGTTGCCGCAGGGTAGTAGCCACTCTCTCTGCGGTGTCTAAAAATATTATTTTCTGCATGCAAAAATAGAAGTAATTACGAGTGAATTCCAATATGAAATCTCTCAAAGTATAATGGCTCGTTAGATAATTTTATGAATGTGCAGTGCATATCATCTTGCATCCCACTTACTCTACCCTGAATACAACTAAAAGAAGCCAGAATGCATGTATAGTGTTGCTCAAAAGCAATAGAGATGACAAGTTCATGACAGACTTTCTCTCAAGTAGGGATGACAATGGGTTGGGCCGGGCCAAGCTGGGGGGCCTTGCCTAACATCTATGGGGCCCAAGCAACCCAAAGCTCGACTCAGACTGGCCCAATTTTTTTATTTTTCTTATAGATATTGGGCCTCGGGCCAGGCGGCTAAGGCCTCACCCATTGACTTCAGGTCTGGCTAGTTGCCACCTCTACTGTGCAGGATATAACCATATTACAGACTGACCGAACTTGGCAATACTTAGAAAAGAAAATCAGAATTCACTTTACAGCAATAAACTAATGCATGACTATGTATGTGATGTATAATGTTCAATGTGTAAATAACACTAATAGAACATGTTTTGATCTGCAATGTGCATCGTAGCTGATAGCACAACCTTAGCATCCAGTAACTCTACAGACGTACAATTACAGGGAGCAACTATGCCTGTATTAGCAAGTTTTTCAAGTGCAACTCAAGATGACCAATTTATCCTAGAGACTTTCTGAAGGTTACAACCATATTACATATTGAACCTACTTCACAATTTCTAAGGCAGAAAATCAGAACTCATTTAACAGCAAGAAATCCTACAACAAACACTTGACACTAATTTTTTCTTGTTTATCCTCTTCATTACAGCTGTGGAATAATAGGGACAACTGCCCAATCATAGATGCAAGTTCAGAGATATACGAGTGTATCATTTCTTTTTTCATGCCTCAGAACAATCGCATTAGGCTAAGTACCTGTATCTCTGCAGCAGCCAATAGATGATCAACTGAAGGCATAACTTCTGCCTGAAAAGATACTAGTTGTAAACCACTAATGTTGGAACAGTTTCCAGGAGAGTATCAAGGAAATCACAAATGTATGTCTAAACATGTACCTTTGGCTCCTGATATACAGCATGTAGTGAATCAACAAGAGGGTCACCAAACAGTGTTAAGCAGCGATCTTGTGCAAATGCAACAAGAGGAACCTTGTGCTCCAAAGAAAAGAGACATGCCTATAATGTCAAATCTAGAAAGTGTGACTGACTGGAACATTGACTACAAAGACATCAACAACAACACTCATTACTAGGTGAAAATTTTCTTTTTTACCATTTCCAGGTAAGAGGAAAATTAGAATAAATAAGCCATCTATTCTCACACGAGACTCGTAAACTGGGTCTAAAGCTCTATGAATACCACATAATTCAAATGTTGTCAGCAACACAATAATTCCAATTTTTTACGGAGGGCAAAGGAAAAAATTTAAAATGCAAGTGAAGATTTTGTTATGATATAATAATCACATGCAAAGGTCATGTAGCATCAATAGACAGGGCAAGCTACTGCACAAACAAATTAGTCATTTCGTACAAAGTGTCTTATAGAAAAGGAAGTTCAATGAAGCCAAGACTCAAAAGTCCCGAAGCCAATATCATATCACTGCAACATCACATACAAGAGGTCACTTGATTGAAGACTGAAGTAGCAGACTGCACAGGCAATTAATTCAACAAGATTTAAGTAGGGATTAACTAAAAGGTCATACCCAAGTGCTCTAAAAGAAGGCCTAGTGAAGCAAAAATGAATCAATTTCTTGTGTTAGCTAACTTTTATATAGATTTTTATTTTTCACCCACTAATTGGTTTTCAAATGTTCTTTTAGCCCCGACCTCATTTGTTCAATAAATATAATTTACCCCATTTGGAGCAACTGGTAAGGTTACGTCTATGCGACTGGAAGATCACGGGATTTAGTAACAGAACAGCATCTTTGTAAAATACAAAGAGAAGGCTGCGTACAATTGATGACCCTCTTCTGACCCTCACAAAGCGAAGAGCCCTTGATCACTGGAGTTTACCCTAGAGTGAAATTATGGTTACATCAACACCAAGCCAAACACCATTCTTCTGGAGTAGTAAGTACGGAAGACACCTAAGTAGTTATTTCTATAGTCTCAAAACCTAACTACGGGAGAATCTCAACCCTTATAGTAAAAGTAATTTAAACTGTTCAATATATCTTCACAAAAGAAACTTCTAAAAGAAAAGACTAAATTAACATGTACAGCTGTCCTTGCACTAGAATAATGTACGGTATTCCCCCTACATAATCAACACACCATCCTGAGGAGCATAAAAAGGACACCCTCATCTTCAGGGTGGCATGAGGATAGAATTAATGAAGACAGGCCCAGCTTTCGCGTTCTATCATTAGCATCAGATTAACACAATCAACATGTGCGAGATAAAGTGTACCCTGTTAGTAGCAGAGGTGAATTCTTTAATATGGCATGCTCTAAAATTAAGATGACCAACTCCGCTATTGAAAAGAATCAGCAAAATCAAATAAAAATGTTTTCTGTATGTGTTTGCGTATACACATGTAGACACCCAATTTTTTGGTAACTTAATTGCAGTTATCCGATATAGCACTTAGAAATATGACCTCTCTGCTGACACTTGGATCTAAGTTGCTTCGAAAAATTTCCTGACCTTGTCTACCATAAACAAGCAGTCCCTGAAATCAAGAAGAAAACATCAAATGGGAAACAATAACGGAAAGCAAGAAACAATTGGTTGCAGATCAACTGCAAAAAACATTGTATGCACAAACAGGTATGTTAACAAATATACTAAAAGTATGTTAAGTCTTCATCACAATTAGAATTTCCACAAGAAGGTAGAAAAAGAATATGAATGGCACTTGGAAGTGAGGTGCAACAAAGTAAATCATTAGAAAATATGGCAAGTTAACTTACAAGAAAACCCTAGAATAAGCAGCTTCTTAGGATCAGATGTTAGTATTTTACAGAATCAGCACCACAAGAATGTGCATGTCAATTATCTTTTAACAGGTTTAAAAAGCTGAGAAATTTTACAAGGCAATACAAAATAACAATCATATATACATTTGATTATGTCAAGAATTGAAGTGCCACTAATCTCATGTCAAGAATTCAAGTGCCACTAATCTCATGTGTCTCTTGCAGTTTGTCAAGCCAACTTAAGCCAGGTTAGACTTGAAATTTTCCATTACATACAGACAAATGGTGCTCAAGGAAGATTAAAAATAGTTTAAAGCCCTTCTTTCTTTTCACATGTCTATAGATATAAATCACCTAGTAGATCTGTATGAGTAAGTGGAAACTGCAGCATGTGTATTACAAAGTCAAAACCAAGAGGTAGCAGGAGAGGACAAAATACAAAAAGGTAAAAGAAAACCTGTAAGAAAACACCAGGAGAGTTCACTGAGATAATGCCATCTTTACCAGCCAAATCAACCGTCTTCAAGATGTTTATTGCACCAGGACGAGCCTGTTTTAATGTTTTATTAGCAATATGCAGCTAGAACCTATATGTAAACCAAATATCAGGCAGAAGAGGAAATAGCATAATAAAGATCAGAAATTGACCCAATACTAGAAAGTCAAATCAATTTCACACCAAATGATTTATGGTCAATCTATAAACAGGTAAAATAAGTTACCCAGTAATAGTTCTAGGGGGGAAAAAAGACCAAGCCTAGGATCAATGGTAAAAAAGCTTCACAAAGGAATTATGAAACAATAGTATGGTACTCAACTAAAGTGCAAAAGTAAAATATATGCTTACTTTTCCAGTTGCTATAACAACCTTTACACCTCTTGAAACGGCCTCTTTAATTGCTGTTGCATTTGACAATGAGATTTTACTTCTGCTGTTCAGCAAGGTCCCTCGAGATACAAAGAAAAGCATCTGGAGCTAAAGTGAAAATCCATGAAGAATTAAAGACAGGAAAAAAGTTGCCTTACCATCCATATCACAGAAGATGTAGCTGAACTTGGGTTTATAGAATCGTAAACTGCCTACTTTCTTCCTGCCTTTTAACAAAGTATCAGTTACATTTCCCACTAGAGATGTTTACATGTGAATTTATATGCATAAAGAGAGAGCGAGAGATCATAGCTCCAAATTTGACAAAATATTGATACCACATAGAAAGAAAACTACAATAGCTAGGAGAAAAATCTTTGAACTTTTTTTTTTGGAAAATAGAAAAATCTTTGAATTGATAGACAACAATTTAGTAAAATTACCGTCAGGATTTTCTGTAGGATAATTTTCAGCAGTGTCAGCATTATAAGCACTCTGAATTAGTCCTTTCCCTTTCCACCCAAGAATCTTTAGAAGTTGTTCTTCTGCTTTCTCCATTTCAGTTTCAGCCTCTTCACTAATCTCATGATCAAATCCTAATAGATGCAACAACCCATGCACCTACATTTCATGAACATCAATTTCAGCATCATAAGCATCATAAGAAGGTTGATTTATGAACGGACAAAGGAATAAATAGAAAATTTTAAGGGTATGTATTAGAATCATCTGAAACTGACTTCATAAAGCTGATAAAAAAAAATAGAAACTAAATTTATCCATCATTTTAAAGTCAGGTTCATTAAAAGTCTTATTATTTATTGGGTCCACTGTCCTTGAAATTTTATTCTTCTGTCTCAAACAAGCACCAGAAATATCATGTCTAAGTCTTCTCAAATTGGCCTGAGGAGAAGGAAAGCCATGAGTTGCTCTCTCTTTACTCAACTAGGTCATGTTGCCAAGAGCACGCCAGGGTAAGAATGCAGTAGGATTATTTAAAGAGTTTGCGAGCACATTCTTTAAGGTCTGATTTTGAAGTTCTCCAAATGGCTGCAGATAACCGGATGTTCCATACTCAATGCAAAAATATTTCCACAAAAAGATAGGAGGTCACGATGCACATAATTAAACCAACCAGGAGGATTCGTATTTCGTCCAGTAGGGTATGGCCTCTTTCCTCAGCTTGACGTGCAGCTGTCTCAACGGAAATTACTATGTCACCCATCATAAGCTGCAAGGAAAGAAATGGTCAAGTTCTTTGCAAAAACATAGGAACCTACAGCGAAAGATATGCATCTTACAACTGGAAGGTCAAGTTCAGGAACGTGTTGTGACATTGAAAGAACATCCGTAGCATGATCCTCATCCCTCCATTCCTTGTTAAGTTTGCGAATGAATTCATCATTGCAAAGGAGCAAAGACAACTCGATACTTTCAAATCCACCAATGTCAGTTAAGGACGTATCTCTAGTCTTGTATGTTGAATCTTTGAAACCATCAAATGCCAGCTTAATTGCCATTGGCACGTTAAGGCGGAGCAATTCAGCTATGCTCTGTAGAACCAAGAACAAAACACAGATAATTGCACAATGCTTAATGTCATGCGGCAGAAGTATAATTTCGTCAAATAAATGGAATGTGGTCGTTATTACATATAAAACGTAAAGACTCTTCCTGCGATGATAGACTAACACATATTACTAGCCAACAATTAAGAAAAAGTATAGAACGAAACGATTACAAGTTTGCAAAATCAAATTGGGGTCAAGTAAAAAGTACCAAAATTTCAGGATCATCGGGAAGCTCTTCTTCGAGGCAAATGGTGACATTGAGCTGCAACTCCTTCTCCTTACTCTTCGCCAACGCACGCCTCCTCAGTTTCCGGTAGTCTCTCCGGGCAGCCCATACGCTGCCTGCTCCTCCTCTTCCTCCTACTACTGGCCCCAAGACCCGCACATAACCATCTCCGAATAAAGAGTGAAACTTGTTGCCGAGAAAAGACGACGAAGAAGAAGCAAAAATGTTGGGTTTCGGGGTGGAGAATAGAGTTGAAGGGGAGAAAACGATGGTCGAGGAAGGAGTGGAGAGTGAAAGAACGGAGGCGCGTGTGATGGCACGTGCCGCCATGGAAGCAGCAAAGGGAAAGCGGAGGAGAGCGAGGAGCATATAGGCTTCAAAGTTCAGAATTTAGGTGTGGTGTGGTTTCTATATATTGTAATTTAGTTGCTTCATTTGGTTGGGCGATGACACTGACAGGGACCTTGAAGCATATGCTGATCTTTGAGCGACTTTTGGAATTTGGAGTTTGGTGCTTGTCCTGGCGGGCGACCCAGGGAGGAACTATGTTTTCATGAGATAAAAATTAGATGGGATGGATGAAGAAGCTATTTGAAAATTTTCGAATTAAATTTCTTAAAGAATTTGATTCATATATATTAATAGGATTGAATTTAATTCAAATTATATCGTTTAAAACAAATTCAATAATATTAAAACTGAATTCAATTATACTGTTTGGAACACAATCAAAATAAATTTAATTATTTTATATACCATTTTTTCCTTTAACTAAAAAATATGAAAAAAATAATAATTATTATTATAAAAATAAGGAAGATGTAGTGCATAAATTGATAGAATTTGATCAAAGGATTTCATGATTTATTTTTTATTTAAAAATATCTCATATTTCTCTAAATTTATAATAATAATTTCATAATTAATGTAAAATTATAATTTTCAAATATAAAAAATAAAGAAAAATTAATCTGGTTATTAATCATATATAAATATTATTTTTCAAGCAAAAATAGGTGAGAAATTCTCATATCCTTGTTGAATTCATGTAAGTTAATGACTTGCATGAATTCAATTTCGATGCTTGAAAAAATGAATTCAATTTATAAAAGGGATGAGTTTCAATTACATGCATGAATTGAACTCATCTCATTTTTGGTCCAAACAGCCTGTTAATTGTCCCTTATTTTTTTAATTTAATTTTTAAGTTGAATTAATATTAATTTTAAGTTCGAATATACAAAAAAATTATCATCACATTATACACATCTTCCTTTAACTTTGAAACGATGTGTTAACTTCTTTTGCTCTATCTAATTTCTTAGACTCATGTTCTTATAAATTTTTTAAATCATGCCCTTATAAATCATTTTACATATAAATAACTAATATTAAATAGTTAATTTTATCAAATATCTTTAGATAAAATGTTGATATTATATGTTGGTCAAATTAGCTATATTAATTTGCTATTTAACTCAAATCTTTCCATTGATTAATTACAAGTGTAATCGGTAGAAAAAATGTCCACTTTTTTATTTATACTATTATGTAACTAGTTCTAAACTTTGACTGCATAGAAGACAATTTTACTCGAAGATTTTAATTTAGTGTAAAATTATCGGTGAAGTTTGTTTATTATTTTATTTACAATATTTTCTTATCATTGGGCACAAAATTATTTTATAAAGGCATATTCTAAATATTTATGCGCAAATTTATTGTTAGGTTATTTTGATTTGTATCAAATCTTAATATTTATGTGCAATTTTTATTGTTAGGTTATTTTTTGTGTAAAAAAATTTAATTTGTTAGTCTTGATCTATTACTTTTAGGAATTTATTATTGGTCCTTTGACTCACTCTTTTAATGTCTCAAAATTTAGATACTAATAAGTAAGAATCATTAGAAAAGTAAGAGAAAGAGAAAAGAAAAAAGAGTAATAATTTTTTTAAAATTAATTTTGATTTTTTGTTTGATCTGGAGTTATTCGTCATTAGATCGAACTTAAATTTGGTATGAGAAATTTTAAGACATTGCTTTGCAATTTGAATGATAGAGATCTTGTTTAGTCCTGTGGTTGTCTTTTTCACTTCATAAATAGTAGTTCAACTTTAGGTAATTTCTCTCATTCTTTCTTATTTATTATTGTTCCCTTTATCATTCATTTTTCTTTCTTTAGAACTTGTTTGTGATCACTTTTAAGAGCATTTTGTAACCTTTTTAGTATAGTGGAGTTCTTTTGATAGATTGGAGATCCCACTATTTTTACCATTGAATTAATGAAGTTTTTATATATAAAAATCTAATTGTCTCTTATGTTGTGATTTGCCTAGACCATACTTATTTTTCAACATATTATACTTACTACAACATTAATATTATGCTAAAGTTTACTTGCTCTCCATAGATTCAAGTAAAAAGGAAAGTTTTTACTAATATTTTATTTAATTGTGTATTTGATCTTATATTAGTGATTTCTTCCTAATATTGTGGTATTAGAATAAAGTTCACTTGCCCTCAATAGATTTAAGTAGAAATGAAAGTTTTCACTAATATTTTATTTAATTGTGTATTTGATCTTATATTGGTGATTTCTTCCTAATATTCTAGTATTAGAGTAGTAGTGGAATATTTTTAATAATTTTGTTTGAATGATGGAGGCAAATATTAGCAAAATAATGTATTCATATAGTACTAATAATCATAAGTAGGAAGGAAAGATGAAATATCTTTTATTTATGAAAAGATACAGTTGTCCATGTTTACTACTCAAAAGCCCCAATCTATTAAAAATTTGAACAATAGCAAGTTTATAGCTATATTAGGCAATGAGTGGAAGACGATGTTCTTAATCATATTGTTAATGAGACACATACTAGAACTTTGTGAGATAAACTCAAGACACTTTATGCTTTAAAGACAAGTAATAATAAGTTGGTCTTAATTAGGAAATTGATGAATTTGATATATAACGAGAAGAGTCCATTTCCAATCATTTGAAATATTTTTAGGATTTCTTTGATCATTTTTCTAGAATGATTATAAATTTTGATAATAAGATATAATAACTTTGGTTACTTAATATTTAAACAGATTCTTAGAAAACTTATCATTTTTTTTAACAAACACACTCTTAATGGTGTTGATGACGATTAGAGATGTTAAATGTAGTGTTTTAAATGAAGAAGAAACAGGAAAATCTCAAGGCTCATCTTTATCATCGTCTCATTCAGATATTCCAATTATCGAAGATAAGGGATAAGTAAATTCAAAGATCAGAAGGATAAAGAGAAGTATAAGTAAGCCATGGTCCAGGTACAAAAGCTTTCTTTATAATCACTATGGTAAAGCAGGGTGTATCAAGAAGAACTGTTTAAAGATTCGACAGGAGATGAGACAAGGAAGGAAGGATAGTGATAATGAGAACTATATTGTTACTACTATTGATGGTGATCTTTTTGTTACTTATAATGATAAAGTCATCAATTTAGTATGCTATGAGGCTGGTTGGGTTATAGATATGGATGCTTCCATCATGTCTATCCTAGAAAGAGTCCTTCACTTCTTATACTAAAGCGTTGAAGATGTGATACGATGGTAATATTAGGATGATTGGAATGAGAACAATTTGCTTATACATATTAAATCTTCAATGTGCCTAAGATAAAATTTCTATATAAAGTGATGCCAAAAACCATTGAACACATTTTTTTTCAAATGCAATTTCTCCTTTGGTATTTGGAAGGAAAAGCAAGCATTATGCTACATTGATATGTTGGAAACAAGCTATGAAATTTCTTCAAGTGGTTATACACAAATGAGCATAATTCAAAAATTGATAAGGAGATGTTATTGATAGTGTTTGGAGCTTGTGTGTGTAGATTATAGAAAGGAAGGAACTCTTGATACTTTAGAGGTGAAGAGAAATCCAAAGAAAAAATTACGATGGAGCTTAACCAGTGGACTAGGCAGTAACTAGTAGTTAATAAAATAAGTAATGGATGTAGTGTTAGATTGGTGACAACTTGGAAAATCAGGGAATTGTAGTATTCACAAAGATGATTGGCTATAACGTTTCTAAAACGAAACCTTTCAAATATCACCACAAATGCACAAAAGGAACTCTATAACCTATCTTTTGCAAAATATCTATTATTTTTAAGTGGGATAGACAGAGATTCCATGCATCTATTACTGGAATGTTTTGAAAATTTCTCACATATTTCTAGACTCTTTATTAACAAAAACAAAATTCAGGTTTTTATATCCTTAGCGCCTAACTCTCTTGAACATTCATTGTTAAAGATTTATAGCCTCCAATAGAGTACGACTTCTTTTAATTATCTTAGCTTACCTATTTCCTTTACTAGACTAACCTATAATGATTGTAAGCCACTCGTTGATGTTGTTCTACAAAATATTAGTAGTTAGAAGAGTAAGGCCTTTTCTTATGCATGGAGAATCTAGCTTATATCTTCAGTCCTAAGTAGTATGTAGATCTTTTGGAGTCCTCATATTGCTTTTCTAATCAAAATCATTAAAGATATCAAGAGAACTCTAAAAAATTTCTATGGAGTGGGGAAGGCTCAAGCAAAGGTTTTCTTAAAGTTAAGTTGAAGGAAGTTTTCCTACCTAAATCCTAAGAAGGTATAGGGATCAAGTTAATCAAAAGTACCAAAAAAGCTTTATTGGCAACAATGGCTTTGGAAATGAAGCAAATTGTGGCTGATGGTAAACAAACTAGCCTATGGTTTGACAATTAGATAGAATTTGTCCCTTTCCATTTACACTCATTCTTTCTTACAATTCAAATGTGTTTCCCATTAAATTCTAGAGTAAAACTATTGATCAACCAAAATCAATGAGTTAGACCCCCGAATGATTAAGCAATATATCACATTTGCTTAGATATCTCACAAATGTAACCAAAAATGACAAATCCATCTATCTCAAAAATCCTCCAATACCTTCACCAATTCATCCTAGTTATCCCTATTCAGTATACCCATTCAAGAGATTAATTGGCATAAGCTTATGTGGTTCACGAATTGTCCCTAAGTTCTTTATAATTATATGGATGGCCATTACGAACAGACTTTTAACCTTATAAAAGATTCCATGGAGTAGCTCATTAACCTACACTCTTCATAACTTTAATCCTGAAAGTATTGACTACCTCTTATTTTCCTGTCCTTTATTTAAAACTATATAGAAGAGGATATAAGATAAATTCAAGCTCAATCACCAGCCTAAATCATTAAACATCACTATACTCTAGCCCTTAAAGGAAAGATTCCTAAACACTAATGATTTTAAATTATTCAAACTAAGCTTGATTTGTGGAATCTATGTCATTTAGACAAAGAGGAATAGTAGAAGATTCTAAAATTCAAAACTGGAAGCCAACATATTATTTAGGCTAATCTTTCACAACCATAGATTATTGAAAATCTATACATAGATTGTAGCCTAAGTTATGAAGAAAATTGGAAACGCCCATGATTGACTATTTATGGTGTGGTTCAAACTGCGGGCACTCAAATTTATGGGTATATGATTCCCATTATAGAGATAAAGTTATTTCTTGTTAGGACTCTATATTCATACCAAAGATAAATTACATGGAAAGAGAGATTTATGTACTTGTTTTGGGTAAATTCCACCCCTCATTTAATCTCAAATCCATATAAGAAAAATAGACCAGTTGGTCAAAGGATATCGAAAAAACTTCTCAAAAAGCCTATTGTAGAATAACAATTAACTACAAGATAGGGTGGTACTTATTTGGTACAGGGGAATGAGGATCTCATAATTGAACTACACTGAGCTAGGACAATTGCTTGAACTATCTTGGATGGAGTTCGAAGGAGAAGACAACCCCCTTTTTGTTTGCATCTCAACATGCAATGAGAAGGGACTAGTACAAGGAGAACCCACGCTAAAGTCTGAAGAAACTGGTGTTTTGTAGCCTATAAATGATATATGAAGAATCTCATGTCCCGTAAGAATTAGACTAAATGTTAGTCCATTGGATTTGCGAAGTTGATCCTCCTGCTAACAGATGTTATATGGCCAAATTATGATTGGTTGTGGTATTTGTTAAATTCTAAAAATTTACATCCAAGAAAGGAGGAAGAATTAGTGTTCAATAATTAAAATTACCATATGTAATTTCTAAAAAATTTCTTTTGATGTTATTTGATCCAAAATCTTGGAATTTTGAAATCTCTGGTTCTAAAAATTTGAGATTACATATAGCATCTCTTGGCCCCAATTCTGTTGGACCCTATTTCCGAAATCCAACTCAAACCAAAACCAAAACACTTACTAACATGCTTTGATTCTGCAAATGCTAGGCCCCGCTTTTGGAACCCAACCTCGGTACAAAATACCATCATACTGAAGCGTGGTTCGTTGAAATCTTTTCTTGCTCTGCTACCAAACATGATGAGCCCCGATCTCGGAGTCCGACTATTGAACCAAAAGCGTTGACGTACACCACAGAAATCGTGAAGCTTACAATCTCATTTCATTTCTACGTTCCTTTTTCCATAACACATCTCGTTTCAGTATATAAATATGTATGCATAACCAGAATTCACAATCCAAAAATCATATCAAAACCATAACTCCCTCAAGTAAACAAAATTCTCACTCAATCCGGTCCGTATACACAAATGCGTACTTCCACTTATTATCATCCATACATAATGCGTTAACATCAAAAGAATAGAATTTTACAGCTCTAATGGCATTCTAAGCCACAATACAATAGCAATATCGAATATCCGAATATACAAAAATACATAACTCCCAAAATTCTCATCAATAATCTAACTTAAAAACAATACAATATGTACACATGCAAACAAAACTTCACTTTCCTTCACCCGATCTTCTTCTCATCACCTGTGGATG
>JANJEY010000008.1:33394776-33414638 GCA_024703695.1 Erythroxylum cataractarum | reverse complement strand
GCCTTAGAGGAAGAACCATCGATGAATCCCAGCTTGTTCTTAGCCAGGAGAGCGATCTTCATAGATCTGCTCCAAACACAATAAGAATCTTCAACGGTGAGCTGGTGAGAGACGAGAATGGTTTCGGGAGTATCGGAAGCATGAAGGTAGAGGGGATGGGTGAAATCGATTGTCATCATGATTGGGAAAATTTAGAAGGAAAACATCACCGGGTCTCTGATACCATATTAAGAATAAAGCAATTTACAGAGAAGGGAAAGGAAAGGAAAAAAAGTGGTTAACATTTTAATGGCAAAAAGGATGATTCTCAATTACACAATAGTGTCTATTTATAAAACTTATGTCACCACTGTAAACTAGCTGTAAAACTAACTTTTAATGTAACAAACTTGGTAAATAAATGATTGATTCTGTTAACCAATTTGTGATTTCATTCTCAACAGTAATATTACTTGATGATAGTTGATAGCCTTATCTATATTCTCAAAGTAAGATAGCATAGAGGAGGAGATACTAGCAACTGACAATGAGTGTACATTGACGAATTAATGAGGAGAGGATAATTTGCCTTGCGCAGTATTTAGTTTCAATCTTAGTGAAATAGAGGCCTGGTTTCTAAACTTCCTCGTATTGTTATGGAAGGAATATAAATAGGACAATGAATGTGGCATATAAATGTAATTGCGACATAATTCATAACTCATTTCGACTTTTTATTTGAAGTCTAGAAGTTGATGGTTTCTTATTCAAGGATCATATTTAATAAGAAAATATTGTGACTGTAATTAAATATATCTCTTAGAGAATCACTTAGGATCTGTTTGGTTAGATGTTAATTAATAAAACGGGATGGAACGTAACACACTTTCATTACTTAGAAAGAAGTTTTATAATAAAATGGAATGGAATGGAATGAGATAGAAGCGGAGGGTTTCATGTTAAGTTTCGTTCCCTCATAAACAGTAAAAATAAGAAACTTTCGATTCAGAAGGTTTAAAATGAAACGTAAACTAATAAATATATACTATCTAATGTACCCTCAATAATATAATTTTTTGTAATATCAATTATTTTTCTTTACCCTAATAACAACCAATACATTTCTATATATTTATTACTTTTTTTTGTAAAATCAATTATTTTTTGTAATACCAATTATTTCTCCTTACCGTAATACCAATTATTTCTATATAAATAAAAATATAAATACATTATTTTTAAGTATAAATCACATAGAATATAATAAAATTTAATAAAATAAAATTTATTATATAATTAATACTAATATTTTTATACAATTAATAATAAATTATATATAATTAATAATAAAATAATAAAAATTTTATTTTAAAATAAAAATATATAAAATTTATTTGTTACGGTTGTGACTTAAACAAGTCCCAACCATGACTTTTTCATTAAATATATTTTTTATTTTAAAATCGTAGCATTAGATCTTATGCAAGAACTATTTTAATATAAGAGATACAATAGGTATTTATTATGCATTACATTTCATTTAATCCATCTTTCAAACAATATTTTACTACATTACATTATGAACTTTCTAATATTCCCGAACAACTTTTTACTATATTACACTCTATTTCAGTATAAATTAGCTCGTTTTGTTCCATTATATTATATTATATTCTATTAATTATCATCCCACCAAAAAGTAATTATATTACATAGATTATGATTTTTCATTGCAGGAACAGGGAGACGTCTAAGTATGACAGAGACAGTAAATCAGGTGTAGTCGTGTAGAAAGAAAACGGGGAGCGAGCACATCATACGCTGTACATCAAGCTAAAATCTTCATCACCCTTCTCACCCTGCTTGTAACTAGAAAGATAAGAGGGGCTCCCAAGAAAAGGAACCACGTCAAGTTCGTTTTCTTTCTTTTTCTCTCCGTTCTCCTCGGGAGAGAATCTGCGTAGTATCTGCAAAACATCCTTCATTGAAGGTCTTGTTGACGGTAATGTGCTTGTGCAGATCAGTCCCAGCTTGAACAAAGCAGTCATTTGTTCCAAGTTACACGGTTCCCTAATCTCCTCATCGAAGCAATTAGCCACAGATTTTCCCTCTGAGCTATGCCGCCACGCCCATTCTGCGAGGCAAGTATGTTCGTCTCCAAAATGCGGTTCCCTTCCTGTCACCAGTTCCAGGAGTACAACTCCAAAGCTGTAAACATCAACCTTCTCATTCACTTTTGTTGTGTAAGCATGCTCTGCACCAAGAAATGTACAACTTTTGTTAAAACTAAAGCTCTTTTCCTTGGGTAATAGTGGACATATCATTATACCAATGCTCTTACCTGGAGCAATATAGCCGAAGGACCCCGCTATTGCAGACATTGTATGCGATTCTCCCTGCTTCGCCAACATCTTTGCCAATCCAAAATCTGCTATCTTTGCCTTGAACTCGGAGTCCAATAAGATGTTACTGGATTTCACGTCTCGATGAATTATAGGTGGTGAGCAGTCATGGTGCATGTAGCATAGGCCTTGTGCAGCTCCAATGGCAATCTGCAACCTTGTGGGCCAGCTCAAAGTAACATGATAGACCGAATTAGTGCCAGAAGATGATCTTCTTCTCTTAGAATGGAGCCACCTATCAAGGCTGTGATTCTCCATGTACTCGTATACAAGAAGCTTGGAGTCCTCACTGGAAATACAGCATAATAATTTCACTATGTTTGAGTGCTTAATCGTCCCCAATATTTGCACCTCTGCCAAAAATTCCTTTTGCAGCTTGTGGTCCAGTTTCCTGCTATTCCAAATTCTCTTAACAGCAACAAATTCATCATCGCGGTTAATGGCAATGCGATATACCTTCCCTGATCCTCCACTGCCAATTATATTACTTTCTGCCAAGCTCGCCAATATGTTTGCTTCGTTGAAATTCAATCTCTGAAATGAAGTAAGCTTCCATGTAGCAAGATCCCTCTTTTGTCTCTTTCTCCTGTAGTTGCTAACCACAAATAAAGTGAATATAACAGTAACTACGAATACCGTTATCGCAATAACTAGAATTGTTGCAAGAAACTTTGAGGAAACTCTGCTTGAGCTGTGAAACCCAGAGTTGCAGTTTGGAAGGTTTAGAACTGAATTTGCAGCACAGAGTTCAGAATTATTCAGGAAACTGTTTTCATAAGCAAGATTATTAAATGCATCTGGGATTCTGCCATACAGTTGGTTGGAGGACAAATTAAGGGAATTTAGCCTCAAGTTGCCAAGCACGGTTGGAATTTCGCCAGAGAAATGGTTTAGCGACAAGTCCAAGAAAAGCAGGTCAGGCAAAGAGCCAAACGCCACTGGGATATCGCCAGATAGGCCATTTTTTGAAAGGTTAAAAGTACTCAGCGATGTCCATGAGACGATTCTGGTTGGAAGTTGACCTGAAAGTCTATTTCCATCAAGCAAAAGAGTAGCGAGACGAGACAAACTTGTCATCTCCACAGGGATTTCACCGGAAAACATATTATTGCTCGCCTCAAAAACGATTAAGTTTACCCAGCTGGAGACGCCAGTAGGAATTGGACCAGAAAAGAAGTTGTTATTCATTTCCAATCTCGACAAATTCCAAGCCACTGTGCTTGGCAGTGTTCCCGAAAATAAGTTGTCACTTAACAACAAATATGTCATATTGGTGGCAGTCCAAATACCAGAAGGTATCTCACCAGAAAAGCTATTGCTGTAAAGCTGAACTGTACGCAGACTAGAACAATTTGCCAGGGTCTGAGGCACCTGTCCGCTAAGCTTGTTAGCAAAAGCGACTACGCCTTGTAAAACACCACCGGCACAAAGATTTTGTGGCAGTTGACCGGTAAATTGGTTTGTTGAGACCTCAAAATCCTCCAGCTTTGAATGGAGTCCCATTTCTGGTGGCAGAATTCCACTCAAGTTGTTGGTGAAAACACGGAAAATCTTCAGGGAAGGAATAAGGCCTAAGCTTGGATGTATTTCACCTGATAACTGGTTAGAAAACAAATTCAAAAGCCGTAGTTTCTGTAGCTTGCCGAAGCCCTCTGGTATAGAACCAGTCAAATTGTTCATTGAAAGATCAATCTCAGTCAAGTTCATAGCTTCTACTCGCTGAGGGATGTCGCCAGACAATTTATTGTGGTAGAGATAGAAATAAGTTAAATTCTTCAATGAGAACAAGCCAATAGGAATAGTACCTTCCAAATGGTTCATGGCCAAATCCAAGTGCTCAAGACTTGAAAGATTGCTAAAACTTTCTGGTATTTTACCAATCAAATTGGTGCCTTTGATCCACATGAGCGTTAACTTTCTCAAGCCACCAAACTCCGGTGGAATTGGCGAGGGAACGAATGCATTGTATGCCAGGCTTAACTTCTCAAGATTGTCCAAGCCACCAATCTCCTTAGGGAAGGTCCCATTGAACTGATTTTGATACAGGAACAACGTTTTAAGTAGTGATAATTTACCTATAGCAGATGGGATATCACCACTGAAGTTATTACCCCCAAGGTCTATATACTCAAGACTTGAAAGCTTGGGGATTTGATCCGGGATTGGACCAACGAAATAGTTTTGGGACAGGTTCAGTGTTTTGAGCTTTGTACAATTGTACAGAACTGTAGGAAACCCTCCTGGAATAAAGTTCCAGGCCAAGTCCAGCAGGGTCAGGTTTTTGAGGTCGCAGATGGTGGCCGGAATAGTTACAGTGATATTCTTCTCCCCGAGTAACAATTGGGTGACAGCTCCATTGATGCAACGAACCTCTGGCCAATCACAAGGTGAGGAAGAGGTGTTCCATGCCAGGAGAGATGGTGGATTTCCAAGTTGTTCCCTGAGGTTCAAGAGGATGGATTGCTCATTGTTGCTGTTGGGATTTTGATTCTGGGAGAAGACTTCAAAAGGTGTGTGTGCTAGTATTACAATAACTAAAAGTGGGATTGAGTTTTTCATGTTTGAGATGAGTTTAACTCCGGCAGAGTTTGATACTTGTAAGACTTTACCTCGGAGGAAAGAGGCAGGAGGCATAGAATAGAACTTGATTCCGCCATTATTATATGACATTGGAGAAGATTTTTAATTACAAACGCGCCCGTCAGGCAATGTTTGATTGGATGGGAAATAATAGAATAAAAAAAATATAATACAATGTTTATAACGTAATAAAACGTAATAGAATAAGTTATCTTCCTGAGTTAGAGAAAGAATGTAAAATGATTAAAAATATTTTACTACATTTTATTATAAATATTTTTTTAAATAATATTATATTATGAGTTTTTCTATTCTTTTAAATAATAATTTTTTAATTTTAAATTTATTTATATTTCATTTCATGATGTTTAACCGTTTCTGATTCTAATGGAGTGTACTTTTTTTAAGATATTTATAGATGGTTTGGTTAACATGTGGTGAAAATACAGAAGGAATAAAATGGTAATTTTTTAGAAATAGAATATAATAGGTACTTATTATTTAGTTTAATTTATTTGTAATAATTTTTAATGATGATACAATGCATTTAAAAATATAAATTTAGAATAAAAAATAACTAACAAAAAGATCCAAAAATTTATTGATCTCCACTAATTATATTATTATTATTATTTTTATTTTTATTATGTAGATTCCTTAAAAATATTTTTATTTAACAAATGGTTATTTTTATTCCCAACTCAATTGCAATAAATAAAAATAAGGAATGATGAGTTTACTTATTCCTCAAATTTAAAAAATAAATTAAATCAAACAAAGGAATAATTTATTAATAAAAATAGATAAAAAATGAAATAATAATTTCAGAAAACCAACTACCCCGTCAGGGTCTAGTTGGTGGTAATTGTATGTCCATTTTCTCTTTTTAAGCAGGGTTCGTCCACTATGATTTGATGGTCGCTTTGGGAGAATCCAGTTCCAGGATTACGTTTGTTGCTCCAGAATGATCAGAGATCAGTGACATTCTTGAGGCATTAACCTTCGTTAGTTTCCTTTCTCCACTTACACAAAAAAAAAAAAAAAAATGTAATGCGGTGCGGGGGTGCACGTTGCACTGTCCGTCTTTCTCTTGTTTAGTGATGCAGTAGCGTAGCAATTACCAAACCTCAAAAATAGACTTGTTAGTTAAAGAAGCAAGATGAGTAACACTTGAACGAATATAATATATTTTTTAATCATTTATGGAGAATAATTTAACTGCAGGTAAAAAAGAAAAAGAAAACTTGCTATTCAAAGCCTAATTCATGAGGTCCAACTTGAAGCTTATATCAACAGGAAATGCCGCTTGCGATGTGAGCCAGTGACGTAACATAAAGAAAAACGAGCAAATCTTGGAGAGAGGCAGATTTTGTTGAGAAAGAACGACAGTGAAATTAAGTGGACGACAGTGATTGTACGTACATGAGGACTAGAGGAGACTTTGCTTTCGTGTCGTGTACTGGTTTAATGAAATAAAACGTCGGCGTTTGATACGTTACGTTCTAGAAGAAGAGATTTATTACTGTCTTGTTTGAAGCGGCCGGAAACTACAGTAAACAATTGGAGGCAAATCTGTGATTTTGAAGACCTTGGAGGGTAGAGCCATTGGGGGTCATAGGGATCTGCTTTTGGGTCAAAACAATTATGAGTGAAGCGAGACAAGGACAGGAGGGATGGAGATAACACGCCCGGACAAGTTGAATCTATTTGCTGCCGAAGACCGTTCCACTTGACGAAACTGTTTCGATAGAGAAAAAGAAGAGAAACGATTGGTTGTCCAATGTTGACCATTCCATTCTGATGACAAGGCATTGCTCAGTCAACCTTCCAGATGGCTGTTGCGTCACGTGTACTTTTCAATTAACTGAAGAATATTCATTTCTCGGAATTAATCTAAGGCAATATAACTATCGTGCTACAATACATAGATGTGGGAATAAGCCTTCTACTTGCTGCCAACCACGGCAATTTTTTCTTCCAAGTATTACATAATTATAGAATTTGCTTATTTAAACTGATATACCGTTAAATGTGCTCTTCAGTTACATAGCGGCTTCTTACTGTCAAGGACGGTATTTTCTGGCTTTTGTTTTCCATTTAAATAAGAATAACCCACATCAATATTTATGTATTTTTAAGTAAGAATACCTTTTAACATGGGTTAGAGAGAGACTCTTCCTTCGTACTAACCAACTCTTTCTATCAGGGGCGGATTTATAATTTTTTTTTTGTGGGGGCAAAATTTTATTAAAAATAATGGGGGTAAAATTTTAATAAAAGTAAAATTTTATTATTTTTATGAGAGCAAAACTTAAAATAATAATATTTTTATAGAGCATTTGTTGGAGGCAGTGAGGGCCTCTTCTTCTTATTGTCTTCTTTCACCATCTCCTCTTATCTCCCAACAAGCCCTCCATACTCCATCCTCCATTCTCTCTTTCTGTGACCTTTTCTTAGTCCAGGGGCATTTCTGTCTACGCAACTACAAAATATTGCCCGCCGCCTACTTTTCATTACCGTTAAAAAACCTATATTCCTTGCACAAATTTTTGAAACACTACCACCTTACCAAAATTAGCATTATCTTTATTTTTCTCTTATAATGACGGACATCACATCTTCAACCCTTTTGAATTTCCCCCATTACCCTCAACTAAGTCACCTTCCTCATCTACTCCCTCTCTTGCACTACCGATCCACAGTACAGCAAACCTTCATGTGAACTCCTACTCTCTTTCCAAATTCTCTTCAGACCATTCTTCCTCTCTACCCTTCTCTAAAAACACCCCACTTTAACTTCAGAGTTTCCCATTAAGAAAACAAATCCAACAGATGGAGTTTCTACTATAAAACTAGCTAAATCCCAGCTTGTAGAAGACCAACAGAAGAAGAAGGAGGGTGACTCATTCAAGAAAATTGATATGGTCGAATCTTTTAAGAAGTAAGAAGAAGAAAAACAGATGACAACGGATATAGAGCTTGAAGCAGATATGAAGGTCTCTGTTCATGAAGTGAAAGAAGAAGAAGAAACGAGGGTCATTGAAGAAGAACAAAAACATATCACCCTCTTACAGGACACACTAATTTATTCATTAGAAGATTTAGAGAGTTTCGTTATTCCTTATTTTATTGACAATTTGTTAGTAAAAAGTACATTGCTGAACTTAATTGGTTATCTTAATTTTATCAACATTGTCTTTATAATTATCTTTCAACATGTAGCTTATTTACAAGCGACAAAGCTAAAATTGGGCAACACAGTTGGAAGCAAGCTACTCATAATTAATCTTGGCTAAGGTTTCGAAAGATGCAAGGTCAAGTTAATGACCATAACTTAGAACATTTAGTGGTTATATTTAAATTATTGTGTAGTTAGATTTGTTTCAAATTCTATAAATAAGTCTTAATGATTTGGAATGGGTTAGATTACTAATTCTCTTACTTTCTTTAAATCAATTATAAGATAAGAAAGCAATCTCAGTGTCAAACAAATTTGGTTTCAATATTATCACCATCGCCACATTAATCGCCAGACTGGTCTTTAGGTTTTAACCTTTATCTTTTTATTTTTGTCTTTATTTTGTTCTTATGTTTTCGAATTAGTTTATTTTGATTCCTACCTTGTATCTTATTTGTAATTTATACATTGAGGACAATGTATTGTCCAAGTGTGAGAGGGTTGTATTATATATTTTATTTTGAGTGTGAATTTTGCATATTATACGTTAGTTTTTTTAGGTTTGCATTATATGACTCGCGTGAATGTGTCAATGGATAGGATTTAATAGAATTGATTTAACTTTGAACATAATCTTTTAGGTTATTAAGATTTATTAACTTGTAAAATTAGTATTTTAGGTTGCTTCGGTTAAATATGCATGTTAATTAGGATATGACGTTAAGTTCATTCACTCTAAAAATTTACCACATTTATTTATAATATTAGACCAATCGAAATAAGTAGTATTGTTAGTATTTTTTCATAGAACAATTAGCAAGCTATCCATCTTTCTCTTGTTTAGTTGTGCAGTAGCGTGGCAATTACCAAACCTAAAAAGTAGGCTCGTTAGTTAAAGAAGCAAGACGAGTAACACTTCAACGAATATAATATATTTTTTAATCATTTATGGAGAATAATTTAACTTGGTTAGATATAGTTTTTTGTTCAGGTGAGTTGAACGAGGATTTCCTATTCAAAACTGTCGGTAAAAAAGAAAAAGAAAACTTTTAGGATTCAAAGCCAAGTTCACGAGGTCCAACTTGAAATGCCGCTTGCCATGTGAGCCAGTGACCTAACATGAAGAAAAAGGTGAAAATCTTGGACAAAGACAGACTTTTTGAGAAAGAACGACAGTGATTGTACGTACGTGAGGACTTTGCTTTCATGTCGTGTACTGGGTTAATGAAATAAAACGTCGGCGTTTGATACGTGCTAGAAGAAGAGATTTACTGTCTTGTTTGAAGCCTCTTCTCGACCTTTTGCTGCTAGTAGAGACTACTACAGTAAACAATTGGAGGCAAATATGTGATTTTGAAGACTTTGGAGGGTAGAACTAGAACCATTGGGGGGCTCATAGGGATCTGCTTTTGCGTCAAAACAATTATGAGTGAAGCGAGACGAGGACAAGAAGAGGGATGGAGATAACACGCCCGGACAAGTTGAATCTATTTGGTGCGGAAGACCACTCCACTTGACGAAAGTGTTTCAATAGAGAAAAGTAAAAAGAACGATTGGCCTGTTGAATGTTGACCATTCCATTATGACATTAACCTTCCAAAACGACCCCAAATCTTCTGTCCCCCTACCCTGTTATTACCCAGTCCCCTTCTCATCTTAGTCATCCATCCATGTAGGTCCCACATAAATAGATTGCTAAGATGAGAGAGGGACTGGGTAGGGACAGGATAAGGGGGACAGAGAATCCCCTCCCAAAACGAATGTTATTCTTTTGTTACTAGGGGCGGCTGCTGTGCACGTGTACTATTCAATTAACTGAATATTCATTTCTCAAAATTAATCTAAGGCAATATAATTATTGTATTTTACATCAATATTATGTATTTCTAAGTAGGAATACCTTTTAAGAATTGTCGAATGAGAAATGCATTCCTTAATAGGATATTAAAATTCTCTTTTTCAAAATTTTTCGATTTTTCGTAAAGCATATCAATGGTTGTGTATTTATAAAATTAAGAAAAAAATATTTTTGGTTTTATGAAAAAATATTCTTATGCTCAGTTAACGAAAACAAAAAGTATTTAAATTTTGAAGACAGAAAAATTAAGGAGTAATCATTTATTGAAATATACCTACTTCAAGAGTCCAATCAAATAAGATGATTCTAATTGAGTTCCGCATCTACAAGAACTTTTAGTGTTGCTGTTGATAAAAGTTTATCTAAGACCCGTTTCTCCAATTTGGAGTAGGTCAAACTGAACCGTAAATGCAAAAGTTACCTCCCCTTTGGCTATGATTCTACACTGAGTGAGCACCTGCCGAAAAGAAAACGCAGAGCTGCCGAAACAAAGACCATTTGGAAAGCTTTCTACTGTTAATCTAGAAGGATTGTGACATTAATTTCGTCCAACACGAGGTATTGAATTATGTAAGTAAAACGTGGACTTGTTTTTTTTTCCATTTCTTTACTGTTCATCCTCCATTAATCTATCTAAAACTAGAAAGGATATAATAATATCATTATTATTATTTGTTTTTATGATAACAATGACGTTGATACAATAATTACATCACTAATAATAATTTCTCTATCAATAAAGCGTTAGCTACCTTCCGGTTATCTTATTGTGAATCTATCTACATTGTATGATATTAATGCTTTACAACATATTATGAATGGAAGTTATTGCTAGAGATGGGAATTTTAGCTTAACCTAATTTTGGCCCAGGTTGATCAAGCCACGGGTGGGCTACAAGTCAAAATTGGCCTACTCAATCAAGGTCAAATCGGCTCGTGACTTTATTATAACTTCAAAAATAATGTTATTTTTGACGTATTTTTTTTATAAAAAATATATAAGGTAAGTTGGGACATGATCATTCAATCTCTTGATGACCTTCTTAATTATTGCCTATCACAATTTTCTCCTGATAAAATGTTTTTTTTTTTTTAAGAAAAGAATAATGAAAGTTTCAACTCCAAAGAGAACTTCAGGAAAGTACCATATAACGCAAATTAGATCATATCTAGAAGAACTTTTATCTACTGCCGAGAAAACCCGTTTCTCCATTTTGGAGTAGGTCAAGTGCAAAAGTTACCTTGCCTTTGGCTATGATTCCGCAGTCCGCACTAAGTACCTGCTGAAAAGGAAACGCAGAGCTACCAAAACAAAGACCATTTGGAAAGTTTTCCACTGTTAATCTAAAAGGGTTGTGAGATTAATTTCGTCCAACACGAGGCATTGAATTATGTAAGTAAAGCGTGGACCTATTTTTTCCATTTGTTTACTGTTCAAGTCTCCTCCATTAATCTATCTAAACTAGAAAGGATATAATAATAATAATAATAATAATAATAATAATAATAATAATAATAATAATAATAATAATAATAATATATTTTTATGATAACAATGATGCTGATACAATAATTACATCACTAATAATAAATTATCTATCAATAACGCATTAGCTACCTTCTGGTTATATTATTTTAGAATCTATCTACATTGTATGATATTAATGCTTTACAACATATTGTGAATGGAAGTTATTCCTAGTGATGAGAATTTTAACTCGCCCTAATTTTGGCATAGGTTGACTGGGTCACAGGTGAGATACGGGTCAAAATTGGCCTGCTCGATTGAGGTCAGGTCGGCCCATGACCCGATTGTATCTTCAAAAATAATGTTTGTTTTGATGTGTTTTTTTATTAAAAAATATAAGGTAAGTCGGGGTATGGCCACCCAATCTCCTATTGACATCCTTAGTTGTTGCCTATCACAATTTTCTCTTTTTAAAATGTTTTTTTAAAAAAGAAAAGGGAATAAATTAATAAATAATTAAAGTTACAATTGTAAAGAGAGGTTCAGGGAAGTACCATACAACAGAAATTATATCATATCAAAATTACCTAAAAAGTATAAGCTTGTAAGTAGTATAAGATTATATGTTCAAAGAGAACCTTACAAGCTTGTAAGCTAATGTAAGGTTCTTTAGAATAAGAAGCTCTCTAATCCCATCGATAGCTTCATTGATAAGTGATTCAAGTTTTTTGCATTTGGACTCAAAACATTCATGAGCAAATATTTAACCCTCCCTCATCTTTAGGATAACATATATCTGGCCACTTAACCTTGGCAACCCCTTTATTTCTATTGGAGTGATTTCATAGAAAATTGTTGAATAATCTTTCTACTGACTTGATTACACCTTTGGATAAGAAAATATGCAAGATCTAGTAAATATATAGTGAATTGAGGACTGATTTAATAAGCTTGATTTTTTCCACATAAGATAAACATTTGTTCACCTACAAATTAATCCTTTTCTAAATTTTTTCAATTAGTGGAATACATTCAATGTAGCTTAATCTCTGGTAGAAACGGGCAATCCTAAGTAGAGCAATGGTGGGTACTTTTTTGACCTACCAGCCAAAGAAGCAATGTGAGGTTCAATACAGAGAGCAGCCTCAGAGATAAGGAACTCAATTTTGTTGAAATTGACCTTCAATCTAGATAAACTTTTGAATCTATCCATAACCTTCATAAAAGTTTGAATTGAATCCATATTGGCCCTACAAAAGAGAATAAGATCATCTGCAAAGGACAAATTGGTTAGTCCAAGTTTCTCACATCTTGTATGGAATCTGAATTTGGGATTAGCCTTCACTTCAAGTTTAATGATTAAGTTTAGAATTTCCGTACAAAGTATGAACAAGTAGGGGGAGAGAGGGTCTCCCTGTCTGAGTCCTTTAGCTGCAAGAAGTAATCAGATGGGCTACCATTGATTAAGACAAAAAAGATAGCAGTTGATATACATTCTTTCAGCCTCTAGTACCTTCCAAAGAAAGCTCTTACTAACACTATGAAATTGTTTGAAGAAATCAACTTTAATAGTATAATTAGGAGAAGCATTTGATCTTGAATAAACCTTGAGCAGTTCTTGAATAATTAGAAGATTGTCCGCATTTTATTTATTGTTTATGAAAGCACTTGGATTATCACTGATGAGTGGAGTGATAACCTTCTTCAATCTAATGGCAAGAAGCTTGAAAATGATTTTATATAGGAAATTGGTGCAAGCAATAGGCTTGAAATCAATGAAACAAAAAGGATTAGCTCTTTTAGGAATCAAGCATAGGAATGTTTTGTTGATTTCCTCGAGAAGCTTGCCATTGGAGACAAATTCATGAATGGTTTATTTAACATATTCCCCTGTGATATTCCAAGATTTTTGGAAAAAGAATTCATTTAGTCCATCATGTTTAGGAGCTTTCTTATCATCCATCTAGAAATTAATATCATCAATCTTCTTGTCTTTTCTTAGTTTCGTTAGTAGTATACATTCCTTCGGAGTGATCTTTTTTGAAATTAATCCTGTAAGGTCAGGACAAGCTCCACAGTATGGACTTAGAGTGTCAAGCAAGGAAGAGAAGTGTCTGACACCATCAAATTGAACGTCTTTCAGATTTTGTAGTTGCACTCCCAAATGATTGATAATTGAAGTGATTTGTTTTTAATTTCTTCTAGCTAGGATGTTGTGAAAGAAAAATTTCGTGCATTTATCCCTATCTTGGAGTCAATTGACTCTTGCTCTTTGCTTAAGTACGGAGGAATGATTACCGACTACTCTCATACAATTGGAAAAATCTAGTTTTTCCTTAGAAAGGAGAAGGGGATCTTATGGAGATGTTGTAAAAAGCTTTTGAATATCGGCTAGCTACTTTCTTAATTCCGTTAAAACTTGTTTAGTATTGGAACCTCTTGAAGAATTGAGAAGTTTAAGTTCTTTTTTGATACATTAGCTTTTGAACATAAACAAACTATTTTATACCCTATAGGCACAATCAACACCTTTTTTGCATTCATTCATGAAACCTATTTTATTAACCAAAAAGTTATTAAATCGAAAGGGAAAAAACTTGAAAGATTCTTGGAAGAGCTCTTCAAAGATGATAGGAGTGTGATTTGAGAATAATGGTTCTTTGAAATTTGCAAATTTGTTAGGGAATTAAAGTAACCCACTAGCATTAATAATGGCTCGGTCAAGTTTTTTCTTTATGAACAAGGTAAAACTTTGTTTGTTGGACTAGCAGAATTGATGATCAATTTGTTTCAGATCAATGACTGCCAGCTTCTCTACACATTCTCAGAGATCATTAGAAAATTTCTAAGTTACAATTGACTTGAGCTTATAATCTATGTAGTGTTGAGTTGAAATCACCATATAACAACCAAGGTTTGTCAATTTCCTTGCTGAAGTTGACCATATTATTCCATAATTCCTCCTTCTGAAAGTTGAAGTTACTATCATATATGAAGGAGGTGAATACGTCAGTTTTCTTATACAAAAAGTGCATTTTGAGATGCATAACTTGATTTGTTGTGTTGATGATCTCCACCGGAGTAGCTTCCACTCTATAATAGATGATAATTCTCCTATAGTGGCAATGAGACTGATTAGTGAGTGTTTTCCGATGAGAACCCAAAAGATTTAGCTTGCAAATGTTTTCAAGCTTCATTTTTGTTTCAAGTAACCCTATAATAAGAGGCTTTTCCCTTAATACAAAATCCTGCAAAGCAGCTTGCTTAATTGGGCAATTTAACCCTTGTGCCTTCAAACAATTATAGACATATTAATGCTTACTTTTAGAGCTTTTATCCTTACTCCTTTGGGATTGTCTTCTTTGTTGGATCCCGATCCAGAGACCGGACCCAAACGACTTATAACATAATACTCTTACGCTTGCTTTAATTCCACATCTAATGGATCCGTTTCCAGAGTCCAATTTTCGACGTCCTGAAGCCTTGTGCTTATAACCTTGCAGGGTCCTTAGCTGTAACTCTACATTCGTGGCGAGCGCACACTATGTAAACACCAAAATCATAGGTTGACTTATACATACAAAATGTATCCTTATGTCTCGAGATCGATTCGAAACAAGAATCACCTCAAACAGAGTTGTATAACTCATGTTATGCTCAAAAAGCCTAAAAACGCTCATACTCCAAATATGATCCCCAAACCGACCTCTCACTTACTTTAATGCAAAAATTTTCAATTTAACTCCAAATGGTACAAATTTTTGTAGGGAGAAAGATACATGTCTTAGAAAACTAATGGTTCAAGTCTCACCTCAATTGGAGGTCGTATGAGGGAGTTATGCCCAAATGAATAGAATATGTTCACACCCAAAATCAAATTGAAACTCTTTTGGCGCGATTTCCATAACTTTTGATATTGATGTCTTAGTGAGTTCGTTCTTTGACCATTAGAACGAAGAAATCTATATCTACAACTCTCATGAAGACAAAAAAACGAGATTTGGCCTCTAACTTTGTCCAAATTCACATTTTTCCCGTAGCTGTCCGTTAAACGGACAGCCATGTCCGTTTAACGGACACATTCGAGTGAAAGTGTTCCAAAAGCTTCGAGAATGTCCGTTAAATGGACATGCAAGTCCTTCTAATGGACATGGACAGGCTAAGGGGTGTGTTTGCACCCGTGGCTGTCCATTTAACATACATCCATGTCCGTTTAACGGACATGCCATTTTACAAAACTTCAATTCCTCTTCTAATGCATCTCACCTTAAACCTAACTCCATAACCACTTGTACACTTCACAAGTTTATTCTTTCCCAAGCCTAAACACTTTATAACATCTCAAACTTCAAGTTTAACTCACCAACTTCAAAATCTCTATCTTAATTGGTTCATCAAAGCATGGATTTCAATCATTTGTCATCAAGTTAACATAACTCACAGGCTATAAGGACAATAAGAATGACTTTAATTGTTATCTTCCAATTCTCATAACTTCTTACTCCAAATTCTAAAAATTACATATTATACCTACATGGAAAGATAACAAGATGATCTACAAGCTTCATTAAGGATGCAAAACTCAAATCCATCATTAAAGGAGGTAAAAGCTCACTCAAATGTACTGCTCCTATAATGACCAATGGAACAGTAAAAATATCAGCATGAACAGTAACTGAATGTGTTTCCAACACCATAACTTCTTCATCCTAAGTCCGAAAGTGACAAAATCTATATCATTGGAAAGATCTAAACCTCTACTACAATCTTCATGAAGACTCCTTGTTCCAATTCAAGCCCTATGAGGACCTAAAACTAAAGTGAAGTTTCTGTCAAATTCTATGAAAATTTGACAGCACTTCCCTAGAAACTTCAACTAACCAATCTTCAATTCATACACCTTCACCTGCATAAAACTCAATATCCAATTACATACCACATCATTCAATCCCAAATGTCTCCAAACACAATTCAAGGGCAACAACCACACTCCTAGAAATCTATACCATTCCAAATTATAAAACAATACAATCTCAATCCTTCTTCTTTTGCTAATTTAAATCATACAATAATGCATTTGAATATGACATATGCAAATTACATAGATTACATTCAAACCCAACATTCTTGTATTTGAATGAACAATCCGAGTTATTACAACGCTTTAGAGGCATTTCGCCCGATTACAATCGAAAAGATCAAATGACAAAAATACAAGGTGGATCAATTCTCCAAAATACAACCTAACTCTTAGTTTCCAAAAAGTGAATTCTAAAATTAGCAACATTGAAGTAATGCTTCAATCCAATACTTTAACTTGGGTTCCCGCTCGTCACCTGTGGAGGGGGAAAAGGGGTGTGAGCTCGACAGCTCAGTGGGTAACAGCTTAATAATTAAGAAAATAAGCAAAAACATTCTTTATTTCTTATTCTCAAAGCAACTTTTAGATTGATAAAAATCTTTCAAACTTATCAAGACCAATTTTCATTGATCAAAAGCACTATCACTTCATCAAAACTCCTTGTTTTTAAAACCAATATCACATTGATCGAAACTTTATAAGTTTATCAAAACCTTTATGAAAAACTCATTTCATCCCAGCAATCACATCAAGATCACATAAGCATAGAGAAAGCAATAAGTCAATTTATCAAAAGCATTTATTAAACAACATAACATATAATAAGAACATAATAAGCATATCACATGATCACATATAAGATGCAGTGCTTTGTATGAGAATGATTAAAGAATGCAAAAAACGAAGAAAAAAAATGTACACAGAGTTGGATTAGTTTAGACCGATAGTTTTAAAATTTCCAACGCGATGCTTTTCCTAAAATATTTGTTCACGGATGTCGAAAATTAGTTTCGATTCGATTTGATCCGATATTTGCTTCGTTTTGATTTGCTTCCGATTCTTTTACTTTAAGATTGGATTTGCTTTCGTGTTGTAAATACCATTCTTCGCTTTCGCTTATGATTTTGCTTCCACCTTATGTTCCTTTCTTTCGATTTTGCTTTGATTTCGGCCTCTTTCGTTCCGTTTTCCGGTTGGGATCCGATTCCGGATTGAGTCCTAACATTAATGCTTAACTCGTGGTATATGATAAAACCTAATTGGGCCAATTTTTCAATATACCCAATCATCTTTAGCACATGAGCATTGACTGAAGATCCTTCTATAAATAGTGCCTTGGAGATTTGATATATCTCCACCCTACTTTGTGCACCAAATAATTCCTTAAAATGCAGTATCATAGTAGATGCATCCGTGTTTTCATGCTGCCTCTGAAGTTTAGGAGAAATGCAAGATAATATCACACATGTAGCTTGTTTGACGACATCAATATAACATTGATATTTCTCCGAATCTTCATCAGTAGCATCTGAACAAGGTTTAGATGGAGCAGGAGTATTAAGAACATACAATTTCTTCTCTTGTCTAAGAACTATTCTTAAGTTTCACAACCAGTCCAAAAAGTTGGGTCCAATCAACTTGTTAGCATCTAAGATGCTCCTCAATGTCAGGTTGGTACTCATATTTAAATTCAATAACTAGAAAAACATAAAAGGAGCATATATTAGTTTATATCAAAAACTTAAATAAAATAAGGACTTTAAAATTATTTGATTACTCCCATTTTTTTCTACAAAATAATAGCGTTCACTATTTTATCAAAAAATTATCAAATAATTTCTTAGTGGGCTAGGATCCTATTTAAAATTAATTAATCTTGAGTTTGCTCAACAAACCAATTAAAAATAAATAAGGTAGAAAACAATTTTTGAATCGTATGCCATGTGACTCCTAGTACCGCTAGTAACAACTTTTGCTAAAAATATATCAAATATATTATTCCTAACCTTGTCTTTAAATTTATATGATCATGAGTTTATTCATCCAAATCATATAATTTTAGTTAAGTATAACTCATTAATGTAAGACAAACCATACTAGGGTTAAAGTGATCTTGAGTTTACTCAGCAAGTCAAACAATAAACAGAATTATAGTTTTAATCTCAAATAATGGAAGACAACTATCACGTTCTTCACGTGTACTTGATATTTTATTGAGAGATTTAAAAATACAAAAAATTTCGGTCTTATAAAAATAATATAATCTCATTATACTTATAATTTCAAACATAATCTAATTATAAAAGAAATTATTTAAAGCTTTTGCTTGATTCTAGTTGTTGATTTGATAATAAATTTAATTTAATAATTCAACTCTTAAAAAATTAAATTAAATTCCAAAACCTTTCTTAATAAATATTCCTTTGAAAATAATTTTCAAAAATAGTAAAAACATCTTTTTCAATTTTATTAGGAGTTGAAATTAATTTAATCTTTAATAAATTAAAGACAAATTAGGATTTTAAACACGTTTTAAAATACATAATCCTCTGTTCCCCTTATCCTGACTTTATTCTGGACCCCCCTTATCTAAACCATTTATTCAAGTGAGATCTACCTGAGTGGATGACTTAGATGGGAGGGAGCTAGAATAGGGCAGGCAGAGGATCCCCTCCCATAACAAAGGTGCTGGCCGTAGGACATGCGGTCAAAGGAGTTTATTGGTGTGTGGAGTGCACGCGCTAGTCACGTCTTTCTAGGGACGATTTGCGAGGACCACATGTGTCCGTCGTCTTCTCTAAAAGCATCCAATTGCTTCTAGAACGCTCCCATGTGCATTAACCGCAATCCATCTTCTTTAGTCACGACGCAACCTTGTTCCACGTTTTTCAAACCATCACAAACGTCGACTTGGACTACAACCATCGGCTCTCGACAGTTCCTCCAATCCTCTTCTCGGTTTTTCTCCTCACCATCGTCCTCTTCGTCTGCGCCGCCTTGCATTCATAGGTGAGATTTCACCCATCGGTTTTGCACGGTGGTGATGCCAAATCAATGGCGTCACCGACCCATAATCACTAACGGCAAAACGCCACTGGTTTTGCAATCGGCTATAGTAGCCTTGTTCATATGCAGAGAACAAGCAGAAACCCACACAACATAAACATCGACAGTAAATGCAAAAGAAGAAAAACGCAAGCAGATTTACAAACAAAGGTCAAAAATTTTCCAGAAAGCAGCGGCAAAAATTAGGGATTCAGAACAACAAGTAAAAGGGGCAATAAACATTTAGGGATTGCAATCAAAACCCACAAAGCATGCATCGGTGGGAGGCAGAGAAGACAATTCTAGATGTAAAAGAAGCTATCAAGCATAAACAAAAGGGCTTCATTTTTTTTTTTTTTTCATAAATCACATTCACACAAAACCCAAAACAATTAGGGACTTCAAAAACCCTAGACATTCAGAAACACGCAAGGTTTGTTAAGAGCAAAAGAAAAGCTTTTGAAACTAGAGAAAAATATTGGAGAAATCTT
>JANJEY010000008.1:33382825-33394676 GCA_024703695.1 Erythroxylum cataractarum | reverse complement strand
TTGATCCTGTATATGGTTTTAAATTTTTCTGAAAACAAAATTTATTTAATGTAATAAAGATGGCACCACCGGTGCATCAAATGCAAATGAAACATTAAGTATAGTTCTCTAATTGTTGTTATTAAACAGTTGACTGTTCTCCCGTATTTTTCGCACAGACACAAACACAATATATGTATAATTGTATATAACTTAATAAATTGAGTTAACAAAAAAATATATTTATGAAGTACGGACTTGATTTTAAGGAATTTTTTCTAAGATTAGTAATATCATAATTCATTTTTGTCTAGATTAGTGCCGTGAATTAGATAAAAGGAGATCCCTGCTTTAATTTAAACTTTATACAAACATTTTGTACTACTAGAGTTTTGAAATCTTATAAATAAAAGGAGATCCCTACTTCCCTCACATCCCATTAGATCAACTCCTCGGTATTTGGAGTTTAAGGTGACTTTTACAAGACCTGTTGTAAAAATCGACCGGATTAGAGCAGGTTCGCAGCTAAATAGGACTGAGATGAATAGTAAAAAACACACAGAGTTTACGTGAAAAACCCCCAATTAGGGTAAAAATTACGGACAAGGATAGAAGACTTTTACTATTGGAAAAACTGGAGAATTACAAGGAGAAACTAGACCCACAAAAATATACAAAATATTTTTGGCTCTCTTTTTCTCTCATGTCTCTCTCACCTCACTTCTCTCTATTTTTCTCTTTCTCCGTTTGCTTGTTTTTTTCTTCATGCTGCTCCTGCCATTCCCACTAACTTTGAAAGTTGGGGCTACCATGACTGTCCATTATTGACAGCCACCTTGCCCACTAAGGTTGACAAGACCTGCACCTTTTAAGTTTCGTAATTATGGCAATGAGGGGTTTATCACCATTTAAGTGGTCATTTATTGCCATTATCTCTTCAGATCCTTTTTACAGGTCTTCAAATCCATCATCTGTGTCGTATTTCGCAGTTTCTTTGTTTTAACAACATCTAAGGGCCCGTTTGGTTCCACTTATGTTTTTCTGTTGTTGTTTTTAGTTTTTATTTCCTGTTTTTGGTTTCTGTTTTTTTGCTTCAAAAAATGAAAACCTGTTTGGTTGAGATTTGTAACATAAAAATTGAAAATAAAAACCTGCTTAGTTGAGATTTCTAATAAACTTATTATTATTACTATTACTACTATTATTATTATTATTATTATTTATTGTTAATAATAATATTATTATTAATTATTGTTATAAAATTTCTACTTACTATTATTATTATTATTATTATTATTATTATTATTGTTATTATTATTATTATTATTATTATTTGTTAATAATAATATTATTATTAATTATTGTTATAAATTTTCTACTTACTTTTTCTATTATAATTAAACTTATTATTATTATTATTATTATTATTATTATTATTATTATTATTATTATTTCTATTATTATTGCTATTATTATTAAGTTATTCTTATTAATTTTATTATGATTATTATTATTATTATTATTGTTATTTTGTTAATAATAATATTATTATTATTAATTATTGTTATAGATTTTTTACTTACTATTTTTAATACTATTAATATTATTAATTTTATTATACCAAATTAATTATCTTATTATTATTAATTATTATTATTATTATTATTATTATTATTATTATTATTTCGAGATAGAAACCAGGGTTATGTTGGTTTTTTGTCGAAGAAAACATGTTGTCAAAATTAAAAAAACGATGTTTTTTTATTTTTGTAAAACTGTTGTAGTTTTTTTATTTTCAAAAACAAAAAATCGCAACAGAGTAAGTCAAACACGTTTTACTTACCTATTTTTCTTTTTACAAAAAATGGAGAAAAAAAACATAAACAAACAGCCCCTAAATTTTTAATTGTTTGATGTTTAACTATTGTGGGCATGCCACCATTATGGGACGACGGGCTTTGTATGACTCCGGATTGTTGGGCTCAGAAAATGGGGTCCAATATTAGCAATATTAAAAGCATTATTTGTCCTTTTAGACTAGCTATCTTAAAGTTTGAGCGTTCAACTTATATATCTTATACATAATTTCTTATTTTATATAAAATTAAATTTCTTAGACGTTGAACAAAGAAACAAGTATGGTTTAAGTGGTACTAAAAAAGTATATATCTGTCAATTAAGTAATGAAATAAAGTAACATAATAAAAAATTTAGGGTAACGATACTACATTGTGATTTTATAGTTGTTTGCTTTCATATTTAGGCGTACATCCACTTTTCAAATAGCTTGATTATTAAATTCATTTTTTATTATCATAATGAGCAAGAGAAATCACTGTAAATAATTTAAAAATTATTTAAATCCACTTTTTTCTCTTCTTTATGATTAAGAGAAATTATTACAAAAAATTTAGCAAAGTTAGAATCTCTCAAAACTTACTAAGATTATCGTAAATAATAACTTAACAATGAGTTAAAGAATGAGTTAACAATTCTGCAATAATAGCTCATTCAACTCACAAAAGCACTAACTCAATTGAATGTTTAAATATAATGACCGTGAAGCTCTCAATTTGATATACAAGAGTTTTCAATCCACTTTAAGAACTTAATATACTTTACATTTTGTTAAAATTTTGCTTAAATACCCTTATTTTTACAAAAATTCATTAAACTATTTGCGAGGCCTTCATATAATGGTTAGATCCTACTATACTATTAAAGACTACAAAATTGGCCTAATTTGTCTAGTATTTTTGAATGATTACATATAAAAGGAATATACGGTAAGGTAAGTTCTCGTAACTACTATCATTAAATTTAATTAAAATTTTATTTTCCTATTTTACACTATTAATCTGCACTAGTTTGATCATCTTTTCACACCAAACAATTATTTTTACAAGCTTATAAATTTAAGAATAGTCTAACATGCTCATCCTAAATTTAGTCTACATAAAATCCCAAATATAGAAGTTATAATTATGTCTAAATCATTATAAAAATTAACACTTTTTTAATTTTTATTTTGTATTGATACTTATAAGATATATAATAGATATACTTCCTTTTATTCTTACAAACAAAACACAAAATTGTTACATTATTACTGATTAGTAATAGAAAGTATGAAAAAAATATCAAACTTTTACTTAAAGAGAATTCAATGAAAGGGTGGGGTTCATCATAGAGTTTTCTAGTACAATAAAGTTATATAATGCTTATTTTTCATTAATAAAAGGATGTTTGATGGTTTTACCTTGGTATCATGTTCATACTGTTTTATTAAATGATTTTGGTCCATATTTTGCATAAAACTTTAGTTGTTGATTAGGTAAGTTCAATGGTTGTATATGAACTAGTAGTTTTTAATCCTTTTTATCTCGTTTTTATCCAATATCGAGATAAGGTATATTTGTTATACCATTTATGAATCATTTAGGAATCGCCAATTCATAAGGTAATTGGAGTATTACAAGAGGAATTACAATAAATTTAAATATTTAAAGTGACGAAGATGTGTGATATCGACATTAAAGAGGCTAGCCTCGTTTTATTGAAGTCACTTGCTATTTGCAAACAATTTTTCCAATCTTCATGAGATTTTAAATTTTATTTCTAAATTTTTCACTAACCATGTCCATGCTTTATTATCTAAATCGATCTCTCTTTTTTTTTCATATAAAAAGCTCATTCTCTTTTCAAAAGCCTTTCCATCTTTTTATTTTGTTACATGTGACTTTTATCAGCATTAATGCTTTTTTGTTGCCCTTGTTTGTTTATTTATTTATTGTATTTCTTTATTTATTATTTTCCTTTTTCCTTTTTTTTTTCTTTTTAATTGGTTATTTGTTTTATTTACTTATTTATTTTCTTTCTGGTCTGTTTATTTTTTTGTTATTTTTATCTTTATTTCATTAACAAAAAAAAATAGAGAGAAAGTTCACTAGGGGTCCAGCCATTGTCAAATTATCAAGAATCCAACGGCAGAAGCAGAACATAGTCTGATAGGGACAACAGATTAGGGCTCATCAATGTTAGGAATTTGACATACTAAAATTGCACCGGTAAATGTTAAAAAGACTCTAGTGAACCACAACATCGTCCCGTATAAATCTTATTAATATGCGGGATATACAAAGGTTTAATAATACATAGCCTTAATGGAGAGGCTATTTCTGAATTAAAAAGAAACTCCAAAAGAAAAGGCAACAAAGACAATTGCTTCCGAGCGTAGTACTCGCCAAATTCACAAGTCCTTTGCATGTCTTAGCGGTAGCTCCGGTAGATTGGGCTGTACATGCAGCTCTCTGCATACTTAACAATGTTCTTAGGACGGGGGAGACGAGATGCAACACCTAAACGTGATATTTAAGAAAGAAAAAAAAAGACAACATCAACAAATAATGCAGGATATTGCTTTTACAAGCTGCTACACAAATCTGAAAAAGAACTCACCAAGTTCGTATGCCTTGGCAGCCACTTCAGCCGCTATGTGAGCTGATATCTTCCGAATGTTGGAAAATGGAGGGTAAATGAGTCCCTTGTCCAAGTTTTCCTGTTTGACTTGTGCAGCCAACGCTTCCGCTGGAAAAAAGACGGTGTTATGAGCAGTTAGTTTAGGCTCGTAAGAAGCAAACACTAGTATCATTGTGAGGGAAAGTGAACATATTAAACTGCAGGAACATTTATCAGCTCACTCCCCCATATAAGCTAACATTTCCCACCAAAAGAGTTCATTATATAGGCCAAGTACTTACAGGCTGCCAAAAGCATGTCATCATGCACACGTATGGCACCTGATATTATCAGACCCAAACCAAATCCAGGGAATACGTAAGCATTGTTTGCCTGAATAAGACAATAAGCGGCCAACTAGGGTCAGTTTTCAGTAATAGAATGATCTATAAGATCAATACATGGTAAATAATAATACCTGACCAGGCACCAAGACTCTTCCGTTAAATTCAACAGGATCAAATGGACTTCCGCTGGCAAAAATAGCACGACCCTGTAGATGAACAATGATGGGAGTGAATATGGTGTAAACTAGTTCTATTAGTTTGGCAAGCCCCACGACTGTTATATGTATGAATAATTGAAGTAATATCTGAAAAGGGAAAATTGCAGTTACCTCGCTCCATGTATAAGCTTCTTCAGCTGTGCATTCAGATTGCGAAGTAGGATTGGAAAGAGCAAGAATTAGCGGTTTCTGTGCCACAAGCAACATGTTTGGGTCAGGTAAATTTCTTTATTGAGCATGTAATGAGACACTTCCCTGCATTTATCTGTGTTTCAGAGAGCAAGAGAGTGAACCTCATTAAAGGATGCCATGGCCTGAACCACCTCCTTTGTGAATGTTTTTCCAGCTCCAGATGATCCTATCAACACTGTTGGCCTGATTGCCTGATTGATTGAACTTGTAAGATTCAAGGACAAAGCATGAATATTTCTCTGCTAATGTAAGCGGATATACGAAGATCAATTTAACACCTTAATGGCATCTAAAAGCCCTTTGACGGGTTCATGCTCATGAGCCCAAGGCCTCTTGAAGTGTTGAAGGGACTCCTTACGGGAGCTAACGATCAGACCCTGAAAAACGAAAGGCAAAAATTTAAACATGCAGATACGTGTTCAATCATTTCAGTTGCAAAAAACTTCATTAAAAATGATATCAAAAAAAGAATCTTTTATAGGATATGGCAAAGACTATACCTTTGAGTCGACAAGCCATATCTTCTTGCGTGTCTCCTCAAGGGGAGCTTTTGTCTATAAAACAAAGGCATAGTATCAGCAAGAAGCCAGGTCAAAAAAATAAAAAACTGGAATGATATTACTCATAAGCTTAGCAAGAAGGTTATAAGTGAATCCTTGGAGGCTTGGGTGGGATGAGGGGAAAACAACCACTACACTCAGTTATACTGCTCAATTTGGACCAATGGGTCCCCAGTAAACAAAAGAAAAATAGCAAGTTGTTGAGTATTGCACAGGGCGAGGGCAATGCAATACCTGCTTTGATATTTCAAGAGCTATAAGTTCAGCTATACCAGTTCCTGCCTGCATCATCAGAGAAACTAGAATTCAGAAACAAGAACACATAAGGAGGCAAAGATTAACACCTATACAGGTAACTATCAGGCGTGATCAATGTGCCTGAAAGTGTGTGCATGCCTGTCTTCCAACTTTGTAACACATTTACTAGAGCATAATTTGTTTTCTTAATTGTTTGGATTCACCTAATCATTTCTCTCATGACCTATCCACCAGTGGCAAACAGAAGGGGGTTGCTTCCTTAATTAAAGCATAGGAAGCAAATTGTTCTAAAAAGGATGCAGTCTGATTAGATGGACAAGTAAATCGATGAAATGCCTTAAAAGTGATTGGATAGTAATATATCAATAAAAAAAATAACAAAGAACAAATGTTCTTTTCAAGACATTTGCCAATTCATTCTCACCTCTCCAGCCCCCAAGAATAAGAAAGTATGATCAGTCAAGGTTCCACCAACTAATTTCAAGGCTGCTATGAGCCCGGCTAGCACAACTGATGCTGTTCCCTGCAAATGAAATATTTGGTAATTTAGATTTCATGTTAAGGACAAATTAGAACACCAAATTTAAAATTTATGTAATTTTTGCACCATATTACCTGTATATCATCGTTGAACACAAGATGAGTTGATCTATACTTTGCAAGCAACTCAAACGCATTGTGATTTGCAAAATCTTCAAACTAAAAGGTTCACAAAATTCATAGCAAAATCAGGCCCCAAAACTTTTTAAGGTTAAGCAGACTAGACATGATGTCATAACTGATTTTGCATACCTGTATAAGGACTTTCTCCCCGTAACACTGTTTAACTGCAGTCATGAATTCATGCAGAAGTTCGGCATATTCCTAGGCCAGAAGAAAATTCCACTTTTCTTTAGCAATTTTTGTTCTAATTGCAAGAACAGAACTGGAAGATTGGTTTAAATGATTGTACCTGGCCTGTCGCTCTCTTATGCCGAAGTCCAATATAAAATTCATCATTCAACAACTGCTGATTGTTTGTGCCAACATCAATTGTTACTGGAAGGCACTGCAAGTTTTAAAGTTAGGAGCATGCCGATGTATTTTATATCAAAAAATTTATATTCTCCACATCGTCCAAGAATTTAACCACTCGTCAAGTCCAATGGGGAAATTAACTGAATTACTTGACATTAAGAAATAAGCAAAACAAACTTAAAGTTTTACTAAATGACTGGAACCTATTCTTGGATCAAAATCTATCATCAGGAATGTTGTAACTCAAAAACCAGTAGACGAGTATTATGTGGTTGAGGTTGGATATACCGCACTTTGTCATCACATGTTCAAACTTTTGACCAGGATAAAACATGAACTTTTTGCTTTTGCAAATTCATAAGGCAAGCATGGGGTACACTGAATAACAATGTTGAGAGTGGTAATACATACAGCTGATGGACGTACTCCTCCTAGTGCAGTATACAAAGAGAGTTTTCCGACAGGAATACCCATTCCCTAACAACAATAAATAAATTCCATGAGGTCCATCTGTGATGGATTCAACAATTGGCACAAACAGAAAATTTTACATATCCAGCTAGAAGAAAATCACAATGATCATCTTGTAAATGAATTGCTTTGGAATCGATACCTGGCATCCAAGATCTCCAAGCCCCAAAATACGCTCGCCGTCAGTAACAACAATAACTTGTATATTTCTCTCAGGCCAATTCTTCAACACTTCAAGAATCTTGCCTCTGAAAATTTCGACTATGATAAACTCTCTAATGGTATCTTACTAATAAGTAATAAGAAAAAGAAAAGAAATTTTATGGCCGTACTTCTCCTTCAAACTGATGTAAAGACCCTGTGGACGCCTGAAAATGCTCCCATATTTCTGACATGCCTCACCAACTGTAGGAGTGTACACAACCGGCAGTAGTTCCTCCACATTATCGATTAGAAGTTTGTAAAAAAGCCTTTCATTCCTCTCCTGAAAATTAAGGAGCCAAAGTTACATGCTTTCCCTTCTATCAGGGATGAGTAATGGCACTGAAAAGGCAAACTGCTATTCAGTTATTCAAGTCCATCATCTTGGTGATATGAAATGACTCAATCTAAAATCAATACTTTTCGGGCTTGACTCGGTCTAGATTCATAAGAGATGAACATGCACCTGAAGATCCATCATGGCCATGTATCGCTGTAGAGGAACTTCATAGTTACGAAGGTTGTGGATCAATCGTTTCTCCTATAACCAATGATCGACCGGTGAGCAACAAAATCACTCCAGGAACTTAGGATGCTAAAAATGTGAAAGATTGGACAATTAACAATGTCACTTCTGTTAACGAACCTGGAGCTCCTGAGTCATGGTTGCTGGGGGCAGAAGACCACGCAAGTAATGAGCATCCCTCTCTTTCTCAGTGAATGCAAGCCCTTTGTTGTGGCGTGGGTCACGCAACAATGTATACCCACTATGACATGAGAAAAATTACTAGTGATCAATGAAAAGTTTGAAATTATGCAAATATAGATGTATGAAGTGATAACAAGCAACGAGAACAAGAGATGCATACATACAAAGTTAGAGACTCAACAGAATTTTACTAACATATGAAATAATTGAAGGAAAAAAAAGAAGCAAGAAGAGTTGGCAGGGCTATCAGTTAAAGATTAGATCAAAATGAAATATCAAATTCATTACTAACGAATAACATATGGATAGTGAAAAAAAACAAAATTCTGCATCTTATCCGCATAAATCATATAATAGGGTAGCAGCACGAAACCAGCAAGCATTCTTAATCCTGCCATTATAGCCAGGATAATGGGAAATTTTCCAATATAATAGATTTTGTGTTGTTGAAGTGTTTCTTATGCTGCAAGCGTCGCGTCAAAGCTTGCTTGGAAAATCTAGAGCCACTAATCCCCAGATCTATCGTTGTCATAGACATAAACTGCAACTTTCTAACCAACAAAATATGACATGAAGCAGAACAAACATTTTCTTCAGGAAATTCATGTACTTTTCTTAATTAGCCTAAGTTTCATTTCAGAGTTGTATAGTATAAGATAAGGTCTTAAGCTTGGATTAAATCTTTACAAACTCCGATCAAATGTAGAAACCAAATAGCGTAAAATAATAAAATGTGCACATGAAGCCCGAAGATCAAAACTTTAGATGCCATTAAATCCTTGCCAATATGATATATGCTCATAATATATGAATCAGCACAGACAACGCACGCTGTACCGAGAAAATTAGAGTAGTGAACAAAATAAAAATAAAACTGAAACTCTTAGTTCTCTCACCTAGCAACAGAGGTAGTCCAGGGGGTAGCAAGCTGATCCTCCGTGGCAAAATCCTCACCATGCACGTCCTCGACACCCCCACCCACCATATCATCCTTTATCTCTTCAACTGAACGACCGCCATTCATCATTGTACTCTCCATCACAGCCCAAACCTTTCTCTCTCCTCCTCCACAACCCAGAACAAGCCTCTGCAAGTAACAGAACGCTGAAAAGACGACAACTCAAGAACGAAAAGCCCACAAGACAAGAGTTTTAACTCGGTGTTCGGCAAACAGAAGACAAAGCCCGTCCTTTTATAGGCAAACGAACAGAATCCCAAGAATTTCCAAGTCAAATTCTTGCAGAAGTTGTTAAAAAATCGGGGAGATTGAAATTTGACAGGGTGCGTTTTCAATGTCAAAAGAGAAGAACGTGGACTTTGCACGTGTACAAAATGTTATGCTGATATTCTGTTTAAAAGAGAGAAAAATTACAAGAATTAAGAGTGTCAAATAGTTAATGATGAGTACCACAAACGTACGTCGGCTGAGGGAGATCATATTCATGGAACGTGATGAGCATGTGTGTGTGGAGTTTGCGCGTTTTCTCTGAGAGAAAAACAACTCAAAGAAGAGTTTAGGTGGGATAAGATAAATGAGACTAAGTGGTTTCTTCTTCAACTCCATTTTCCTTTATTTGCTTTCCCTTTTCCTTTTTGCTCTTGTTACGATGTGGATGCCATGCACGTCTGTCGGAATCGGATAAATAAATTATTACAATCAAACTGGATTTGTATGTTAGTCCTTGTTAGTAATTTGAGGAGAAAACTGGCTTTGACATTGTTCCTTAGAAAATACCTAAGAAGCATGAACACGGATAAGGACACGCGACACGACACGGATACGGATACGGGGACACATCAATTTTTAAAATTTGGTGGATGTGGACACGACATATATATATATTATAAATTTTAAAATTAATAAAAAAATTTAGAATTCATAATATAATATAGATTGATTGATGTGTTTCAAGACCCACGACACCTTAATAGTTCATACATATTTAGTATTTTATAAACCCCTCTCAAAAAATATGGAGCATATATTCTATAGAGTATATATTCCATTAAACAATGTCCGAGCGGTCTTCAGACATGTCCGAGTTGTGTCCACCGCGTGTTAGTGAGTGTCCGACATAAACACGTGTCCATCACACGGACACGGCTCCATTTTATCATGTCCGTGCTAATAGGAAAATACTAATTCGAAACTATGTAAAGTGGGTAGAATTATAAATTGATTTTCTCATCCATAGCTACCCTTTATCAATAATTATCCAACTCGAATAAGTGAATGTATCTGCCTTTCTATACTAAGAACTTCCAATTCTTGTTTGTTGGTGGGAAAATCAGAAGAATCGGTTTGGTAAGGTGGCGGTAGGTAGATGAGGACTACAGACACCAACGGTCAAATTTGTCGTGAGGCTGAACTTGAGCTTCTCTGAGCCCTTTCCAGAAGAAGCCCGTTAGGACTTTGACCATAAATACTAAATTTATATATTTTTTTTTTGTACAAGGGAAAAAATATAAAGAAAAATCTAACTAGCCGCTAGATCTATGATATTGTACTCTGTGTTGGTCCCGAAGGAGGAATTCCACAAGGCACATGGGAGGTTTGAAGAGATAACGTTTGAAGAGATAACGTATTCATGGGCCGGTACGAACAGTGAGGGTTGTCAGAAGGTCTGTACACTGGTTTCCTTTTCGTGACACGTGCTGGAGGTGTACTTTTTAATTGCATTGGAGTAAATTCCTGGTACCTGTCAATAAAAAAAAGTGCTTAGTAAGATCCAGTCGGGATGAAGAAAGGATATTAATTACCTCGAAAGAGTCCGTTTCGATAATGACTCGTCGATATCCCATAGCTTACACCAATGAGAACCCGGAGTGGAGTCTCCAAAATTCGGCAATTTGCGATGATTCATTGCTAAGGTGTTGGATGAATCTACCGCACTAGTGACCGGTGAAATTATAAATAAGGCCCCTTGTAGTAGCAATGAATGACCTGAGCTTATATACCTCATCGGTATTGAATTTAACCCGGGACTCCGACAATTTAGACCACCCGATGAAAGACACGTAATCTCATGCTGAATGGATTCATCAATTGACTTTTTGAGATTTGTCTTCTTCAAACATGCGTTTTGTCCGTCAAAGTTTGGTTAACTTTAAAGAAAAGTTGGTCGCCCGCCTTCTTTTTACGCGGCAACTCGTACACCATTAATGGTCTTTTGTTGGACACGTATAATTGTCTCATTTTAACAATATAAAGTATTTCTCCTTCTTTTAAGGAAACATATATATATATATCTAAAAGTCCCTTGTTTAATATTTCTTTATTATCACACTTTGATTTATTGTTATTATTATTATTATTCTTATTATATTTTATTTTATTTTCAATATTTTTTATATTATTATTACTATTAGTAATTTAGTAGTTTTTTTTTAAATGTTGTAAATATTTTCTTGTGTCTTGTATCATTTTTTTTATGTCACATT
>JANJEY010000008.1:33312986-33326668 GCA_024703695.1 Erythroxylum cataractarum | reverse complement strand
CGCATCCTCTCATCTTGTGTCTTAGGACACATAGATTTCGAGAGTGTTATCCCATGAGTCACGGGAAGGTACCCTCTTTTGGATTGTTCCATGCTAAACCTCTTTAGCATCTTGTCTATGTACGTTGATTGTGAAAGACCAATTGATTGAGGTACTAACATTGGAATTTTAAAATTAAGCACTAAAATAACTATTATCCCTATTTGCTTATGGTTAAAATCATTATTTCTTTTGTTCCTTAAATAAGTAAATCATTAATTAATCCATACAATTACATAGGATTTAAAAAAAAAATCAACTGCCTAATCTATTGAAATTATTAATTTTGGCTATTAACTTATATACTAAACTTATCAATTTACCAAGAATGAATTTATAAAAGAAGATTTAAATATGTGAAACTAAGCACAGACAGCACAAACGTTCCGGGCGCAGCGCATGAGCATCAGTATGGCTATGCTGCACCTCGAAAGCTTTCAAACGTATTGACATATAGGGTTTCTGAATTCCGAATCCTGTGGAGTATTGAAACCCCTGACAAAATAAATAAGGGGAAAAAACTTTTCCTTTTTCCATCCCCCTTTTGGGCTAATTCATGGAACGTCTCCGTCCTAGACCAAGATTGGTGTTTTCGGGGTTCTTAAAGGCTGAGGTATGCTCTTTTTTGATAAAGCTTCGTAATTTTGTTCTCCATCAACAATTTGTACATGTGGGTATCTTCTGTTTCTTCGTTTCTTTAGCGATCGGATGATATGCTTTTCAAATTTTTTAAAGCCTCGCATGTGTTTGTGAAATTTATTGGGCTGTGTTCATTTCACTTCCTGTCAAATTTATTGGGCTGTGTTCATTTCACTTCCTTGTTTGTTTAACCATGGGCAAATTTAAGTCATTGAATTGGTGTTCATTTTCTCTCGCGCTTGCCCGAGCTATCTCCGAACTTAACTGATTTTCTTATAAAGAATAGCTATGTCGAAGCTTTATTGATTTCGTATGAAGAATATACGTTGTTTTAATAGTTATTTTGAGGTAGCCATCTTGTTTTACATATTCTAACTACTAAATCGTTCAAACTTTTGAGCTTTTTCTGTCAGTAATGTGTACCTTCTGATTATGGGGAAACGGGAGTTCATTCTTTATTATGAACTGAAACATCTGTGAAGCATCTATCATATTGCTTATGCTTTGTTATTTGCTGTATGTCGCCTCCAGAAATTTTTTTTGTTTTGTTTTGAGTTTTGGTCCCTCTACTTGTTCTTTTAGATTATATTGGTAAAATCTTTCAACTATTAATGTTGCTTCCTGTTTCTTGTTTGGGCATGCTGTGTGATTTTATTAGTCTCGCATGCAATGGTACAATAAAATGTTTCCGGATTCAATTATTTATGCAGGTTGAAAAGATGGAGAAAATGCTAAAGGAATCAGAGAAACCATTGAACAAGGAGTTTTATCAGAAAATTGCCAGGAGTTTTAAGTGAGTTAGCTTCTATTTTATTGTAGTTTTTGAATCCCGATAATGTTAGGTCACTCTTGATAGAATGCTTGATATCCAACCCTCCCACACCCGATCACCAGAAAAGAAATAAAGAGATGATGTACATGAGTCTCTTGTTCCCCGCAGCTAAAAGGAAGTTTATTGAAGATTTATGGTTTTGTGGCAGTCTGACCTCATGTTGTATGCTGTCCTGTTATTGTTTTTATTACGTGACAGATTCCTTTCTTTCTTGTTTCACTTTTGTATTCTGATACGTAATTACATGTAATAGTCACCATTCAAAAGTTACTGGGTGTCTTCAAGGCGACGTTACATTCAATTTTGTCCATAATGCCAACAGAACCTTTTTATTTCTCCAATTAGGGTAATCTTGTAGCAGAACCTTTCATTTCTCCAACTAGGGTAATCTTGTAGTGTTTCTTGGTTAATGATGCGTTTTGTACCTAATTCTTCTCTCTTTTGCTTATGTTCTTGCAGTTCTTCTTCTGGTCGTGCTGGAAAACCAATTGTTAGATGGACTGAGGTTCTGCATTGTTGCACCTTTCTATCTTTCTGCTATTTGTTCGTGCTACACTTGTTACCAACTTTCTCATGCAGTAATGACTATGACCTGTTGTCTGTGTGTATCTCACTTTACAATGATATTTAGGTACAAAGCTGGTTCCAGAAAAGTTCACTTTGTTTCCCAGCCAAGGTTGTTACTTCAACTGATACCTCAAAAGATGAATTTTCACTTCCTGAGACTAGCCCTTCAAATGAGGCAAGACAAAGGTCTCAAGTGAACAAAGGTGATTTTAAAGCTTCCCTTGCTCCTTGAGGGAATGTCCAGAAACAAATGAAATTTAATTAGTTACATGCCATAGTTTCTTGCTTCTGGTACTTCACATTTAAATTGTCATGCAATGATCATTTGTACGCACCAGAGCTATCTTTTCTATCTCCAGAGTTCATCTTCCTTTAATTGTTTGTTCTGGTTATGAAAAAGTCTGCATTAACATCTTTAAGAGAGGAAATGATTCTCGACTTTGAATTTTTGATGGAAGGTGATCAAAAGAAATGCAAATCTCCATGGATATATTTAAGTGTACTCTAATCAATAACTGTTTACTTCACTGGAACCTCTTGACGTGCAGTTGGGATCAAACCCAACTCACTTGAGGGGTTAGATACCCCTAAATTTATTGTCATTCACTTGGATGTTCTTGTAGTTTTTACTGAATGCAGATGCATTTTAGATACTGATTTAATAATCAATGACAAAATTGAGGAATTTCCGTGTTAATATGGTTGAGAATATTGAGGTAGATGAGCAACAAAAGAGAATTTTTGTAAAGTCTTTCTCCTTGGAGTTCCTTTGCCTATACGTCTTCACAGTTTTTATACATGAATTTAGTCTCAGTAAAGCAGCCAATTCTTTCCATTCTTTGTTGAACTTTTGTGCCTGGTGTTAGCAGCCAATCCTTTCCATTATTTGTTAAACTTCTGTGCCTGGTGTTGGTTCTCCATAAAAACCTTCAATATGATAATGATTTCATTTCCACTAACAATGGTATTTGTTCTAAAGCAGAAGAAAAGGTACCAGATCTGTCTGAGTTGGAATTTGAGGCCAGATCATCAAAAGATGGGGCATGGTTAGTACATATTCTGTCTATTGATATAGCTATTTGATTTGTGTATCTCTACACAAAAAATATGATGGGTAAAGCCTCAAGGGCCTTTTTTGAGGCGATAAAAAGTTATCAAGGATCAAAAGGACCTTCTTGGACCTTGAGTGTAATGTCCATTTCAATGCCTATATCTTCAAAAACTATGATCCCTAGTGCTTATTGGATAAGATCAATTTTACTTTGGTATATACTTAACAAGAAGTTCACCTTCATTTGGATCTTTTATGGGAAGTTTGTCTCAGTGAATTGATTTCAGTGTTTACTGATTTCATTTTGGCAGGTATGATGTAGATATGTTTATCTCTCATAGGTTTCTTGCATCAGGAGAAGCTGTAAGTGCATATTTAGATCGTAATATGGTGCTTTTTATCTTCAGGGGAGATATTTTGCATGTGAACATTGATGCAAGCATGCTAGTTCAAAGTAGAACAAAAGTTGAATTCTTTGTCTGCCAAAACAAATACGGCAAGAGTTATAGGTCTTTATAAGGACCATGAAAATTGGTTTGAGGGGTAGTATCATACAATTCTTTCAACAAATTATGTGATGAAAAATATCATTTGTTAAAGGAAGTTCGTGTTAGATTTGTGGGATTTGGAGCTGAAGAAGATGAGTGGGTGAATGTGAAAAATGCAGTACGAGAACGCTCTATACCTCTTGAGCATTCAGAATGTCATAAACTACAGGTTGGAGATCTTGTATGCTGCTTCCAGGTGATCGATTATACACGAGTTTTCAGCAATCGTCTGTTTAATTTCTCCGCTGAGAATTAATGCTTATGCCGCTTTGAAATAGGAAAGGAGGGATCAAGCAATCTATTATGATGCACACGTCAAAGAAATCCAAAGGAGAATGCATGACATAAGGGGTTGCAGGTGTCTTTTCTTGATTGAATATGATCATGATAATACCGAGGCAGGTGCCAGTAATTCTGCTTTTCATCTTGATGGTTGCGTTACATGGATTTTAATGTTGTAGATTTCTTATTTTGGACAGGAGCAAGTTCGATTGAGAAGATTGTGTTCCAGACCGACTTATTAACTTGGAAGTCCAGATCTTTCACAGCAGTTTTAGACTTGAAAAAGAGTATGTGTACTGAAGTTGAACGTCTGTACTCATATAAACAGATCTACATGCCCTAGTATAATTAAATGTCCGTGCTCATATTGTATCATTCATCTATTATTCTTGGATGCCAAATCCCCAATTATTTGGCCACATGAATTCTTTTCTCATTATCTCATTTTAAATCAGCAAAGCCTCCAAATGCTAAGACACTTGCACACTTGATGACAGTAGATAGCTCTAGCTTCTGTTTAGCATCTTAAGGAGCGGAATGGAAATGAGTTTCGTTGTAGCCTGTAGCATCAATTGGACTGGTCACTTGAATGGAGACCAACATTTTCCCACATGCGAGAGGTGGACAAACTTGATAGTTAACAAGAACATGCACACCTCATCATACACATTTCTGGTCTGTCAATTTAGCCTATGTTGTATAAATTTTGCTTGTTACGCTGCTGGAAATTGTAGTGGGTATGCTGGCGTAAGTTAATATTAATATTTTCGACAGGAAAGATCAGTTGGGACTTAGGAAGTTAGGTCTTGTGAACCCTTTTGATAGCTAAGGGACGTTGGTTTAGAACACTAGCTATGTAAAATTTCTTCTGATTTACCCCAAAAAAAAAAAAAAAAAATATCCGCCAATCAAATTTTGGGCTGCTTGCTCTTTCAATAGTTAAACGTATTAAAACTTAACGTCGAAAGTGACAGCAGTAGAGAAAATTATTTGCACTAGTGTAAACCTTAGTCCGTAAAATCTGGATCCCAGTTAGCAATCAGCAGGGCTCTAAATGGAAGACATTGGATCACATTCGATTGAGAACTCTCAACAGCGTACAAACCAAGCCTTCTTCCGGATCAACGATCTCCAAGTTTACAGTTGCATCCACCTTTTTGACACACATTATAAATATGCAGGTTATGTTTAATCAGGAGGTAATAGCAAAACTATCCTCATTGCCTTCTGCACATGCTAATCATTAGCAGAGCGAAAATACAATTTAACAATGAAAAACAATGATACTTATCTTCCGCACTTCAAGTATACAGCCGATCCATACAAATTCAAACCAAAACGTAACACAGGTTGCCGAGTTCCTTAGTTAAATCCATAACACAGTTTCTGATGCACAATTTCTGTAATAGAAAAGGTTAATGATAGGTTGTTAACACAAGATTTCACAAAATTTCTCTATGCTGAAAACTCTATATGCGTGTAGGGGAAGAGAGGGGGTGATGGTGATGAAGAGCTGCGTACCATAAGTATGAAGATGAAAGTCTTTGGAAGATGAAAGAAACAAATGAAGACGTTGATCCCCATAAGCATGGACAAACTGCCAGAACAGAAGATGCAATAAGTAAGATGTTTGTAAAACCAAATAGCAGAAAATCAATTCACTTACCAATAGGAAATGCTATTTATAGGAAAAATTGATCCAACTCTGGTTTCTACTTGGTTGCACAGACTGAGAGGGACTGAAGTTCAGAGTCCCAGCAGTTGTGCAGAAAATCAACAAGTTCTGAAACTGTACAAGATGTATTGCCCACAATTTTTCTGCTTTGAAAATCTTCGTGTGAAAACAACAATAATTTCACCACACTACATAACAAACAAAATAAATGAAGTATTCAAAGGAAACTCAAGCAACTGTAACATTAATTGTTATAAAAAATTATTGACTGGACAGAGTATACAAGTCGATGGCCGAAATAAGAAAAATTGACTAGCAAATAACATAGGAAATGGTCATGCACCTAAGATGAATGCAAATGATGATGCGCAAAAAGAACAGTATGAAGACAAATACTTGATGTATTAGGTCTGTGCCCATGTAGAGCAGAAAGCATAAGAAGAATAACATAACATTGGCAAACCCATTCTGTTAAAGATATGATGGAGGAGAAAAAGAGGGTAGGGTATTTGCATACCCAAGAACAGGAACAACCACACCGATCATTTTTACATAGAAAATGCACCAGTTTCTTTATCCACAGGCACAGTTCTTAATAAGTATCATTAATAGAAATGCACCAGTATGTTTATCCGCAGGCACAGTTCTTACAAGTGTCATTCATGGCATAAAAGTGCATATTTGTGGAAGAAAAATTACAAAGTACTCACTTAAGTGTACAAGTTAAGCACATCCGGACACCAAACAAGTACAGAAATAAAGATCACAAGGATCATTTTCAATAAGTCAAGAAGAAGCAGCAAAGCAAAGTTTTAAGTACAGACTGTGGCCACTGAAGTCCAGTGCAAAATCATGATAAGACGGTCTACAAAATTATCACCAGTGATGAAACTTAACCTGTGCACACACCTTCAACTAGGTGATCACTTCGTAACTATACAAGCTTCTTTAGGAACAAATAATTAATCCCATCCTAGATGATATGTAAATTCTATCATTGATTGGGAAAAATATTGACACAATTGAAAGACTGTGCACAGGTTTTTGTAAGAGATATTGGGTGATCGCGGCAATAAAGTAGAATTTTGCATACATAGACTCCATAATGCAGAGATAAGTCGTTCTTATTTCTGCAGATCTTTCCTTCTTAAGCTTTTCTTCTATGTCACAAAAAGGCATGATCATGAAATCCCCAAATCCTTTGCGGCTCATGAGACAGTTCTACCATAGCAAACTGATGCAATATAGAGATTCTTTGCCCATTTCTCCTGAAAGGATGAAAAGTAGATTCACAGTTAAAAAGTCTTTAATCACATAAGTCAATAAAATTAACAAATTATTGATATGAATACGAATACAGCAAACAATAATAAGAATGAACTCAAAAACTAACCTTGACATGTGTACTAGGAAAAGCAGACGTTCGGAGTGTCTCCTGAGTTTCATCAGCAGGTTTTCTTCTTGGCACACTAAGAACAAAAGCAGCTTGATCCCATGTCGCAGCTGTTGAAGTAATACGGTAGCCATTATCCCATCTACGATGAATCCCTTCACTAGGATACAGAAAATCCAACTCCACAACCTATCATTGTGGGGCATGACAGAAAAATATTAGAAGAAAATTTCCCAACTAAAAGCAGAGATCTAGAGAATTTAGTCAGACCTGATCTGAGAACCCTGCACCACGGGACATAACGATTGCCCATCTACTTCCAGCAGTGGCCATAGCAGTGACATAGAAACCCTCTCTCCACTTCTTGTTGATCCACTTGAAAGGAAATGAATCACTAACCTTATATGATTGCTGTAAATACTGGGTGCCTATAGTCATCGATGGTAAAGTTAAAAGAAATTTTAAATTTTTTTAACCTAGTAAGATTATAAAGATACATGGACTAACCCTTGGACATAACAACCAATGAGCTCCCATTATTAGCTCCAGCAATTGCACTTATGTAGTAATTCTTCTCCCACTGTTCCATTATCCATTCCTTTAAAAATTAAAGAATGAGTCAAGAGATTAGAAAAGGGTATTTAAGTCGAAATTCTAAGTGCCACAAAATGTCATGCAGATATGCAAAGCATATTATCCAACTCAGACTATTATGTAATACTGCTCAGGGTTATCCCTTAACCAACCTTGTGGAGGAAGTATGGAGAAAGCTCATAAACTTGGGCGGTAAACCCAGTGCCCGCATCCATGATTAAGGCCCATAGGTTTGAGCAAGAAGCTACACTACTAATAAACAATCCATCTTCATTTCCTTTCTCTATGTGCTGGGGCAGTCTAACATCTGCAACATTATAATGATACCTACAATAGGAGATGAGGGCATCAGACTTGTTTTTACCTTCACAAAAATTGAATTAACTTGATGGTAATTATCAGACACACACCTCTGCTTCATTGGTCGGCGTGCGTTGTAAACACTGATCCATTGTGTAGCAGGCATTCCCATCCTTACCTTTTTCTTTGGTTGTTCATCATCTTCTTCTTCCATTGTCAACCGTCCCCTCTTATGACCAACCTGATGTATGAGCTTCATCATACAAAGATAACAGGTTAAAATGACATCCCCAATACAATAGAGAAAATTATGGATAATTAATCAACAATACTATGTCCATTCAAAAGACAAGAGGTACCTTCTGAGCACCATCCGTGTTTATAGGTCTAATATCTGGATTCGGACCAACAATCCCATCAAAAAGAGAGATGTATTTTGCATAGTTAGGCTCTTCATCAAACTTCAAATTCACAACATACTCAACGAACTGTCTAAAAGGCTGAGGACAAAAGCAACATAAAGTTTCAGGGGAGGTGGCCATCTTCTTTTTGCAAACAAGGAAACCTTTGTTTTCCCCCTACAGAAACAGCTGCATTAGTAAAATAATAAGGCCTATATGTGCATAAACCTTTAAGAGTAGATAATCAGCAAACCTGATATCCTTGCCATGGAAGCCGACCACGAAGAAGAAAAATAAGGGTGTATGCAAGAGATTCCAAGTCATCTCTCCGACTACCAGTTCTACCAAGATGAGCATGAACACTGGCATATCGCACTGTTCCCCTGAAGTATGGTCATAAATAAGTAACAACAAAGTTCAATGTCCCAACACAGTGGGGCCTATTGACAACAGAAAACTATTTACTCAACCTGAAAACATCTGGACGTTGATCATATTCGACATGCAGTCCAGTTGCATTATCACGCCACCTAGTTGCTGTAAGATTAAATGTTAATAAAAAGAGTAAATATCCCTATCTTTCACTCCAGAGACGACACTTAGTTCCAAAACAAAAGGTAGATTAAACTACTTACCCAAACCAAGGTCTACAAGAAACAATTTTTTCTCATCCAGGGTTCCTGGAGTGCCAAGCAAGAAGTTCTCAGGTTTCACATCTCCATGCACATATCTGCCAGAGAAGAATAAAGCAACCTCATTATATTGATTTTCCTTTTCAGGGCATACCACATCAAAAGATACAAGGTATCTCACTCAATCACAAATAACTTGTGCAGATTTTCCATAGAACAAGTAGTTAGACATGCCAATGATTGGAATAAGAACACCAAAAATCTGTAAATTTAGGCTCTTAGATTTTAGCATTGAAGATATAAAAGTATAGGTTTAGGAATCTGGCCTGCATATCTGTAAACAACTAGGATCTTACTAGGGTTGGAAAAAACAAACTAATAGGATCACAACAATGGATTCCTAGAAATCATTTCTTTAGATTCAGAATCACTAGTAGAAAAAAAAAAAGAGCATCAAACTCACTTAAGAGTTGCAGAATTCTATAGAACTCACTCTTCTAAATCCTCACCTAATCGAGAATCCTTTAAAATCCCCATACTAATTCAACTTCTATTAACGCATAAACCTCAGTAAAATGTAGTATAAAGGAAAATAACTCATAAACTATAATAAAAAAATAGCAAAGAGACATCAACTAAAAAATCTTAATGCTTAAGCTAAACTCATTCTCTGTCAAGGTTGTTGAATAAAATTGTTACAGGAAGACTACAATGATGCTGCCGACAGTCACATGTTAAGAGCCTCATAAATGCATCAGGAATATCCAATATGTTCTCTATCCATCAAGCAAGGAAGCAAGTACTAAATTGTACTAAAATAAGAATGATAAATGTTCGCTTGAACAATGTCTCCAGCTGTACGCAAATAACATGGAACAGTAAAGTGGGAATAATTGTATAATACCCTCCAGAGTGCATCTTCTCCAATATAGAGATAGCTTCAATAGCAATGCATGCAACCATTTCAATAGACATCCTGAAAGTTGAACACGAAGACAAGGTTAAAGAATGAATAGAAATGAATCAACTCATTTCACTCAAAAAGGTTCATTCATAGTAGTAAACAAATGATAATTGAATTAAAGCTTCCAAAGGAACTTACGTATGTGAATTGTTGTTCCAAACATCCCATAAACTTGGCCCAAGCATGTCCATGACCTGAATGCAACAAGGATTCGTTTTGGTAGTAGAGGTGTAGGATGAACAGAGACCAATTTAACAGTTTGATGAAATACATATAAATTGTAAAATTGATGGTTTCTGAAAATTTAATTGAGCTGAAATTTAGGATTTTAGGGCTAGAATTCAACATCACTCCTAAAGTTTGTATCAAGAACTAGGAATCAGGCCTAGGTTTTGAAACAAATAAAAATATAGGAACAACACCAATGGGATTTTAGAAATCACTTATAGAGTTTAAAAATCACTCCTAATTGCCTCAGAAACAGTCTTAAGGAAAAAAAAGGTTTCGCGCTTAAACCCTAAACTAATAAGAGATATCAAAATAGAAACACTTTCCTTTCCTAGCAGGGAAAACTAGATTAATATGTTTATTCTGCATAAAAATAGCCTACTAAATGAGCAGCCTATAAAGCTTAGAACTGCAAAATAAGAAAGCTTAGTTGAAGCTCAAACAGCATACCATAACATAGTAGTCACCCTGCCGACCTTTGTAATGAACTCGTGGCACACCATGGCTGCCTCCAAGGGCACTATACACGCAACAGGTATAAAAAATGTCATAACACGGCTTTACATTTGCTTCATATTATGACAATTAAACATTAGAAGGCGAAGGTTCAAACTCACTTGTAAACTTGCCATTCATAAGGAGGTCCATAATTGCATCCTTTGCTGCTTCTATGCTCAAATTTCAAGGCTACCTAAGGGTTGTATAAACACATGAAACAATATAATTGGCATTACATATGACAAGCCACATAAACCAAGCAGCTACTAAGAAAGAATGCCGATATACCTCCACAGCTCCAGAGGCTATTCTTTCACTTGTACTAGTTGGACCAATACGGCGACCAACATATACCTGTCCAAACCCTCCTTTACCTAACTTCCTCTCTATTCTGTAGATTGGTGAGCCCCCAACTGATACCTATTATCAACAATTACATTAAAAAAAAAAAAAAAGAAGAGAGAGAAATGATTTTGATAATCCAAACAAATAAGAGCAAGCAGTACACAAAGAGAAGACCTTTTCGGGGAGAGGAGCCGTGCTGCCCTCGTCCTCGGCTCCAGGGCACTTGTCGGCGCTGCGGCCACCACTATCGTATTCATCCATCGTCTACTTCTTTCAAAACCCTAGCGTCGTGTTCTTCCTTAAACGGCGTCGTAGCAGAATCCAAATACCGGTCACGTCTCCTTCCGTCTTCTCACAAGTGAGGTTATCTGCAGCTTGATTTCTGTGTTTGGCTACGCAGCTAAGGCATCTTAGGATGCATGGAGGTTGGAGAGATTTCATTGAGGTTCTAGAATCATCTTGTCAGATTTTGGAATTAATTTTAACAAAGGTAAAAAGAAAAGCAAAACTAGCGGAAATGAAAGAGCAATTAAAAAAGAGATGAGAGGAAATAGGGTTTGGGTAAAGCGAGAGAATATGGGAGATCTGTTCTGTGGATTTAAAGGAAAAGAAAGGAAAGGGGATTCTTCTAATACACATCCAATGGACTGTCCGTTTTTCTTTTTTCTTTTTTTCCTATCAATCCTTTTCTTTAATCCCCTTCTTCATTGTTGTGGATATCATATTATTATGGATTTTATTTTTAAATATCATTTTATCCCAATTTTACCATAAATCAAGCCCACGCCAGCACCTCAACCTAAATCCAGTTTAAACACAAGCCCAAAATGTGTCCAAATTCAGAGCTTTAATCAATTAAAGTATATCTGCTCAACTTCAGTCAATTCCCAAGGCAAATTCTAGCTTAATCAATTCAATTACAGGCTAAAATTCAACTTGGGTCCACGGCTCTAATCAAACCAATTGAGTCTATTTCAATCAATTTCAAACCTTTAAGTCAAAGTCTCTCCTAAACTTTAAGCCTCCTCTTTTAAAGATTTTTTTTGATATTTTAGAATTTCAAATTGATTTTGCAGTATTATACAGCATTCGACTTTCAAATTGTCTCTAAGGTGTGTGCTTTGCTGAGAGATATTTTGTTTTTGTATCGCTGTAGAATGTATGCTTTTGAAATCTACTTTATTTGAGAACTCAAAAGTATAGCATATGTAGCTGTCGTTTTTGTGTTGTTTGTGTATGCTATTCTTCTTTGGCTTTTTTATGCATTTCGATCTATTTCAGTTTGACTAGTTTTCTCAAATCTGTTAGTTTAATTTGCAAGTGTTTTTGTTTTTAGCATTTTTTGGGTTTCTTAGAAAAAGTGAGTACCTTTTTTTTTACTTATAGATCAGTAGATCTTATGGTTAGCGTCTGATGATGATTCTGATAACAATTTGGGGGTTATTTCTTCAGGTTTTTTTAATTGTTGTGTGAGATAACCCTTTTTTAACCACTGTGATGGTCCTTCCAATTGGGTTTTGTTTCTCTCGTCATATTTTTTAGTTGTTGAGGTAGTTTGTCCCTTTTCATTGTGTTGATATTGTGTGTTTTGTTGTATCTGCTTTGTGGAGTTGAATTATTAATGTTAGGTGTAGTGCGTGTTTAATGCAACATATTATTGTCGGGTGTAATGTGTTTAATGTCTTCCATCTCTAGAAAACAATAATGTTGCTTGTTTAGCGTTTTTTTGGTGGGTTATTCTCTTCTGTACTTTTTCAGTCTCTTTTTGTACTCCATAAAAACTTGTTTCTACATAGTGATCATCGATTCACGGGATAAACAATGACATTCACTCCTCTTTTCAGGTATTTTTCTTGATTAAGCAGTCTCTTCTACTGTGGTGCTTCCTGGGTTTTGTGTTTTCTAAAAGTATTGTTCTTTATGCGTTTTTTGGTTTTGATATTAGCTTCTTTGTGTGATTTAAGTTTGAATGCTTTTTGGTTTTATTATTTTGATCTCTTTGTATTTGATATTGTTGGGTTTATGTCAACATTGAATTTTTATGCTCAATGATCTTATGGTTTCATTTTGGGAGATCTTCTCTTGTTCCTTCACTTCAACAGATCCCATTTCTCTGTTATGCTACCATGAGTCTAGTAAGGCTTAGATTTGTACAATCTTATGAATGGTTACTTGGTTTATTTTCATTGCAATTGGTTTTGTTATACTTGTTACCATGAACTATTGTAGTGTTTTTTTTACAATAGATTGATGCATATAGTTGAATGCTTGATGATTTGGTGATTTTAAAAAATCTTCACATTTGTATTTTCTTTATAATTTTTTTTGTTAAAGTTCTAATGTTTGCTCTTCAGGTTATGTTGTTGTGGGTTTCGTTTGATACACAGTTTTATTTATTTTGTAACATCCCATCACCGATAGGAGGGTTATATTAGTAAATTGGGACGAGGTAGGATTTTATATTGCATATTATTGATTGAGCACCCTTTTGGCCTCTAATTATAGAGGAATGAGTTAATTGCACATGCATTTATAGGTACATGCATTCATGACATTTTCCGGCATTTAATTGTGATTATGATATGATTTGTGAATTTGAGATAATTATGTTTGATTTGATTTATTGGGAATTATGGAATAATTGGATTTGAATAGTTGAATTAGAATGTCTTAAGAGTGATTGTCAGTTGATAG
>JANJEY010000008.1:33208781-33222999 GCA_024703695.1 Erythroxylum cataractarum | reverse complement strand
ATTAATTTCTAGTCCAATTTCTCTCCAAATTTCCAATGGCTCAAAGTAATAAATCCTAAAATCATGTATCTAATTTTTCAGTGCCATTGGACAGTCATTTTCAGTATCGAAAATTCAATCAGTCCGTCACTTGGCAATTTTTCCGATCCGGACATTGTTTTCCAAAAATTCTAGAAAAATTTCTAAAAGTCCCTAAAAATGTAAAACACACATAAATCACTCAAATGCAATTTTCAAGTACTAAATCATATGTTTTTCACAGTAAACACGTATGCCGGAAAATGTCATGAATGCATGTACAATCATATACATATACAAAAATTACAATTTATGCATATATGGAGGCCATATTATGCATGAACATGCCGAGACTAGTTTACATACTCATAACCTGTCCTAAATTACTATTTTACCCTTCCCATCGGTGATGGGATGTTACATCAACAACGTCCAGCCTCATCAACTTAAAATAATCCCCCTTTTGAAAGATTTACTTATAGGTTTCCATTGTTTTCCTTACATATTGATGGAGGGTTTCTAGTAGTATGTAACTATGATAGAATCCTTATATAGAGTATTGATATGCCCTAGTCTTATGATAGAGATAAAATTAGGCGGTGATTTAGACAACTCCACATTAATGCACACTCTTATAAAATTAATCCTCCTCCTCCTCCTTATTGCCTGCACAAGGGCTTTCCAATATAACTAGAAAGCATACTCAACCTTTTTGTGGTCCAACATTCTAAGGGAACTATATGCATGTTCAGCCATATTAAAACATCTTCATATTTGATCATATCTAAATTTATTCCTAGTTTCTATGTTTACAAAAAAAAAAGGAGTTGTCCAAGATGTCATGGCCCTTTATCTAACACTTTTAGAGCTACATTTCAACTATTGAAGGAGACGAGGAATAGATTCTCTTTAGAGAGGAGCACCTAAAAAAATCCTTTGTTTTTCTAAAGTTTATGAGTCTAAAAAGAAATGAATGGAAAAGGCATATGGGATTCTACGAAGAATCCAACTAGAGAAGCTTCCTATATAGATGCGTCAACCTTGAGTACCTCAATCTTAGGTGCTCTAATAACTCTACCGTCTTCCTTTTTTATTATACTTAAATGAAGGGAATGATCACCAGGTCACCAAATACCTGCTTCTAGCTCTTACTTGTGTTAATGGTGGAGGATGGAGGCTTTTTCATAGAACTAGGAAAAGAGGTACTAGGATATAAGGCAAGACAGACATAGTAGAAGGTAATGCTGGGGACAAATTAGTAGTAGGGACAGAGGTTGGGACACTTTTGAAAGAAGACATACTTAGACTAGAAATTTGTAACTTTACGCAGGTAAGCATTAGAAAATCAGTACCCTAATCGGTAAGGATTGACTTAGGTAGGAACCAAATGAGTGTAAAGACAAAAAGATCCCTAATACTAAAGAGTGGAAGGCAAAGTGGGAGGTGAGGAACATGAAGCATGACAAAGAGGAGTTTGAAGGAATTTGAGGAATGAAAAAGAGGTTAGGTTATTAGAGATGATGACAAGGAAATGGAGGAGAAGAGATAAATGAGGGAGATTGTAAACAACACACAGAACAAAATACATAATAAGAGCACTAAGGAGAGGACTACAAGCTAGATGATTTTCAATGGCTTAAAGGAAGGGAGCAATAAGGAGACAAAAAAGAGAGTGAGAGATAAAATGGTGACATAAGTTGAAGGAGTTTTCCATATACATCTCATTGCTTCAACTATACTTACCATTACAAAAACAGTTGTTACTAACATATGATAATCAATAAAATTAAACAAACAAATACAAAATAAAAAATATGGCCTAATGTTATGGTCGATTTTTCTGTAGGTCCATAGTTAAGATTTTTCTTAATTTAATAATATATTAAATCTTGATTGTTAATTTAGTACTTGATGGACGTACAAGATTTAAGGTTAATAGGTATATAAACTAGTCCTCTCTCCATCCTAATTAAGGACACAGACAAAATAAAAAATGGAACGAACATATTTGGCTATCCATTAAGCTATCTGCAACAGAAAAAGGGTTAAGGGAGAGAAACTAGTTTGTGATTGTTGAAAGCTCTATCTACATCATGACGAATTTCGCTCAAGATAAATGATTTATTCGTTTCATCTATGTGGCTATTATTGTATTCATGATCTTAATGATCATGAATGATTTATGTGTTGAAGTTTGAATATTAAGTATAAAAACTTATATGTGGTATCAGAGCTTCATATTTTGAATACATAATAGTCCTTCGATTATTGATTTGATGATTTTTTCAATTATGAGCTCCCTTAGTCGTCTCATCCACGTATCTCTCTTTCCGTCATGTGTTTTTCAAAACCAAGAATTCATTAGAAATTAAAGAAAGAAGACATTATTATGCAAGAGAAAGCACAAAGGGACGATGCTTTTAAAAAACAAGCAAGAGCCATGTCAAGATCAACGTTGATTCATCGGTTATAATTATGATATTTATAAAAATTATGATTTTAAGTTTTTTTATAAAGAATAACTTTTCCCTTAAAAAAGATTGTGGGCATCATAAAGAATGAATATTGGGCATCTTTTCAATTCTATATGGAAAATTATTGTGAATATTGAGCATGTCAAGTTGTTGTCTTCACCTTTCATCACTTAAGGAATTGCGTTCTTTTAATGGATAATTACAATTTTAATATATGAAGTGTTGATGATGGATGAATTGATTTAAAAGTTTTGATTTCTTATATTTTGGTCATGGTAATGATATTTTTGACCTATAATCAAATTTTAATTTCATTTATGGATTTATTATTATTATGATTGTATGAAATTATTATTAAAATTAATTTGTTAGTAACCAAAATGACCAAATTAATTTTGAATGTATCATCATATAATTTATGTATTTTATCAAAATTTTATTATGAAAAATTTATTAGTTAATAGAAATTAAGGACTTTACCCAAAGGTAAATTAATGTTCTATAACTAAAAAATATAAAGGAGAAAATTGATATCCTCTTGTCATATATATATATATATAGTTATCCAAAGATACTATATGTATTTGATGAAGTTTATTTAATTGTCTTATAAAGTTTAAATAGCTTTCTAATAATAATGATGATATGTATTGTTATGTTTTCCCCAAGGAAACCTACAATATATTTAATGTATGTGGTTCCTGTCTGAATCTGTTAATTAGTTAGTGTTTATATGTTTGCAGGTATTAGCCTTCACACTCAAACTTCTTCTGTTACCTTGTTCACTGGTGTGAATTTTTCTGAATGGACCGAAAAAGTTACTTTGCATTTAGGTGCTTTGGATCTTGACTTAGCATTATTAGAGGATAAGCCTGCTGACCTTAATGATACTAGTATAGAGGTTGAAAAGGCACATCATATGGCGTGGCCAAGGTCTAATAGGTTATGTTTGAATTTTATGTGAATGACAATTACCAACAACATTAAGTCTACTCTTCCTAACACTAAAAATCAAAATGCTAAAGATTTTCTTAAGCTAGTGGAAGATAAGTTTTGTTCTGTTAATAAGGCATTTACAAGGACACTTATGATTGAATTCACAATTATGAAGTTTGATGGGTCAAAAAGTATGCGGCAAACATGTCCTTAATATGACTAATATCGCAACAAGACTTAAGACACTATATATGACAATGGAAGACTTCTTCTTAATGCATTTTATCATGAACTCACTTCTTATTGAATATGAACCGTTCCATATCAATTATAACACATTAAAGGATAAGTAGAATATTATTGAATAGTCCTATAAGCTTATTCAAGAGGAAGTGAGATTAAAGAAATAAGGATTTCATTCTATTAACCTAGTGGGTTAAGGAGCTAGAAAGAAACTCAAACCAAAGGCTAAGAATTTTAAAAAGAAAAAATCTGCTAAAGTTTTGCAAGTTGTTGATGGTGAAAGGAAGGGAAAAAAGTTAGATAAATGCCACTTTTGCAAGAAAGAAGGACATTATCAGAAAGATTGCCTAAAACATAAGGTTTGGTTAAAAAGAAAGGTTTACATTATGTTTCTTTATGCTTTTAATCATACTTGTTGAAGTTCTTTCTAATACTTGGTGGTTTAATTTTGGTGCCACAACTCATGTTTTCAATATTATGTAGGGATTTCTAACAATCTGAACCATAAGCCCAACTAGCAACTTTTTATTTATAAAGAACCAATGGAAGGCCCCAGTTAAAGGTATAAGGACTTACAAACTGAAATTAGATACTGGGCCTCACTTAGATCTAATGAACACTCTCTACGTGCCTTCAATTTCTAGAAATTTAATTTCTATTTCGCGGATTGATGCTAGTGGATATACTTTTAAGGGCAGACATGGATGTTTCAATTTTTATAAGAATAATTTGTTTATTATTTATAGAATGCTTATGGATGGTTTATATAAGTTAAAACTTGATGATGTCTTTCTCTAAATCCCTATTTATTATTAACAATAATGTTGGAAAGAAATGTAGTTTAACGAATGAACATTTTACTTACTTATGACATAAACATTTGGATCATATATCGAAAGAAAGGTTAGAAAAATTAGTAAATAATAAGATTCCATTCAATCTAGATTTTACTGATCTTGACTTATGTGTGGAATGCATTAAGGGCAAGCCAACCAAATATAACAAGAAAGGAGCCATGAGAAACAATCAACTTCTTGAAATAATACACATCGACATTTATAGACCTTTTGACACTCCATCCTTTAATGAAGAAAAATTCTTCATCACTTTTATGGATAATTTTTAACAGTATATATATATCTATTTGCTCTATGAAAAATCTCAAGCTGTAAATGCCCTTAAGGTGTTTGTAAAGGGGATTGAGAGGCAATTATATAGAAAAGTGAAAATTATAAGATGTGATAGAAGTGGTGAGTATTATGGAAGGTATGATGAATCTGGACAATATCCTGAATATGATGAATTTGGACAGTATCTTGGTCCATTTGCTAAGTTCCTCAAAAGTCATGACATATGTGCATAGTATACTATGCCAGGCACACTGCAACAAAATGATGTGACAAAAAGATGAAATAGAATATTAATGGATATGGTTAGGAATATAATAAGTAATTCCTCATTACCCAAAAGTTTGTGGGTGTATGCACCTAGAACTGCAATGTATCTATTAAACATGATTCCTAATAAGGCAGTTCCTAAAACTCCCTTTGAGTTATGGACTGAAACCTAGTTTAAGACACCTTCATGTTTGGGGTTATCTAGTAGAAGCACAAATTTATAATCCCCAATAAGTAAAACTGGATTCTTGGACAGTTAGTGGTTACTTTATTGGTTACCCAGAAAAATCCAAAGGGTATAAGTTTTATTATTCGAACCACAATTCTAGAATTGTTGAAATAGTAAATAACAAATTTTTAGGAAATGGTGACGTTAATGCGTGTACTGAAATCAAGTTGTGGATATTAATGAAATAAGAGTTGATGTATCATTACCCATAAATGTTCTTAAACCCACAACCATAATAAATGTTGTTCCTAATTTGGAAGATCAAGATAATCAATAATAATATTTGGATAATGAAGAAACATCCCATGAAGAACCTAACTTACCACTAGCTCATGCAAATGAATCAGTTAGCATAACTTTAAATAAACCTGTAAGGGTTAGAAGGTCAACTATTTTTGATGATTATGTGGTTTATTTGCAAGAGTTATATTTTGATTGTAACATTGATAATAATGTTGTTATGTTTTCACAAGCCATAGGTAGTGATAAGTCTGAAAGATGGGTTGATGCTATGAAAGAAGAGCTGAAATCAATAACTCAAACATGTCTAGGATCTTGTAGACTTGCCAAAAGGTTATAAATGAGTTGGATGTAAATGAGTCTTTAAGACTAACGTGACTTGAATGAAAATGTTGAAAGATATAAAGCTAGACTTATTACCAAAGGTTACACTCAAAAAATTGACATTGATTATAAGGAGGCTTTTTCACCTATCTCAAAGAAAGATTCATTGGGAATAAATTTTAGCATTAATGGCATAATTTGATTTAGAGTTATATCAGATGAATGTGAAAACAACCTTTCTGAATAGAGATCATGAGGAGGAAGTTTATATGGATCAACCTAAAGGTTTTTCAATTAAAGGTAGAGAAAGTATGGGGTGTGTAAATTGAAGAAGTCAATATATGGATTTAAACAAGCTTCCAGGCAATGATATATTAAGTTCCATAATACCATTACATGTTTTGGTTTTGAGAGTGTATACAAAATTAGCATATGAGGACAAATCTCATAGTTGCAAATCCTCTAACTAAGGGTTTACAACCAAAGACATTCAAGAAACATGTGCTTAGGATGAGTCTTAGTTGTATTGATGATTGATAATAATGTTTAATGATGATGTTTTTAACACTCTTGAGCTCAATAATAATATATTTTTTAATTTTGTATTTCTTATTCACTATATTTATGTATATATGATTGTTTGAATAAGAAATTTGTATGTATTTTCATGACAAGTTTGTGGATTGTATGTTGTTTATATACAACTTATGAACCTAACCATAATAAATTCTTTAATGTAGTGAAATATGGAAGAGAATATACGACTATATTGTATATGACCATCATAACCCGCATTATATGATTTGTTCTATTAAGGTGTTTATGATGTTAATGGTTTATAAGATTTAATTTTTTGGCTAGCTTTATGTTATACTATTAAATGTAATGGTGCAATATCCAGCCAGGTGGGAGAATGTAAGAAATATAACCTGATGTTATGACCTATATTTTTATAGGCCTATATTAAATTTGGTTTAGGGTTTTCTTAATTTAATAGTATATTAAATCTTGATTGTTAATTTAGTACTTAATGGACATACAAGATTTAATATTAACAGGTCTATAACTTAGTATTCTCTCAACCCTAACTAAGTATGCAAACAAAATAAAATAAAGTACAAACGTATTTGATTATCCATTAAATTATCTGCTATAGAAAGAGGGTAAGGAAGAGAAACTAGTTTGTGATTGTTGAAAGCTCTCTCTATGTCATGTCAAACTTCATTCAAGGTAAATGATTTATTCGCTTTATCTATGTGGTTATTATTATATTCCAGATTTCTATAGGTATGAATAGTTTATGTATGATTTGTTTGTTGGTATTTTAATATTAAGTATAAAAACTTATAAATCCGAGAAAGGCTCAATTAAATCTATATTACATATTACTTGTAATTAATGGTTCCTTCATGCTGTAAATTTTTGTTATACTCTTACCGAGTCTCTTCTATAACCATTAATGTATAACTTTGAGATTCCTTTCTTTTCGTTATCACACTTTTACTTCCTTTTCATTTTCTGTCATTTATCTCTTTTTGTTTGTGTAGAAAATAGCAATTGAAGTTATCGAAGACCATTTTAAAATATATTTTTTATTTTATGTTGTGTCTACAATGTAGAATAATGTTTTATTATGATATACCATATTTAACCTATGTGCTTCTTTTTTATTAATTCACTTCAATTAAAATAAAATAACCCATTTGATTACTTGTATAACTAACAAAAAACATTCTAGTTTCTTCAAAATTCACATCAAATGTAAAACAAATTTATAAACATCAAGCAATCCCCGGAAATATCAAATTCCATCAAACTACTAAAATTACAAAAATGAAATTATTTACACTAATCAATTTTTGTAAAACATAAAGTCAAACGAGCTTTTGTTTTGTTTTGTTTTTTTATAAGGGGAATTACTAAATTAACTCAACGCTCTAGGAAACAATAGTCCTTGCACATCTTTATGGAGAAGCTCCTGTAGGATATAAAGGCTTGAATGTAGTATGCATGCGGGGTTTGACAAGTTATCGACACATTGATTGCCTTTTTGAAAGACATGTTGGAGATGAACCTCCCAAGTCCGGTATAAAAGCTCCTGGATACCTATCACTAAAAAAGTAACCTTAGTTAGCACAAAATAAGGTTCAGAGAAAATATTAATGACCTCGAGAGAGTTCACTTCGGCTACAACCCTGCAATGTCCTAACTCTTAGGCCAGCGTAAGTCTTGAGACCACACCCCAGAGTTTCGCAGTTAAGGGCGAATTCCTTCCGAGGTTATGCTGAAACCCCCCACACTAATTCCCTTGACAATCTCGAATCAAATCTCCAATGGATGCCTTTGTGAAACCGTGCTTCGCTGCGCCGTCAGAATTGACTTTAATAGCTTTTGTTTTTTATTTTTCCTGCTATTACATGCAACAAACAAAACCCCCAGTTTGCTCAAGAAATGACAAATCTGTCACAAGTGCAAGCTTGAAAGTGATGAAACATTTCTGTCATTTTTCTATTCTCTGTTTAACTGATAACATTTTTTAGTACCAGGAGATTAGATTCTTTCTCATTTTAAATTAAAAACGGAGGTGAACGGATATCTATTTATCTATCTATCATTCTATATATATATATATATTTACATTCACACCATGCGAAAAACCTCTTAAAATTTGTCTTTTAACTTGAAATTCGAAATTTGTTTTATGTGATACGTGGAAAGTAATGTGTAGAATGTGCCACGTTGTGATAAAACTTTTCAAGCATGAATGGCAAAAATGCTATTCTTTTCTATATAATGCTGTCTTCTCTGAGTAAACTTTTTAAGCACTAATAGAGAACAGCGACGTGGATACGAAGCCGATGCCAAAATGGGAGGCCAAGGTGTCAACGAGACTAACAAAGGCGTCTGCAGACCAAATATGGCCCTTCCTCAGTGATTTCTTTAACCTTCATAAATGGTTTCCTGGCCTAGCCAACTGCCATGGAGTCCAAGGCACTAACGGCGAGCCTGGTTGCATCCGGTACTGTGTGGGGTTCTCGATCCCACCCAAAGGAACTGCTGAAGATGAAAAGGATCGCCCATGTAGCTGGTCCAAAGAGAGATTAGTATCCGTTGATCACGTTGGACGTAGTCTGAATTACGAGATAGTCGACAGTAACATCGGGTTCACTTCCTACAATTCAACGTTCATGATTGTTCCAGGAGTGAGCGATGGTCACGAGGAAGGGTGTGTGATTGAATGGTCGTTTGTGGTTGATCCTGTGGAAGGCTGGGTGTTTGAAGATTTGGTTAAGAAATACGAAGTGGGCTTGAAGTCCATGGCTAAAAAGATGGAAGATAGGGCCTTAAACTTGGAAGTTAGCGCAGGATAGGCAATTAGAACGAGGGACTTCTCTCTCTCTCTATCACTGTCGCTGTTCTTGTACATTATTCCATTTTGGAATTTTCCGTTACCTATTTCGATTATTGTTTTAAGAATCGTGTTTATTAAGTAATTAAGCATCCAGCTCTGCTAATAAACCCTCGTGAACGTTTTGTCCATGGTCATTTGCAACTGCCAACTGGAATAGCCTAACCTTCCCCTTACATGTGACGCAAAGTATAGAATAGTAGGCTGGCAAGCACAATTTGACTTAGCTATGTACTATTCGACCGACAGACGCACACTCAAAATAAAGATAATGTCGAACCATAAGCAAGTTTTGTTCTAAACGGTGCTTCCATCTGGGACCATTGAATAGCAGCCATTAAGAAGTGTCCAAACTTGGCAATTTCATTAGAAAAAGCAAGCCAAAGATTCTTTTAGTCCTTGGAAACAGCTAATCACGCACTAATAAACATCCAAAATTTCTTCTCTGTTCATAATAAATGGTACGCGTCAATGTTCCTTGTTTGTTCTCAATCTTGAAGGTTAGTTAACAAACATGAGTAGCTCCGACGATACTTCGTCCCTGTCTCCGTCGATCTCTAGCTCACTTCTCGCAGCTGAAGTAAAACAGCCCAAATGGCAAGGAAAAGCTTCCGCGGAGCTAAAAGGTCCCACAGCAGACATAGTGTGGACTTTCTTCGAGGACTTCTGCAATATAGACAAATGGTTTCCGAATCTCGAAACGTGTTACCAACTGGAGGGTGTGCAGGGCCAACCTGGTCTGGTCCGTTACTGCGCTTCCACTGTCCCACCTGCGCCTGGCGGCTGTGGCGTCGACGGCAAGATAGGGGTCAAATGGGCTAAAGAGAAGCTAGTAATGATTAACCCGAAACAGAGGTGTTTAAGTTATGAGGTTACTGAAAACAACATGGGAATCAAATCATACGTGGCCACCATCAAAGTATCGGCAGGGAACGGAGGCGGTGAAAATGGGTGCACTATAGAGTGGTCTTTCGTTGCTGATCCAATTGAGGGTTGGAGATCAGAGGATTTTAATTCCTATGTTCACTGGTGTCTTCAGGAAATGGCCAAGAAAATGGAGCATGTAGTCCAGGCCAGTACGGATAATTGATATTTTCTTTTCCAGCTTAGAGACTGAACATGATTATCAACTTTTGCATTGTTTGGTTTAGAGTATAGGCTGCTCTCTCTCTGTAGAATAAAAGGGTTTTCCAATTCAAATAAAATTTTGTGGCTCAGTGAGCTTTGAGACGGTATACTTTGAATGTTCTTTTAGTGTTAAGGGTTTTCCAATTCAAATAAAATTTTTGTGGCCCAGTGAGCTTTGAGACGGTATACTTTGAATGTAATTTAGTGTTCATACTTTTAAAAGAGAATTCTCTTTCCTTTTCAACACTCTAAAACTAGTTAAATTTGATTTTTAATGAAAAATTGAGATATTACAAAATTACATATAAAATATGTTGTGTATTTGGCATATACATTTAGCTAATTTAAAATTTTTAAACCTTTTAACATTTAAGATGTGGAGATCGAAGTTGTCTTACAACATATGAGGGATTATGTCAGCTTAAGCTTTACAGCCGATTGGTTGTAGTTTAGCGATAAAATAAATTATATATATATATATATATATATATAAAAGATAATTGTACATTGAAAATAAAATTTGATGAAATTATAATTATGAGATTTATTATTTATAGCTATAAATCATTCTTAGTCAGTGTTCTATTAAGACTGGAAATTAATAAAACATAAAAGACTAACATATGTTTTATTTTTCTTCCTTATGAAAAAGGTAATCAGGTCTCATAAGCTAAAATACATTAATATTTAAACAAACATGTAGTTGCTTGTTAGAGAACAAGTTTACCAAACTAACCATATACGAGAAATTTATTCGAAACATTATTTTTATATCTATAAAAATTCTCATGTGATGATTGCATAAGTAATCTTTTGACTTGAGGTCTCCAAAGTTATCTTGTATAGGAATTGTTATATTTTGATAATATTTATAACTTATTCTAATTATAGGTAGTTCAATTGGTAGTTATTGGATGAGCATAAATAATATGGAGATAGTTAAATGATTAAGATAAGATTCATCACTCTAAAGTAATTAGGAAGAATATTTCATTATTCTTGATTAGTATTAATTTGAAAAATCCTTGGTCAAGGTGGAATAACATTTTGTAAATAATTTACAGATGTCATTAATTGTATCAATAACTAATATGGAAAGCTAATATGATTGAACTTAAAATGGAGTATACATTAATTTCATGTTCTATATCTAATCGGAACATTGTAAGATAAAATAATTGAATTATATAAAAAATCACGCACAGAAACGTTAATCAAAACTACTTTAATATTGTTATATATTTGAGTGGTTATGATATATTGTTAGACACTAATCTTATTCTATGGATATAAATTGTTTAATTAGAGAATTAAAAATAAATTAAAGGAGTTTAATTTGTATAATCCTAAATATGATTTAGTTATATAATTTGTATCCATTGCCAACATATTTGGGAATATAATGGGTCACACATAAAGAACGGATTGAAGAAAGCAAAGATATTTTAATGAAGTTGAACTTGATTGTAAAGTTTGAAAAACTTTATAATTAAATATGAGATATTTAGTAAATAAGGATCAATATGAGATATTGAATTTTATTTGAACATAACTGGTATTTAATTACAATTATTTTTAATTTTAATTACAATTTAATTAAAATTAGAATTTAATCTCAATTAAATTATTAAAATATCCAAAACTTATTATAAATAGGCTTAAGTTTTAATCTTAAGACATACACCTTAGCATTCTTTTATTATGAAATACAATCTTGATGAGTGGTGAACTCATATGTTTTTCATTATAATTCTTGATATGATCAGAATGAATTTTTACAAGGTATCAATCCAATGTCTGCATGTTGGAATTATTAATTGAAATATGTATAAGGAAACATTTACTCAAATAAAGAGTTTATAGTAATATCATCACTTCTATATGTTTTACGGAGATTGGTGATTAAACCGGCGCTAGTAGTTTGATGGACTAGTTACTCATCAAATCTTATCACCAAGATGAAATCTTATGTGTTAATCACCATATAGAGTATGTTGGGACCCGATCCAGAGACCAGATTCCAACCCAAAAAACGAAAAGCCAAGGAAACGAAAGCGAATGGAAACGAAAATGTCGTATCGAAATTTCGAATCGAAAAGCAAAGTATTCGATAACGCGAAACAAAAAACGAAGCGGAATCGAATCACAAAATACGGAAACAGAATAAAGTGGAAGCAGAAGCAAATCGAATACTCGAAAGCGGAACAAAAACTTAACAAAGCGGATCCGACATCTGAAAACAAAGAACAGAGAAAACAAACGATCGCGTGTCGCGTTGGAAACCCTAAGACATTCCAAATCCGGTATATTTTTTTTTTCTTTTTTTTATATTCACCTTTATTCGAACTAAAGCAAATCAAATACAATGAATTCCCACTTTTGGAAATTCATTCTCATGCAAATCTCAATACTTGAATCATATTCTTATATATCCATACAAATCCCAAATTACATTTTTATCCCAACTTTTATCGAAAATTCGGCAACATAACGATTGCATTTATTCTAACCCAAACCTACAAAGTATCAAAATCACACTTCTATAATCTCCAATTTAATCACACAATCAATCAAAATCCACCGGACCCTTCGTCCGGGATTTCAGCATAAACAAACGCAATCTTAGTTCTAAAACATTTTCATAATTTTAATTCCATCTACTAGTCTCGTGATCAATCTCATTCCCAGAATCAATCATAAATATATATTCCAAACTCATACACCATTTCATATGCAAATTCCAAAACCATTCACAATACTCAACTTTATATGCAAGTACACTTTTTCAAACTTATCTTAAGCCATACACATATCCATACTAAAATCTAAATTACTCAAAATCTAACTTGTACAAATTACAACATCATATAAATATCGAAACTAACGTCTTGACCATCTTTCATCCGATCTCCTGCTCGAATACCTGGAGATGGGGATGAAAGGGGGGTGAGCTCGACAGCTCAGTGGATAACACATTTATAAATTGAAAAGATAAGCAGAAATCATTTCTCATGAAAATTTTTTTTTGCCAAAAGGCTTATTTTTCACACTTTGCAATTTTTCAAATAGTTTCCTCAAACCTTTCAATTTTTTAAACTTTTCATAATAATTTCTATAATTCATGGCTGAAAACTCATTTTCTCATTTCTCAATTTTCTCAAATTGTCATAAGTTATAAACAGTCTCAAAATCATGAATGCAATCATATAGAAATACAAATCAAATACGCAAAACATATCAAATGGTTTGGGTCGGTCCAAAAAAGGAACGTACTGTACATTTCTGCATAGCGGTCTTATGCAGCCGTGAACAGAACGTACTACACTTTCCCGCATAGCGGTCTAGTGTAGCCGTGAAGGGAGTCCGAAATCGAAGCTCCACTGTCTCTAGCGGGCAACTGGAAGAAGGCTTTAATTTCAAATAGAGACAGTGCACTGACTCACTTAAGGGACCTAACCAAACCTACCTAACACATAAGCGAAAACGGAAATTCGAATTGCCCGAAGGCACTTTTCAAAATCTTGATTTTTTTCAAATTTTTCATATTTCCATATAATGTCAAACTTGACACACTCACATACACAAATCACGTCAAATCATATAATAATTCACATTCAATTTAAATTCACCAATTTAATCACGTATCAATCCAATGCATAAAAATGAATGCAATTTATTTCTTTCAAACATATATCAAAACGTATACAATTTCATAAAGCACATTGTTCCAATTTTTCAGATAATTCAAAAATCATTCGGAACTCATAATTTCAAACATTAATCAACATTTTTCAAACATTTACAAAAACGATAATTTATC
>JANJEY010000008.1:33193871-33208681 GCA_024703695.1 Erythroxylum cataractarum | reverse complement strand
AAGAGGTCAAAAAGCCAATCAAATGTACTGTCCTAATTTAATGTAAAACTAAACCATATTTAATTTTGAAAATTTATATCTTTCAACTCCAAATTTTGAACACCTCATATTTTATATCACTGCGAAGATTAGAAAGTTACCTACAACTTTTATGAAGGACAAAAAAATCAATTTGACCTCTAAGGAAGTCAATTTTCTAGTCAAAGCTTCTGTCCTCTAATGATCATGCTAAAACCATAACAGAAACTTGTAAAAATTATAACTTGTTATTCCTTGATCAAAAAATTCCATACTTTATATCAAAATAAAGATCAAATCAAATCCTTCAACTTTTATGAAGAACTTCAAGGCTTAATTAACCTCTAACTAGGTCAATTTCTCGGTCAAATATTCAGCCATATAAATGGGTCAACCTATATCACATTCAAACTTTGACTGACCATAACTTTAACTCTCGATATTAAAAAATTGCAAACTTTATGGCGACAGAAAGCTCTTAACATAAAATACAAGTTTTCAGAAGGCCATTTTCTCAAATTTTGCCTAAATCAAAAGTCAACTCTCAAAGGCCAAAAAGTCAAACTTTTCATATTTTTACACTTTTTCTTTTTAGTTCTTGTTTTTCAACTCTATTTCAATCAACACATTCACTTTTGAATATTTCTTATTTGCACTCAAAAATCGAGGTCCAACAGAGTAAAACGGGAGATCTAGAAAGAAAATCAACAAAAGAGCAAAATGATATTTTACCCTTTATTGTGCGGATGACTATAATATGGTTTATATTAGAGTTTGCAATTGGACATCTTATTTGAAACATGTGTTCTCATAATATTTAGTAGTTCAAGAGTTCAACTAATTGATTTTAGTGGAATGACATTTAGTTAATAAGCTGGAATTAATTCTAATGAGATTAAATTAATTTTGGGCTTGTTGGAGCTTAAATTATATAAGTCCAATTAGATTCCCCATTTGGTTTCTAGGAAGGTTATCAAGTAAAGTAAGAAATACAAATAGAGGTTTTAAAGTCTATGATTGAATGTTAGGCTTAGACTAATTAATTGTTAATTAGAAGCCCAAATGAACATTTAGAAATGGGCTATACTCTGGTTTAATTTGATTAATTAAATTAAAACAATGTTATTAAAAAAAATGGAGGAGGAATTTCAGTTTTAATGGACAAAATGTGCAGCTGCACATTTAACATTAGTTTGCTATATTTAAGATGGATTTTAACATGCTTTATCATCATTAAATGGAGTAATGATTTTATCATTAAATGGTTTGATGGTGGTCTTTTAATGACAACATGTAACCTATTAGCATTCATTAGATTAAAGAAGAAAAAGGTGCATTTGATGGACCATCTTTCTTCTTTCATCACCAAAAAACTGAAATTGATATGTCTTATTTAGGTTAATAGTCTTTCCATATAGCCATCTTAAAGACAAATGAGAAGAGTCTCATTTATTTACTTCTTTATGACTGATTAAAGAATGAAGTGATGCATTTGATGTATATCTCTTCTTTTTTTTAATGTTAAACGAAATTCATAAGAAGTGAGAAGGTGTTCTTGCATTTTTGACTCTCTCTCCTATCTTGCATGGTATAGTCAAAAATTGCATGAGAGGTCTCTCATCTTTGGCTTCATTCTTCTAAGGAAAAATGTCTTCAAGTGTTTATTCTCCTTTCCTACCAAAGGATCTTATTAACCAAGTTGTCCAAAAAGAACAAGTGGTACATCGGATTAGTCGAGGATACAATATCGAGAAAAGAAAATAATAACGAGAAGAGGATCGATCACCTAGGAGAGGATACATTGCCAAGATTAGGATAGTACAATGAGGAGTTAAAATTGTAGCGAAGGAGTCGGTAAAAATTTCTATCTTGTTAGTATGCAAATGTTTATCCTTATACTGTATCATGTATGGCTATGCATGTTGATTTGGCTATATTACTTCTGCTGTAATTTTGATTTATAAAAAGTTTTGAAATCTATCGTTTTATTCAAATCGTGCATGCTTTATTTTTCCGATCCAACAATTGGTATCAGAGCCAGTTTTCTAATGCATGATTTCGGTTCCTATATATGATGCATGGGTTGGCAATCATTTTTACATACTGTATAATTTTATGTGATAAAAATATATATGGTGTATGTTTTGCTCCTTTGGCTGTCCATAGATGCTAAAGTTACCTTTTAAGTTTTGTTCATTTGGTTTGTAACAAGAAGGATGGCCTATCATCATCATGTTTCCTCCTTGGTTTCATATTTATGTTTTCTTTCATTATGTAATGTACAAAATCTATAACAATAAAGATAAAGAAACCATGGATGAAGAAATGAAGAAGTAAAGTTTCGGTTTTGATTATGGTGTCTTGGCTAATTTTTAGATTTTAGAAAACAAAAGTGCTGGAATTTTGTTTTAACAAATTTTCGGTTGTATGAACTTTTCTGTAACAAAGTTTCGGTTTCTACAAGTGCTAGAATTTTTATGTCATACAAATAATTTTTGATTTTGGTGAAAAACAAGTGCAAATTTTTGTTTTCTTTTGGACAAAAATTCGGTTTTATGAAAATCAAAATTTTGTTGGAAAAGAAAAATCATTGCACACTTTTTATCGACTGGGCCAGGTCATGTGAGCGAAGAGTTCAAAGTGGAAGATTTAAGTCCAAGAAAAAATTTTTGGGCCTAAAATCCTTGTAATTGTATTTATGTTTCTAGGATGGACAATCAAAAGTGGTTTATTAGTTCATGAGATGAATGGATAAATGAATGCAAATAATATATGGTGATTGCATGTCATTTAGAAAATTGCCAACCCTAGGCTTTGCCATGCATTCATTATGTATGAGATATATAATGAAACAATATAGGATAGATAATAAAATGCATCTAGACAAGATGGTATTTATTAAAACTTAAAGCCTAAAAAGATTGCATATGGTGTAGTGTTACTCCCAACAGGAGTTCTTGTATGGTTTGGGTCTCCTTAAGGATAAGTCTATTTATTGGTAGAGAATGTGACCCCATCGAGGCATGGATTGCAAGTACCTTTAGTGGATGAATCAAATGGTTACGTACTCAACATATTTTATCACTGACCTGCCCACCGTTGCTCTGTTGGTAAAAGGATAGACCAAATTATGACGCTTCAGGCATGAAGATGCTTGGTAGTTTTTTTAGTGGGAGGGTCCTAGTTTTTCTTTTAATGAATAAGATGGCTCACTATCACTTAGTCTATTATAGATAATAAAAATAACCGTCGTATAAGGTTTTAAATTTTTTTAAGTTTTGTTAAATCTATCATCATGCATACATGCATCATGATTTTATTCAAAGTTCCAATATTGTTGATTAGTATGCTCATGTTTTAATAATTTATTTTTTAGACATAATCATCACAAAATGAATCCATTCACTTTGCTATTGACAAATAACAAATTAGAAAATGGAGAGAATTTTAATGAATGGAGATGTAATCTTAACATTGTTCGTTAATATGAACAAATTTTATAGGTATTAATTAAAAATGAGCCTGCACCTCCGGGTGGAGATTCAACTCTTGAGCTAATCAACAACATGAGTGATGACAGAATGTTGATAAGACTACTAAGTGTTAAATTCTATCTTATGTCAATGGCATGTTACCAAAGCAAATTGTTTATATGAAAACTGTTAGTGCAATGGTCCATCACCTATATGAGATGTTTGATGTGAGGATAAGGTCTACAAGGGTGAAAGCTATCCAAACCTTTCACATTCTCAAGCAGAACCCTAGCAAATTGATGCGGGATTACATGTTTAAGGTAATCTCCACAGTCACTAACATTGAGATGCTTAGGGCAAGCATGGATGCAGACACGCAGTTGATTATGATTATGATCATCGATAGCTTAAACTATTCTTTTCAGCAATTTAAGTTAGACTATGAGCTCAACAACAAGGATTATACCTTGACTGAGTTGATGAATACCCTCTAAAATACGGAGGAGATATTAAATATTAAGGCTTATGGGTCAAAAGCTAATTTAACATCATCTTCTAAACTCAAGGGTAAAGGCATGCAAAAGAAGAAGGGTCTAATGAAAAAGAAGGCCCAAATAGGGTCAAGGCCTAACCTATGAAAAAGAAGGCCAAAGAGCACATCAAGAGAAAGTGTTTCCACTGTGATGTGATGGGTCATTGGAAAAGAAACTATCCAGTCTACCTTGATTCCCTCAAAAGCAAACAAGGTATGTGTTTCCTAAGTTTGTTAGGAACTAGAAATGTGGCAGATTTGTCTGATTCTTGGATATTAGATTTATGAGCTTGTTTGCAGTTCTTTGCAGGGGTTCTAACAAAGGAAAAGACTACCTAAAGGCCAGTTTCAATTCAAGATAGCAAATAGATCCTATATTTCAGTAGAATCAATAGAAGCAGTTATCTTGGACTTTTCTAGTGGTCATAGGTTATATTTAGAGGATGTTTATTACATGCCAATGATTATAAGGAACATGATTGTTATTTTTTGTCTAACAAAATCTAGTTATTCCTTATATTTTGAAAATTTTGTTTCAATATATGAGAATAAGAATTTATTTTGTAATGCGATAATTAAATAGGGATTGTTTTTCATAGAGCCTATGACAGGCTCACTAAACACTATAGAATTGATAAAACCAATACAATCTAATGTCTCTGGCATTAATTCAAAATATATGTGGCACTTAAGAATGGGTCATATCAATAAAAAAAGAATTGATAAGTTAGTAAAGGATGGGATCCTTATGGGCTTAGATAATGATCCATTACCCACCTGTGAATCTTGTATTGAAGGAAAAATGACCAAAGCTTCATTTCCTTTCAAAGGAAATAGATCTGAATCCACATTGGACCTGGTATAAAGCTAGAGGAGGTTATGAATACTGCATAACCTTTATAGATGATTACTCTAGACATAGCTATTTGTATATGATGCATAAAAAGAGTGAGTCTTTTAAAAAGTTTAAAGAATTCAAAGCTGAAGCTGAGAACCAGCTAGGCAAGCCATTAAAACAACTTTAATCAGATCGAGGAGTTGAGTACTTTTCTGGAGAATTCAAATAATATTTAATTGATAATGGAATAGTTTCTAACTTGTCAGCTCCTCGAACACCTTAATAGAATGGTGTAGTTGAGAGGAGAAATAGGATTCTATTGGAAATAGTAAGATCAATGATGTCCTACACTAGTCTTTTATAATCATTTTGTGGATATGCCATACAAATGACAACTTATCTTCTTAATTTCACTCTATCCAAATCGGTGCCTAAAATACCTAGGGAGTTATGGAATGGCTGATAAAGACTTGGGGTTGGCCAACCCATGTTCTAAGGCCTGAATCTACAAAGATAGAACCAAGGTCAGAAGTATGTTTGTTTGTAAGATTTCCTATGGGTACTCGAGGGTATTACTTTTACAGTCTTCAGGACAAGAAGGTATTTGTGTCGACAAATGCAACTTCTTAGAGGAAGAGTTTGTGAGAAATCATAAAGGAATAAGTGAAGTAGTACTCAAAGAGTTAACTATTTCATCTAAACCAATAGTTGATTTGAATATGACAGAACAAGATGTCGAAATAGATTTAATAGTTGAATCGGAAGAGTAACCTGAACATCAAGTAATGGCTAGATGTAGTGGGAGGGTTGTGAGACAACCAGACAGGTATCTAGGTCTAGGAGAAGGCATTATATCCATCTCAGACTAAGAAGAAACATATCCTATTACTTTTACATAGGCTATTAATAATGTTGATGCAGAAAAATGGCTCAAGGTAATGGAATCGAAAATAAATTCCATGTATGTCAATGAAATCTGGATCTTTGTAGATCTACCACTAGATGTAAAAGTCATAGGTTATAGATGGATCTACAAAAGGAAAAGAGGATCATATGGAAAGGTAGAGACCTTTAAAGCTATATTGGTAGCTAAAGGCTATACTCAAAAGGAGGGTATAAACTATGAGGAGATATTTTCTTTGGTTGCCATGTTTAAGTCCATCAGAATTCTTTTGGCCATGACAGTTTATTTCGATTATGAAATATGAAAAATAGATGTCAAGACCACATTTCTTAATGGGAATTTTGAGGAGACCATTTATATAACCCAATCAGAAGGATTCATTGAGCTAGGAAATGAGTATAAGGTATGCAAATTGCAGAGGTCCATTTATGGGCTTAAGCAAGCATCTAGGTCTTGGAACATTAGGTTTGATAAGTCTATCAAAACTTATGGGTTCATACAAAACCTGGACGATCCTTACGTCTATAAAACGATACAAGAAGGCAAGGTTACTTTCCTAATCCTATATGTTAATGACATTATACTCATTGGGAATAATGTAGGAATGTTATCTACGGTTAAGGGATGGATGAACAAACAATTTTCAATGAAGGATTTAGGAGAGGCTAGTTATGTTCTAGGGATCAAACTTATAAGAGATCATAAGAACAAACTGATAGCCTTATCTCAAATAACCTACATTGAGAACATGTTCAACAAGTTTGCCATGAAAGATTCCAATAGGGGTTTCACACCTACTAGACATGGAATGAAATTTTCAAAGGAGCAAGCACCTAAGACCTAAGAGGAGGTCGAATGCATAAATAACATTCCATATGCTTCGATAGTTAGAAGTTTAATGTATGTTATGCTTTGCACTAGACTGAATATATGCTATGCAATGGGACTAGTAAGTAGATTCCAATCTAATCTAGGAATGGAACATTGTATTGCGGTGAAGTGCATACTAAAGTTTCTTTGTAGAACGAAGAACTTAATGCTTGTTTACTTTGAAAGTAACCTTATTTTGATAGGATACACAGATTCTGATTTTTAATTAGATGTTGATTCAAAGAAATCAACTTGTAGTTCTATATTTTTTTTAGGAGGTGGAGCCATATTTTAGGGGAGTATCAAGTAATCTTGTATTGTTGATTCGATTATGGAGGTTGAGTATATTGCTACTTGTGAAGCGGTAAAGAAACAATCTGGCTCTGCAAGTTCCTAAATGATTTGGAGGTGGTTACTGAGGCAAAAAAGGCCATTACACTTTATTGTGATAATAGTAGGGCAGTGGCTAATTCTAAAGAACCTCAGAACCATAAAGCTTCTAAACACATTGAGAGAAAGTATCATCTTATAAGGGAGATAATACAACATGGTGAGGATAATGTGGTAAAGATTTCCACAGAGCAAAAACTTGCTGATTTGTTTTTGAAGACACTGTCTCAAAAGAGTTTTGAGAGTCACATAGCAGGGATGGGAATGAAGAATATGTCAAACTTGCTTTAGGGCAAGTAGGAGATTGTTGGGGTTATGTAAATATAGTGTCCTAGAAAGCAAGTGTATTTACTTATAACTTAATTTTCTTTCAGTTACTTTTATAATGAAAATATTTATTATTAATAAAACAAAAAAGTTTAGTTTTTATAAGCATTATATATCTAGTCATAAGGTACCGAGATTCTTTTGTAAGTAATATACATATGCATAGAGATGTATATGAAACATGTATATTATTAGAATATAAAATAATTGATTCACAGTTGAATAATTAAATTGGTCGCTTGATTATGGTTTATACTGTAGTGTTGCATTTTATCTTTGAGTAAGTAAAAAAGTTTGTTTTAAGGGAATGATGAGTTTCATATCATGATAGTAGTTGACTATTGATAATGGCATAATTAATGAATCTGGAATTAAATATGTTTTAAAGAATAAAGTGGGTCGTTACTTTAATCTTAAAACATACAACTTAAGCATTCATTTATTATGGACCACAATCTTGATGAGTGGTTAACTCATATGTGTTTTATTATATTCTTGATATGATTGGAATGTATTTTTATAGAGTATCAATCCAGCGTATGCATGTTGGAATTATTAATTGAAACATGTATCAGGGAATATTCAATCAAATAAAGAGTTTATAGTGATATCATCATTTCTAGATATTTTATGGAAATTGGTGATTAAACTGGCGCCAGTAGTTTGATGAATTAGCTACCCATCAAATCTTAACACCAAAATGAGATCTTTTATGCTAATCACCATATAAAGTAAAACGGAAGATCTGAAAGGAAAAACCTACATAAGGGCAAAATGATAATTTTATCCTTTATTATGCGGATGGTTGTAATATAGTTCATATTAGAGTTTGCAATTGAACATCTTATTTGACATATATGTTCTCATATTATTTAGAAATTCAAGAGTTTAACTAATTGTCTTTAGTGAAATGACATTTAGTTAATAAGCTAGAATTAATTTTAATGAGATTAAATTAATTCCGAGCTTATTGGAGCTTGAATTATATAAGTCTAATTAGATTTCCCATTTGGCTTCTAGGAAGGTTATAAAACAAAGTAAGAAATACAAATAGAGGTTTTAAAACCTATGATTGAATGTTGGGCTTATACTAATTAATTGTTAATTAGAAGCTCAAATGAATATTTAGAAATGAGCTAGACTTTGGTTTAATTTGATTAATTAAATTTAAACAAAGCTATTAAAGATAAATGGAGGAGGAATTTCAGTTTTAATGGAAAAAATGTGCAGCTAGATATTTAACATTAGTTTACTATATTTAAGATGGTTTTTAACATGCTTTATCATCATTAAATTGAGTAATGATCTTATCACTAAATGGTTTAATGGTGGCCTTTTAATGGTAGCATGTAACCTATTAGCAGGTGTATTTGATAAACCATCTTCCTTTTTTCATCACCCAAAAATTGAAATTGATATGTTTTATTTAGGTTAATAGTCTTCTTATATAGCCATCTTAAAGACAAATGAGAAGAGTCTCATTTATTGGCTTCTTTATGACTGATTAAAGAATGAAGTGATACATTTGATACACATCTCTTCTTTCTTTTGATGTTAACCAAAATTGAGAAGAAGTGAGAAGGTGTTTTTTTTATTTTTGACTCTCTCTCTCCTATCTTGCTTGGTATAGCCAAAAATTGCATGAGAGGTGTCTCATCTTTGACTTCATTCTTCTAAGGAAAAATCTCTTCAAGTGTTTCTACTCCTTTCCCACCAAGGGATCCTATTAACCAAGTTATCTAAGAAGAACAAATGGTAGATCGGATTGGTCGAGGATACAATATCGAGAAGAGGAAATAATAACAAGAAGAGGATACATCAATTTAGAAAGGATACATTATCGAGGATAAGATAGCACAACGAGGAGTTAAAACTATAGCGAAGGAGTCAGTAAAAATTTCTATCTTGTTAGTATGCAAATGTTTATCCTTATACTGTATTATGTATAGCTATGCATGTTGATTTGGTTATATTACTTCCTTTGCAATTTTGATTTCTAAAAAGTTTTGAAATCTGTCATTTTTTCCAAATCGTGCATGCTTTTTTTTCCAATACAACAATTACTTACAAAAGAATCTTGATAGCTTATGACTAGTTATATTATGCTCATACAAATAAAACCAAACTTTTTTGTTTTATTAATAATAAATATTTTCATTACAAAAAGTAACTTGAATAAGATTAAATACACTTACTTTTCAGGGCACTATATTTACCTAACTACAACACATTAAAGAACATGGGGTAATTATGAATGAGAATTAAGAAGACATATGAAAATATATTGCTGGGAAAAATTTGGTGAATGTATAGATTTAGCTTGCTAAAATTCTAGATTTAAAGTAACAATTATGTGTGTGTTATAAGAGGTTTTTGATCATGAAAATGTTCAAGGATAAGTGTAAAATATGAGTTGTTAATAGTATAGAGATGTTTTTGTGAAAGCAAATGAGATCTAAAGAGTATGAATATGGTGAATTAGGTATGACTGAATAAGAATTGAGGAAATTGTGTGAATGTATAATACTAGGAAAAGTAGATGAATTTATGAATGATGAATGGAAAGTGATCAAGTTTACTTAAGGAATAAACCTAATTGCAAACTAAATGATGTATAAATGATTAAGATTTGTGAATAAGGTTACATACCCAGAATGATCAATTGAGCATGCATTGAACCCGACATATATATATGTGTAAATTTGAGTATTTATCTAATTGATCAAGTAGTGATGCGTACATATGTTTATCAATATATACATGTGTAAATTTGAGTATTTATCTAACTGATCAAGTAGTGATGCGTACATATGTTTATTGCTTGATTTAGAGGCACAAATTGATCGACACCATCCAGACATTGCCAGTTCATCCAGGAAACATCTAACTGGGTGTATTGTGAGTAAACTAGACGTATAACCTCGGTTAGAAATGTGTTATGTTTATATTGTTTTGATTAAACTTGATTTCTCTATATTGAACCGATATTGATATAATTATGACATTGATGAATCCAGATAATTGATTATCCGAGAAGTTTGATATTCAGGACTGTATCAGGAGTGTTTATGATTTGAATGTGAATAAGGAAATGAATTTTCAACTATATGTTGAATGTCAGACATAGATCTGATGAATTAGGGTAATTGAATGTGCTTCTTGATTGAAAAGTGATTGATGATATATTATGTTAAAATGTTGCACTTCATTACATGAATATGCATGTTCACATCAAGGAGTTATGATTGGAGCAATCAATGTGAAATGAGCTTTAAGCTTAGATATGTGCCCATAAAGCCTCAAGCTCAATGTTTAATGAACTCGATATCCACAACGGGTACGAAGCAATACTAAAATGAGCCCAGTATATATAACAGATACAGGACCTATAATCGATAAATAGGAACTCGGTCACAACAAAGGAAAAATAAAAGTGAGTCTCATTTGCATTTGCATTTGTATCTTTACATGTGTTCATGAAATTGTTTGCAAATGAATGTTGAATTATATTGAGATAACATTATGAAATGCCTATGAACTTGATAGTGATATGAAGAATTGTGATAAATAAATGAAATATTCTAAGATGATTATATAAAGTTTTTTCATTTAGAAGATGCTTCTAAAATGATTAAGTAAAGTGATTGTATTGTTAAGGTGCTTGTTGAAGTATGAAGAATAATATGATATATGAGGATAAATGTAATGCTAGACTTTCTGAGCCCTCTGACGATTGCTTTGTATTTAGAGATACTACAGTACATTGATATACACATGGTTGTTTATGAGTTCAAAGATGTATTTGAATCCTTTTGGTAGGTATGCCAATGATTTATAATGTTATATGACCTTACATGAATTTAGAGTTCATCAGTAAGCGAAATCTTGGAGATTTCTGACATATAAGCTTTTAAGTGTGAAAAACCGAGTCCATTAGATGGATATAATCATGGTGGTTAAGTTAAATGTGTTCTAGTGCCTTATAGGTGATTGGACAAGAATTATAGACTTATTGGACACTTAGTACATAAGGGCTTAATTGCAAATTGTTAAAAGTCATAGGACTTAATCATAATTTTTCAATTCTTGGAGGACTAATATGTAATTTTATAAATTTAGGGAATTAGTTTTTATGATCAAAAGTACAAGGACCAAAATAAAAATAAAAATTTTAGAGATTCCTTAATTTTGGGCTTAATTGCAAATTTAGGAAAAATTGGAGGGTATAATGGTAGTTTCATATAACCTAAGGGTAAATAGGTAATTTCACCATATTTTGGTCAAAGAAGAGTCAATATTCTAGACCCTTCTTTCACTTATGGCCATGCATCACATTTTTAAGGACTTAAGACATTTTGTTTTAATGAAAAGAAAGGAGAAGAAAGGAGAAAAGAGAGGAAGAAGAGGAAGTTTTGATCGTCATCAAAATTCACCCTTCTTTTTGATTCTTCAACCCCAATCAAGGTGTTGTAAGCTAATTTGGGGTCAAAGAACTCAAATCTATCATTATATTTGAAAAAATCTCAAAGGATTTCAAGAAATCACCAAATGAATGTTTAGGTAAATTTTATCTCATCTCTCTCTACATTATGATTTTGAGTTTGGCATTAAGATATGTTCTCCATGCTTGAATATGCATGAAACATGGTTTAGATGAATGAAATGTGTCATGGAGAGGGTTCTTCAATGCAAAGCTGAAATTGTCCCCTTTACATATGCATAAATGAGTCATGTATGCTATATGTATTTGTTCTCTTTGGGCTTAGAGCCTTGGCACAGTTTCATTTTATTGATTAGATCGATAAATAAAAATATGATGCTTTACTTGATTTTTATACTTAATAATTGTATATGATTTGTTTTATGATTGGTGAGAAAGCGATTGGCCAATCGTGTACTGAGCACAACTGATTAAGCGACTATCATACCCTTGACGCTGGTACGTGAAAGTTGAGTCTCTATATCGATCCCTTTCTACGGGACTCGCGGGTGATTTCATACCTAGGATCTGGACACCGACGAGGTCATCACCTAGGGTCATGATGTTCTTGTCGATTGTAGTCCGAACTCACCGCGGATGAAAGTCAAGCCATGATCGAGTATCGGTGGGTATGCACATTAGTTTGGCCAACTGGTGGTGTCACACATGATTACTTTAGCTTATCTTGATATTGGTTTTCCTATCGATATTTGATTTATACATATGATGTTTTTATGTTTTTGTGTACTAGAATTAGAACCTATGTTCACCGGATGAGTGAGTTCATAGGCTAGGCTTATATGTTTCTTAACTAGTATACGTTGAGTCATAGGCTGGGCCTATGTGTTTTCTATGTGATATATATTTACTTCATAGGTTTTCTACACCGTTTTGGTATGAAACGAATTCTATTTGTGGTATATGTTTTTCCTGCTCATTGAGTACCTAGTGTACTCACCCCCAGTCCGCTTTACAATCATGCAGGTTAATTTAGTGAGTTTGAAGCTCTGAGTGGATCGTATGGTCTTTTAACATTTTCTGGGTATTATCGCATATGAGTAGTTTCCTATTTTATACTTTTATTATCTAGTGGCTCATGAATTGTGTTTATGTAGATATGCTTTATGATTTTGTAAAATAACTTTTGATTGCCTTGTGTTTTATAAATGATTTTATGTGTGAACTTGTATTATTGTTGTTGAGATTGTCTTGAATGGGCTTTAAAGTCTTGAAGTTGTGGTTAGATGTGAATATAGAAGTGTGTTTGAATTTGTTTGCAGCTTTTTGAAATTTTAAAAACACAGTCATTATGCTATCGAATTTAAAAAAAGAGAGAAAAGAATAGATATTCAGTTAGCCTTGCATAGTCAGATTAAGGATACCGTGAGTGTGTTTAGCCCGGTTATGCGACGGTTGTCATAGGCTCAATGTGGTACTGGGTCGTGACAATTAAATTTGTATCAGAGTGGGTTTTTACATTTTCAAAAGTGTCATTTCCACTTTCAAAATGTTCATGAGCCTTAGGAATCGAGTCTGGGTGTGGAAAGTCTTTAATCGAGAAGTTGACGTCTTTAATGGTCAAATGATTTCGACCTTGATTAGAGTACTTATCGGCATTCTTAGGGATGTTTAGGATATCAGATAAGCTTGTCTTAGTTCGATCTATTTTATTAAACAATGTCTTTTTCTTTGATTTTATAGAGATAACATTCTCCCATCTATTTGATCAATCAAGTAAGAATTTCGAGGATGAAATTTTTTTAAAGAGGGAAAGTTGTAATATCCTGCCTCCTAAAATTGTTAAGAGCTTAAAATGTTAGATTGATTCAGATGAGTTATTTTAGAAAACATTGCAAGACAGTTTATACACTAATTTGACATGCTCCAGGTTAGGAAAAGTTTTTTACTAATCATGATGTAATTGTGTGTTGATTTTGTCCTGAATTTTGTTTTGATGGATTTTAATTAGTGAATTGGGAATAAGTGACAAATGACTCAGTTAAATAGATGACAAGTGGTTTGAGTATAATTATGACAAGTGGTCATTTAAGTTTGTGACAAATGGCACTTTAGAATTATGACATGTGTAGCTTTACAAATGGTAAAATGTGTAGCCTTAAAATGAGTGACATATGGAGCCTTAAAATAAGTGACATGTGTAGCCTTAAAATGAGTGGCACGTAGAGCCTAAAGTTAGTGACACATGGATCAATGAAATGATGACACATGGATTAGTTAGACCTTCTTAAATTTTCTAAATAAAATGGATGAAAGGGCAATAGAAGTAGGAGTGAAGGTCTGCCATAATGTTAGAAAAGAGAGAAAAACGAAAATGAGAGGAGAAGGAAAGAAGTTATCAAGGTAAGTTGAAATTCTGATTTCAATTTCATCTTTCTCTTTCGATCTATTTTTCATATCCTTAGAGTACGAATTTGAAGAAAATCAAAGAATGAAAGTTGTAGATATATTTCTTAACTTGACCTTTGTGAAATTTGATTGACAAAATAGTGACTAGAGCTCGAGTTATACTTGTATTACCTAATACTGCCTATGATAGACCCCTGTGTAGGAAACTTGTATTATTTTCTGATTTTTGAGGACCTTAAAGTTTGAATTAGTGAAACTGTAAAACATGAAAAATGATTATTGATGTCTTATTAATGCTTTTGTTAAACGATTTTGTTAAAAGATGTATTGATAATGATTTATTGAGGGTTGAGTATCGATTGCCAGTCTGTTTCTTACCAGAAATAGGACATAATTGGATGGAGATTATATTTTAAAGGGAGATGTTGTTTGTGTAATTTTGGGATATATTAAGACTAAAGGAAGTCTACTTTCAAGGGGCATAAGAATTATGGTAATTTGATTTTTTTAGAGAGAGTTATGATTAAAAGAAGTCAGCTTGTTCATAAAGGAACATTAGGAAGAAAAGGATGTAAACATTGCACATAAGGTTAGGTTAGCTTGATGGTTGA
>JANJEY010000008.1:33098355-33109098 GCA_024703695.1 Erythroxylum cataractarum | reverse complement strand
CTTTGGATTTGTTTCTGGAAAGTCTGAGATGTATTATATGTGTGTTAAACTTAGATTTTAAAACAATGCATATGTGTCATGTTTGATTTTGTTTGTTCTGTCTTGGGTGGCATCCATGTATCCTCCTAGGGGGTATTTGGGTGTTATATGGACTGCTACAAATGGTATCAAAATCGATACCCAAACTGTTGTGCGAACTAGGCTGGGCCCTAAGGGGTGGAGAGTGTGAGATTCACATCGGTTAGAAAGGATAATGAAGTATGTCTTATAAGGGTATAGATACTTCTCTCCCACAAGATGCATTTTTCATGCCCTAACACACCGAATCCCATCAAAACTCTGAAGTTAAATGTGCTAGGGCAAGAGTAGTATCAGGATGAATGACCTCCTAGGAAGTTCTCGGAAAAAGCAAAACTGTGAGAACTTGGTTGGGTCAAGACCCAAAGAGGACAATATCTGTGAGTAGGTGGTCTAGGCTGCTATAGTCGTCCTTGCATCTTTGTAGACAAAAGTTCCTCTCGAGGAACCTACTTTGCAAAATACCCCTCTAATATAATTGCCATCACCAACCCTTGTTGCAAGTAGTTATAACTTTTCGATTAAGGAAAATCCCAACCCTTTGAATGACCAAACATCTTATGTGCAGACTTCTAACTGTGAACCTGTTAGGAACATGCAAACTCCAATTAACAAGTCCACTGTTGTGGAAGAGTTTGAAACAATTGTTAAAAGGCGACCTAGCCAAAAGAAAAATGTTCCAATAGGGGATGCCAATCCATGACCTTAGTAGCTTGGAATATTAGGGGGCCTAATGCCCCTTACAAAAAACTTTTGATGAGGAACTTTGTTCTTCATAGTAAAGTTTGCATGGTTGGGTTTTTGGAGACCTAAATGAAGTCCACCAACTATGACATTCTTCAATACTTACCTAGTAATTGGAGCTTACTGACCAATTATTCCCACCATCCAAATGGGAGAATCCTAGTTGTGTATAATATTTTAGAAGTTATACTATCTGTTAGATTCTCCTCTGACCAGATGATACACCTAGAGGTTGTTAAAAAGTAATCGGTGATACATTCTACATTTTTTTCATTTATGCTCACAATACTGCCTATCAACAAGTAGCCTTATGGAGACAACTTCAATCTATTGCAACAACTATCTCTCATCCCTAGATCCTCCTTAGTGACTTCAACGCTTTCATCAACCTTGAAGAAGCACAAGGAACCAGATCTATTGGTGTGCCTTTTAATGACATGAGACAATGCTTGGTTAATATCCAAGTTACTCATGTTCCTCTAGCTAGCAATTTCTACACCTAGTGCAATAAGCAAGAAGGCAACCATTGCATCCATAAAAAAATTAGACCGTTGCTTGGCAAATCAATTGTGGCTATCTACTTACTCAAACCGCTACTCTCACTTTACCAACTAGAGTATTGCTATCATCGTGCACCTATCCACAGTAAGAATCAGATCTCCTTTTCCATTTAACAACTTACTGATAAAGCTTACTGAATTTGATTCTTGTATAGTGAAAGTCTTACACACACCTGTTTAAGGTACCAAGCAGTATATTACTGCAAGAAAGCTCTCCCTAATTAAACAGGAGATGAAGGAGCTTTTTAAAAACAATATAGGGAACACTCGTCACTTGCGGTCCACTACTCAAGTGAATTTCGACCGAATACAAATGCTTCTTTAGGGTGATCCATCTTCTAATTACTTGTAAGAGTAGAAAAGAGTAGCTATTCAGCATTTACCCAAAGCTTTTACCTTTGATTACTCCTTAATGAAGTAGCAATCCCGAATAGCCTGGCTGAAAGAAGGAGAAAGTAACATTGCATACTTCCATCGATAAGTCATTTCTAGGAAAAACACCAACTGTATCCTCTCATTAATGCATAAAAATTAGTCATTAACCACCCAACAATCTTTATTCCATGATGCATATGACTTTTTCTCCCAACTTTTGACAGCTGATACACAAGCTTCATCGTCTTTACATCTTTTAAAGGAGATTAAGTAGGGTCAGATTTCTCAACAAGAAACTAAAGGTCTTATTCAACCTGTTACCAACCAAGAGATTGATGCAGTGTTAAAAACCCTCAACCCCTATAAAGCCTCGAGTTTAGACGGTTTCAATCCTATATTCTTTCAAAAGATGTGGCATCCCCTCAAGCCCACGGTAACTGAGGTTATACTTGAATTTTTCAACAAAGGAAGGCTCTTGATAGAACTTAATAGCACCTTTATCACCTTGATTCCTAAAACTGAGGAACATGTCACCTTCTCAGATTTCAGACCATATCGTGCTGCAACACACTCTATAAAATCATTACGAAGGTGCTGGAAAATAGGTTGAAGAAAGTGTTTTTGCAAACCATGTTTATCTATCCCAAGGGGACTTCATGCTTGGACTTATTAGGGGTGATAATATTATCCTTTTACAAGAATTTACTAAATTCTATGTTTCCAAGAAGGGGAGGAAGAATTGCTTCCTTAAAGTAGACATTCAAAAAGCTTTCAACAATGTTGATTTGCAGTTGATCATTCATACACTAAAAGTTTTGAATTTTCCTCAAACTTATATCCAATGGATAGTTGAATGCCTAACCACTTCTACCTTCAAAATCCTCATGAATGGACAGCCTAGCCAATACTTCAAAAGTTCCAAGGGGCTTTGCCATGGTGACCACTTTTACCATATCTTTTCGCTCTTGTTACGGAAGTGTTTGACAGAACTTTGAAGGCTGTAATTGCTTGCACTAAAGGTTTTCGATATCATTCAAAATGTGCTCACCTGAAGATTATCAACCTCAGCTTTGCTGATGACCTAGTCCTACTTTCTTAAACATATCCACTTTCAATCTCGACCTTGATGAAATCTCTCCATATCTTCCATAGACTCTCAGGTTGGAGGTTAATTCCACAAAAAGTAGCTTTAAGCTGTTGTAGAGAGTACACAAGAACTACATTTTACCATTAGATTCAGTCATCAATCACTCCAGTAGTTTACCTCGACATCCCTATCACCAGTGTAAACCCCACCTTTACTAATTTTCATTTATTGGTTGAAAAGATCAAGAGCAGAATAAATAATTGGAGCACCAAAATTCTAGCGATAGCAGGTAGATTACAACTTATATCTTCCATATTAAACTCCATAAACGTTTTTTGAGTTGCTTATCTGGTTATCCCTAAGAAAAATATCAAAATCATTGAGAGGTTTTTTTGTGACTTTTTATGTAATGAGACTGAAGAATCTGTCAAGCAGGCTATAGTACAATGGAAGTATATCTGTCTACCTAAAAACAAGGATGGTCTTGGTGCATTTCCTTAAAGTTGCTAAAAACCGTGATGTTGGACGAAAGACTATGGAGGTTGACGATGGATAAACAAGCTCTCTGGTGTCAATGGATGCATAGCATATTAATCAAGAGTAGAAGAATATGAGGTCTTCACAGCAAACCCACCTATACTTCTACATGGAGAGCTATACTAAGCACATGGGAACTTGTGAGAGGAGAATTTTTCACCCTTCTTAATGATGGCACCTCGATCAACACATTTCTGGTATGATAGATAGTTGACTTGCGGTCACCTATATAATCTGATAGGAATGAAATGTCTTAAAACTGTTCTACCTCCTGAGATAACAGTGGTCCAGGCTCTCAAGTATAGGCATATATTTGCCCATCACGCAGTACCCTCCTCCATCTACCGGGCATTACTTCAAACCATTCTATATAAAGTTGAGGACCGAATTAAGTGTCAGCTATCTCGGAATGGGAGCTTCTCTAATAAAGCCTGTCAAGAACTTATGCAGAGACAACATGGTATCCAACCTTGGACTCGAGTGATATGAGTAAAACACTACCACCTGATGGCAGCCCTTACTTTGTGGTTAGCTATGCAACATTGGCTACTCACAATCGACCAACTAAAGGCTTTCCTATACATACCAAAGAGTTGCATTCTATGTCGAAGGAAGGAGGAGAGCTAGAAACACTTATTTTTTCAATGTGCTTTTGTAAACCCTAGCTGGAACATGATCCTTCATCAATATCGTATACTGAATGCACCCAATAACTAGAGCTCGTTTATCTCCTGGTGTAACCAATTTGTATGCGAAGACGACCCTAAAAGATGGAGCTTCTGTATAGCAATATCCTTATGCTTCTGCATAACAATATCCTTACTTGTCAAGACTATTTGGGATGAGAGGAACTTCATATTTTCAAACAAAGGCTCGACCATGGAACAATTACACCAACGTATATATTTAAAACTCAAAGAATACTTCAGTCTTCACAAGCTCAATTCAACAGATGGAAAGTTTAAGCACGTTAAACTGGCTCACTAAGCAATATTATTGTTTATTTTGGGCAATTAGATTATTCTAGAAATTTATATAGCATGTATAAACTCTTGATTGCCTTTAAGGTTTAATTCATTACATTCTCCCAAAAAAAAAACATTAAACTTGAAAAATAAAAGGAAAATCCCATTTAATCCTCCAAGGACCATCCCATCATGTTTCAGACTAAAGTTGGCAGCTCCAACAACATTTTTATAGTTTGGACCTGCTACGACCTGTTGCAGATGTTGTGTCATAAACTTTAAGGAAGAAACGTGTTCTGGGGATCGAAAGCTTCTCGTCCATAATACTCCCAAGTTTGTGAATCAGATTTCTCTTCACTTCCTTGTTAATCCCACCCATCGACACTACTTCTGCATATGCTGCTGCTTCTTTGTTCCCATTAAACTGTATATCTACTCCTCCTTTGATTATCACCATCACATACTGCAGGTTTCCAACCAAACTGGCACTTATTAAACTAAAGTTTGATGATTGAATTGATAATCTTAATATAACATGAACAGCAATACCCACTTTCTCTGTTCTTTCTTCTGGGTTTTCTAGGAGATGTTGGATAATACACTTATCTCCAGAATTGAATCCATTGATTGTTACATTTGAGCTGGCCACGAAACCCGAATCGAAATTTCACGTATGGACTGTTATTTAAGTTGAATTTGACCCGAAACTTAGTGAAACCAGGTTCTAGGTTTAGATTGCAATCATATCAGTCGACGAATAAAGATCTTACCTTTTTCACACTTTCAGAAACTATAATCATGAAAAGAGAAACTAACCCACAATACCTGTTTACACTAACAAGGGTTTAAGATGTAGAGACGAGGAAGAAGTAAGTTACATGTTCAGGCTTGCCGATGATGGTGGCAACAGCTTTTGTGGCTTCCGAGAAGATGGGATCTTTGTCAACTCCACTGAGGTTGACATTAGTGGTTATATAAAGGCAAGGCATCTTCAATCTTCTTTCTGCTATCCTAGCTCTGTGTGTTCTTCGTCTGAATCAGAAAACACCTAGACAGTGAATCTATTATCTTCGTTCTATAGCTTTTTCTATGTTTTAATACAGATTCTACCAATCAGAACGTGCACCAATCGGGATCAGGAACATGTTTACATATATATATTGATTGGAGGAGCTAGTGTGGTAGGCAAACAAAATGGTTTCTAGCTGGACCACAAAGGCACGAAGACTTCCATTTGCAGGCTTGAATCTTACAAGTAACACGTACTGCCACTTGACGATCCAGATTAAGGGTAGGATATAGGGATCGATTAGATCTCTTGCTTAACCTCACCTTTAACTTTTTCCAAAATAATTGAGCCTAAACGGTCTCATCATTGCTATGAAGTCCCGTAATAAAGTTTATTTCGAAAAAGTTTAATAATACACGATCTTATTTTTAAATAATACTGTATTATTTAAAAAATGTAATATTTTTAAATTTTAATTAAAAGTAAACAAAATAATTCGAGTAAATCGAATCAAACTTGGGCTTAACCAGATTGTCTCAAATTTGATTGAACTTACGATCAGGCTCGAGCCAGATTGTCTCAAGTTTGATTGAACTTACGATCAAGCTCGGACTTAGCTCGTTGCCATCAGACTCAACTCGATCTATTATCATTCTTATAAACAATCCAAAGTGTGAGGTAAGACGAAGAAAGATAAGTGTAGTGCTATTGTTGATGATGCTGATACTAAATACGGCACTCAATCTTCTATTCAAAGCTAGATCTTGCAGCTTTTAGCTGACCCTTTTTATCTTGAAACCAACCAAACCAAACATGGTAGTTTGATTTGAAATGGGAACTAATGTGTGTCTGCCCATTATTGTGGAAGAGTCAAACTACGCGGAACCTGATCGACGTAAGGAAAATGTAAATATAGTAGTACACTTAGCACTGCAATGGGCTGATTTGGGCTTAGCTCAAAATTTGATTGGGCTCAAACTAAATTTGATTAATTTATTTTTAATTAATTGTTCCAACCTTATTTTTGTCCTAATACAATGTCGTTTTATGTATATTTAGATATAAAACGACAATAAAAAATAAAATTAGAATAGGTTAATTGGGGACGTGATTATCTGTACCACTTGTGTTGTTCTACATGCTTGTTTAGATAGACTTATATCAGTAGAGTTTTTGTTAGTAAAATTTTTTAAAAAAGTTAGTTGACTATTTGGCTGTCATTTAAAAAAAAGATTTTTTGAAATAAATTCATACAATAAACTGCCTGACAACATAAAATAAAAAACACTTTTAATTTTAAATATATTTTATTTGTAATAAAATTTATTTGTACGTATAAATATTATTTAAAATATATTAAACAATATGCAAAATACAATATATTAATTATTATATAATTTTAAATCATATGAAACATAAATGAAAATATTTCTAACCAAATTTTTTACATGAATTATAATATAAGTAAAACTAATATCAAAAATAAATATTAATATATATATATATAATCAAATAATATTATATAAATCTCAAAATAAACGTAAAGATATGTTTGTGGGTAGTATGAAAATTATGTGTAAAAACATAATGGTAAAGAGGACTAAAACATAAGCTCACTAATTGATCTGAAAAATCTACCCAAAAAATGTGCTTTTTAAAAAAAAGTTTCAAATTTAAGCTTTTCAAAAAATTGTATTTTAACTTTCGAAAAAAATTATTTTTATAAAAAAATATTTTTAAAATTTACAATCAAACATTCATTTTTTAAAAACAACTTTTACAATAAAATAAAATATTTATTTACCTTCCAAAAGTTGAAATAACACAAGTGACATGGTAATTTCATTTGAGAATTGGGATAATTGAAACAAAGAATCTTAACCAGAAAGAATAACAAAAGGCTGAGTTAAAGTACAAGCTTAGGATTCCTCTTTCTCAGTTATACAATGAAAGATGGGGACACGCGAGGTTCCAAAGAGATTGCAGGAAGCGTGGCCTCCGATACGGGTGAGGCATCTGTTGAAGAGGCCGACAATCTCCTTCGGAGCAGCAAAAAGGTCAAGCTAACAGATGAGTTCCACAACGCTGCGACTGACAGGGATGTGGAGATGGGGACACGCGATGAATCGTTGAGAAAAGGGTCGTACCGCGACTCAGTGACTGGTTTTGCTTCTGGGTTGCCATCGCCAGGGGAGGCGCCCCCTGAGGTGGTTTCGGAGGAAGACTCCGACATTGAAGAAGATGATGATCCAGAATGTCCTACTGTTCACATCACTACTACAGATAAATTGCGTATTCGCCGTGTCTGGGCTGATACGCTGATTGTCAAGGTGTTGGGTCGCCGTATTGGCTATCGATTTCTGCTTGCGTCTCTGAAGAAACAGTGGAGACTGCAGTGTGATGTGGTTTTGGATGATATGGGGAACGATTTTTACTTGGCTAAATTTAACTGTACTGAGGACTATCGTGTAGTGCTGGAGGGTGGTCCGTGGATGGTGGCGGATCACATCCTTACAGTAATGAAATGGAGACCTAATTTCGATCCTTTTGCAGCTTCCATCGATCAAGCCACGGTGTGGGTTCGGATTCCACATTTACCAGTGGAATATTATGACCGACTCATCCTCACTCGAATTGGAAACAAACTTGGCAAAACTATGCGAGTGGATGAGAGTACTGAGGCTAGTACTCGCGCAAAGTTTGCCCGGATTAGCGTGGAAGTGGACTTGAGACAACCTTTGATTTCTAAGTTTCGCTTGAGGCGCAGAATCTGGAAAGTTGAATATGAAGGTTTACACCTAGTGTGTTTTGGTTGTGGAACCTATGGACACCGACGGGAGGCTTGCCCGTTTGAACAGTCCGGTATGGATGCACAGGAACCCACTGCTGCACAGTCCACTACTCCAGTGGTGGCACCACCACCGACCGACACACCTGCTATACGGCCAGAAATAGTGGAGAGTTACGGTTCTTGGATGTTGGTGCAGAAGCCAAAGCGTGGAAGTTACCGCCCTCCTGCAAACCGAGGCAAGCCCTCTCCTCGAGGTGGCAAAGTAAATGATACCACTGAGATCGTGGAGGCTGGTGACAAGATAGGCCATGATGAAACAGGAAAAGCAGTCCAGGGCACACGTTTTGGTATATTGGCGGAGTGTGAGACAGCTTTGGCCCCCCACCTTTCTGACAGTGCTGCATCCTCTCGAGACCAGGTCTCCCCTCCGCTACCTTCCCGCCATCCTGGGCGCAGTGGTAGAGGTGGAGTACACCATACTGAAGTCGTACGGCGACGGGACCCGCAAGGCTCAGCTGCTTTCCCTACCAAGCCCAAACCCATGAATATTGTGCAGGGCCCATTAACTTCTTCCCACGTCCCTACATCCTCCCCTGATAAGGTGCCTCGACCTCATGACCTGTTAGCCCCGACTTCTGCACCTTGCATGCAACCCATGCAACTTGATACCCAACTTCCGGTCCAGGCAGTTAACGTTCCTCTATCTCCCCATTCTACCCAACCTTCTACTTCTGATCCCTGCATACAACCCATGCAGATGGATGCGAGGGAGCAGGACACGGCGACTTTGCCGCCACCCCACCAGCCTGATCTCCATGGCACGACAGTGGAGGAGCGACGGGGTGCGGATTTATGTTCCGATAAGGCTGGTACACTGGAGTTGTCCTTTGTGCCTGACTCCCAAGCTTGTCCAGACGTCCCGAGAGATGACCCTTCTGATGTTGGCTTCCTGGCTGTTGCGCCGGATCCTCACCACGCGAGTTAGCGTGGTTCTTTTTCTCACTTTATCTAATGATTAAGTTTCTCTATTGGAATTGTCGCGGTGCAGCTACAACGGAGTTCCGAACGATATTGAAGGATCTAGTCCGTATTCATAAGGTCGATGCCGTAGTTATTGCGGAACCAAAAATCAGTGGTTCTCATGCTTCCCGTGTCTCTAAGCAGCTGGGGTTTTCAAACATATACCGTGTGGATGCGCAGGGATTTTCTGGCGGATTATGGTTTTTATGGAAGACTTCCCATGACTTGGTTACAGTGGTCAGTAGTGGCCGTGGTTTCATCCATGTTAAAATCTCTCGTCGTGATGGTTCCACTTGGTTTTGTACGTTTGTTTATATCAACCCATCTCCTGCTCTTAAGACAGAGTTGTTTACGCTTTTGTTAGATCTCGCGGCAACGATCTCCCACCCCTGGCTGCTTGCCGGTGATTTTAATGAGATGTTGAGTCCTGAGGAAAAATGGGGAGGAGCGCCATTTGACTTCCGACGGTGTCTGCGCTTCCAACGATGGGTCTCTGCCTGTAAATTACTAGATCTCGGTTTCAGTGGGCCCAGATACACATGGCGGGGACATGAAAGTCGCAATTATGGTCGGGTGTTTGAAAGGTTAGATCGAGCTTTTGGCAACCTCGAATGGTTAACATATTTTCCTTCAACCACGGTTCGCCATCTACCTCGCATTCGGTCTGACCATCACCCTATCCTTGTCTGTCTGGAAGCTCAACAGATCCAGCCTGGTGGAGCGAAGCCATTCCGGTTTGAGCTGGCCTGGACTACTCACCCTGGTTATCATCAACTTCTTTCTACTCACTGGGATAATCAAGAGTTTTTACCCCACATGCTGTCACGGTGGAAAGATTCCCTTATGGTCTGGAATAGAGAAGTTTTTGGTCATATTTTTCGACGGAAGCACCGTTTATTGGCCAGGCTTGGCGGTATCCAACGTGCCTTGATGGCACGCTATAACCAGTTCCTCGTCCATCTCGAAGGACAGCTTCAGGCAGAATACCATCTTATTGCAAGTCAAGAAGAGTTATTTTGGTTCCAAAAGTCGAGGACCGACTGGATATATATGGGCGACCGCAATACTAGTTATTTCCATGCTTCTACAATGATCCGGAGGAAGCGTAATAGGATTGACGCTCTGCGGGATTCCAATGGTTGCTGGATTGTTGAGTCCACTGCGTTACAACAGCTTGTGGTGGACTTTTATCAATCTTTATATTCAGAGGCAGTGGTTGCTCGCCCCCAATTCTTTCTCAGAGGTTGTTTTCCGATTGTTCCGCAAGTTGTTTGGGACTCAATGTGTACGGAGGTTTCTGAACAAGAAGTTACCCGAGCCCTTTTTCAGATGGGAGCACATAAAGCACCTGGCCCGGATGGTTTCCACGCCCACTTTTATCAATCTCAATGGACTTTGATTAAACCTAGCGTGCTCAACTTGGTAAAGCGGGTATTTGCCGATCCCTCACTTATTCAAGGTGTTAATGGTACGTTCATAACTTTAATCCCAAAAGTTGACAGTCCAGAACAGGTGTCGCAATTTCGGCCTATAGGCTTGTGCAATGTGAGTTACAAATTAATCACGAAGATCATTGT
>JANJEY010000008.1:32891978-32910778 GCA_024703695.1 Erythroxylum cataractarum | reverse complement strand
AGTTAAACAAACCTGAAGAATGCTTCGATCCTCTGAAAATCGACAAACCGAGCTTGCCCTTTTTCTCTTCTTCTTCTCCTCTCACTGCCGACTCTCTTCTTCTTCTTTCTCTTCTATTTTTCCTTTCTTTCTTTTCTTTAATTCCTTAAACCTACAAGATAGGGCAATGACTAAAATGCCCCTCCATGCTTAGCCTAAAACATTCTAACTCAAGTGCCTTGACCATTTTACCCTTAAACATTTCTACTCTTTCAAACACTTATTCCATGCTAACCTCAATAAAATCCAAATTTTCCATGAATATTTTCAATAAAATCAAACTATGCCATAAATCATAAATCAATTAAATTTATACTTAGAAACTTCAAGAAAACAACAATTTGGGGCCCAACACGAACTCTATAAATGATAGGTATAAAAAGTAATTATATCTTCTAAAATATCCTGTAATAACCTGTTCTCCATATTGAGGGTTAGAGTTTTAGTTGTCATTGAGAATTTATGAAATGCATTTTATTCACATGCATATCATTAGCATACACACATGAATTATGAATTATAGATTATGATTTTGTATACATTGCAAGGAATGCACATGTACTCAATTGACTCATTTTTGGGTATGAGAAGATTAAAACGTTCATGATGTGAATTGTGAAACGTTTATGCCTTGAATTTTGGTTTGATTGATTACAAGTAGTGAATTTGAAATTAATTGATATGATTTAAAAATTGAGGAATTAAATGTACATTTGGTATAGGAAAAATTCCAAATGGTAAAAAAAATTGATACATGAAAATTATAATGATTAAGCCTATAATTGAGTGACATTTGGCATTGATCATTTTGTGACAAATAGATTAGTAAGTTGATGACAATTGGCAGCTGTGATTACTGACATATGACCTAGCTTTATTGGTGACATATGGAAACATATTTACCTGATAAATGGAGGACATGCTTTTAGACATATGGAAAATTAATTGGATGACACGTAGCACCTTAGGAGTAACGTTTCTGAAGTGTTGTTGCAGTTTAGCTCATTCTTCTTCTCTTCTCATCTCTCACCATTGAAACTTGCTTCTATCTCCCCTTCCTGTGTTTTTCTTAAAGCTATGCTAAATTAGCACACCAAATACATGCTTTTACACTTCATAAAATAGCTAAAGAACCAGATGATTGTTGTTGTTTTATCATAGTCGAAATTCATCTAATCCCACCTTAAATTTGTGATGATCATGCATACATGGACGGCTAGGTTAACTTGATGAATTGAATTGGAATTGGAAGCCAAAATAAGTAAGTAAAGTGTTGTTCTTATGGCATGTTATAACAGAAAGATTATGATGACTGAATTAAGATACATTGTGTCTGATGTTGATGTCAAAGATGTGCTGAAAATAGAAAATGAATGGATACTTTTCTAGTCTATTTTTACATAAACGAAATGGTAGTCTATGGATTGTTGTATGGATGATTTATGGACTGTTGTATGGATGAATTAAGTTGGGATTTGAAGTATAAATGAAGTTGGATTCATCGTAAAGATAGATATTATTGAAGTGTTTTTTAATATGGAAAATTAGAGTTGTAAGTCGAAATTCTAGTTTCAATTTTATCTTCCTATTTTGATCTATTTTACATATCTTTAGGGAATGAATTTGAGGAAACTCAAAGAATGAAAATTATAGATATAGGTCTTAGCTTGACCTTTGTGAAAGTTTCTTGATAAAATAGTGACTAGAGCTTGAGTTATACTTATTTTCCTAATACTGCCTGTGACAGACCCTTGAGCAGGAACCTTATATTATTTCCTGATTTTTTGGGACTTTAGAGCTCGAATTAGTCAAAGTATAAAGTATGAAGAATGATGACTGATGTCTTATTAATGATTCTCTGAAATAGTTTGGCTAGAGTATATCTTCATAAGTTTATGTAGTTAATTGATACCATTATCTAAGGAATGAATTGTATTGATGTGTTAAGTTTAAATCCAAAAACTCTGATTTGTTAAAGGAATAAATGAGTTATTTTAATGTAAACATGATCTTAAAGGACATGAGAAATATGTATAAGGTATGGATGAATGAACATTGAAGAACATGGGGTAATTATGAATGAGAATTTAGGAAATGTATGAAAATATATTGCTGAAAAAAGTTTAGTGAACGTATAGATTTAGCTTGCTGAAATTCTAGATTTAAAGTAACAATTGTGTGTGTGATATAAGAGATTTTTTATCATGAAAATGTTCAAGGATAAGTGTAAAATATGAGTTGTTAATAGTGTAAAGACGTTTTTATGAATGCAAATGAGATCTAAAGAATATGAGTATGGTGAATTAGGTATGATTGAATATGAATTGAGGAAATTGTGTGAATGTATAATACTAGGAAAAGATTGATGAATTTTTGAATGATGAATGGAAAGTGATCAAGCTTACTTAAGACATAAACCTAATTGCGAACTAAATGATGTACAAGTCATGATGTATAAATGATTAAGATTTGTGAATAAGGTTACATACCCAAAATGATCAATTGAACATGCATTGAATATAACACATATACATATGTATGATTGAGTACTTATTTGATTAAACAAGTTAGTAATATGTACATATATATGTATTGCATTATTTAGAAACACAAATTGACCGAAAACTTCTAGACATTGCTGGTTCATCGATGCAATAGCTATCTGGAGCACAATATGAGTTGACCTAGATGATCCTCACTATAATTGAATTGTTTTTGTCTAAATTTCAGTTACTAAATTTCTACTTATATTATTTTGATATTCCATACATTGTTGGTCTGAGAAGTTTGATATTCGATAATGTATTGAAGTGCTTAATAATTTATTTAAATAAGGAAATGTGTACTCAACTATATGTTGAAAGCCAGATTTAGATCCGATGATTGTGATAACTGACTATGTACATTGAAAGAAAGTGATTAATAGCATATTATGTGGAATGTTGTACTCCATCATATGAATATTCATAATCAGATAAAGAAGTTGTGACCAGATTGACTAACGTGAAAAGAGCTTAAAGCTCAAAATGTACACAAAGAGCCATAGGCTCAACGATTAATAAGCCTGGTATCCACAATGGGTTCTAGACCATATCTGAAATGAATCTAGTATCCATAACGAATATGGGACAATTAAAGAGGTACTCGGTCACAAGAAAATAAAAATGGGAGTCTCATGTGCATTTACATCTATATCTTTACATGTGTTCTTGAGATTGATTGCAAATAAATGTTATATTGTGTTGTTATAATGATGTGTAATGTTTGTGTACATGTTAATTATGTGAAGAATTGAGATAAATGATTGGATTGTTCTAAAATGACTATATGAAGATTTTTTATTGTTGAAATATGATAAGTAAGGTGTGTGTGTGTGTGTGTGTGTGTGTATATATATATATATATATATATTGATTTTGTATGAGATGTTATATTAAATGAACTGTGTTTTATACATGAGATGTTTATGTTTTGTTTGAGTGAGCACATCAATGATTGTTCACTCATTGAGTTAGCAAAAATCATCAAATTTGAAACATTGATTTCGTAGGTTCTAAAAGGAGACTTAGCTTCTAACACAATCTAGTTGAAGTCTAATATTGTCCATTCTTAGGAATAAGAAATGGGTCAAAGGTCTGGTTAGCTGACATCTCAAGAGTTTAGATAGAATGTTTTTATTTAGTAATTCATATCATGTAAAACTTGTTGTATCAAGCTGTGAACTCATAGATGGTTTTATAATATAAATATATGGTTTGCATGTAATGAAATGATAATGTAAATTATGTTTTCTTAGTGAAATGGGATGAGTTGAACTTAAAATATTTATGGTTTTTATGATGTCATGATAAGCTGATGTGTTTGCTCTAACATACCATTCTTATTGGGTATATTCTTGAATGTCCTCTAGATATTCAAGTATATGCACTATGGTAGTAGTGTGTTACATATCCATACAGAGGCTCACTTAAAAATTAAAAAAGATCATTATCATTATCAATTCTCAAATGTCCTAAGAGCCAATAAATATACATGTCTGAATATTAAAGTTTGACCCTTTGTATAACTATAAAAATGGGTAATATACAAAAAGAGAAAGAAAGAGTATATCTTAAATTATCTAAGAAGGTAAGTGATCTAACTAGTATTTTAATATGTGCATAAATCCTTATTACACATGCTATGTTTAACATTATGTTAGTCTCCATAACATATGTCAAAATCTCTAAAAGTATCTAACAAGCTTTCTGGATTATAAATCAACTGATTTAAAAGTGGTTTCTATCTTTTTAGAATGCCATGAGATAAGACCAAAGTGTGAAGGCAATTATTGGTTTCAAATTGCAGACCTTCCCCTTGCTTTACCTTAGCATTCCTTTCTCAACTTCTAATCTCTTTTAAAGGGACTTCAGCCTCCTTGTTAACAAAATCAATAGTAGAATTTATAATTAAGGTTATATAACTCTTGGTATTGCTGGTAAATCTCAGCTTATTTATTTTATTTTTAACTTAATTTATGTGTTTGAGGCTACTCATATTCCTTTTCCCACTAAGGTCATCAAATCCATTGAAAAGATGTGCAAATATTTCTATAGATAGGAAATGATGGATCTTTTAGAACAACTAGAATGCAATAGAAGGATGTATGTTCACTAAAGGACAAAAGAGGCCTTGGTATTATTTCTTTTAAAATGATGAATGTTGTTATGCTTTCTAAGAGACTATAGAGGCTTGTGACTGATAAATAAACATTAAGGTGCAAATAGATTTATGATATCTACATCAATAATATGAGCATTTGGAGCTTAAAGTTTAAACCATCTTTAGCATCAAAGATAAACAACTTCTAGTTTAATAATTGACTTTCTATTAGACCTTTAAACAACTCACAAGGGGAGGAAACTCTCAAACCTTTACTTAAAGTAGGACATGAAAGTAGTTGAATCCTTACTTAACAAACAAATTTTCAGATAGATTTCTATTCTAGGTTCACTATTTTAGAAATTATTCAAACATATTTTAACAATGAAAAGGATAGCACCATTTAAAGGCGTACCAGAAATGGCATGTTTACTAATCAATCTTATAGGATGGCTCTTTAAAACCATCTTAGCTTGATTACTTGCACCAAAATTGTTTGGTTTAAAAACCTCCATCCTTGAGCTTCTCTTACATTATGGTTGGCTATAAAAGACAAGCTACCAATAGTTAATAAGCTGGTGAAGTATCTTAACATTCCCATTTGGTTAATAATCTACAAAAAGTTGAGAAAAGTAATAACCATCTATTTTTCATTGTGATTTTGTCACAATTATATAAGGATCACTATTGCATAAATTCAATATTTATAATGCACCAAATGATTGTAATTCCATTAAAGCCTAGTGCATTACTATTAAACTTCCTAACAACATGGTCAAAGGGTGATATTATTTGGCTTTTTTCATTCCTTATTAAAGCAATAAAGGATGAAAGGAATGCTTGCATTTTTTCAAGACAGAAGACTAAACAAGGAATAATTCAAAAATAAGATACTTTAACAAATCAGATGCTACGTCAACTTACACAAATCCAAATTTCACATTGTTAACTATTATAGTAAGATATGGAATGTATAGTTTGTACTTTTCTTAAATTCTAGGAGGTTTAAACTTGGTTATGTATTAGAGATGTTCTCATCCTTGTAAGCACCTATGTAGTAAATCTGTTTCTATATTTTGATTGCCTTTAATGGCTTAATTCATTATCTTTTTTTAAAGGCTACTTCCTCCACTTAAATACTTGAGACTTCTCATTATGAACTTCAGGCTTACAAATCATAATTACTAACCTATATACGATTCCATAAATAAGAAGATTGTGAGTTGGTGCCATAAATTTCTCTTATTTATAGCTAGGTTGGAGCTGACTAATTTAGTTCTCTCAAGAATTCCTAGTGCAACCATCTTTTCCTTTCAAGTAAGACCACAAAGGACATAGAAAGATTATTTAAAATTTTCCTCTATAGTGGTAATCCCTCTAACTCCTCAAAAGCTAAGGTCAAACGATTTAAAATATGTATGCTTAAGTCTCAAGGACAATAATAGGGATTGAAAGCTACTTGATTCCTAAACAAAATTATCCTAAAAAAAAGACTATGGAAACTCTTTAACGATGGAGAGGTTAGTGCATATCTATTTCCTAAAAGGAAAAAGTGTTTAGACTGTGTCTCTTAACCCCCATGATAAGTAGAAATTACAACACATTTTACACCTATATTTTATATTTTAAAAATCATTTACATAGTACATTTGGGAAAATTTTGTTGCATTTTATTATTAATAACTCAAGATGTTTAGTTTCATATTTTATGTTTAAAAATGGATTAAATTACATTGAACATTTTTCTTATTGGTTTAGTGGACTTAAGGAAAGTAATCTAGAAGAAAATCTGGCCCAAAATGTAGTTCAACCTAAAAGGAAGGACAAAAACAAGCAAATAATCCAGTAGAAAAGTTACACCCTTAGGGAAAAAACCCAATAGTAGCCCACATAAACTAGAACCATCAACCAACCAGAATAAACAAACCCATCCATGATATAGCCCAAACTCAAAGCAAATAACAAGAATAAAAAGGACACAATATAAGAAAAACAAGAATATTGCAACTAAGAAAAAAAAAGCAGAGGAAAAGAGAAGAAAATGTAACAACAACAAAAAATCAATCCAATGCACCAACCCAAAATGACGTAGCAGCAAAGACAGTAGAAAACACAGCAGATAATATCAAAACACAAGAGCAAAACACATAAGAGAAAAATGTAGCACAAAGGCTATAAGCAAACAATTTAGTAACTAGAAACCAAAACGACATAGTAAGTAGGGAAATAGCCAGAAAAAATAACCTAAAAATAACAAAACAAGATTAGCATTGTGGGGAGGGGGGAGACATACCCACCCAACTTTTTCTACATCAAATCTCTTTTAAATGGAAGATATAAGAGGGAAATGAGGAAGAATTTAGCAATGTGCAGGTCTAGGAGATTTTTTGTGAGTCTGTAAAAGTGATTCAACAGTTGGGGAGAAAGATCAACAAACATCCACATAAGGGTGAGTTCTAACAAGCCCTGTGATGGGCCCACCTTGTAGAACCCAACCTCTTGCGAATAACATAATACTTGAGCTTATTATCCTGTAGGATTATTTCCAAAAACCCTTATTCGGCATCATCCCACAAGGGTGGCGTGCCAATGACAATCAAACATCAAAACAAACTTATTACCATAATGTTGGATCCTATTTCTGGATGCGAAGTCCAACTTTTGCGGAAATATCATAAGACTCTCATATCTTTAATTCATCATACTCTTTAATAAATTACATACAACTAATTTTCATCATTCATATTTTAATACCCTCAAAACAAAGGATTTTACAAAGCTATAATGGCCTTTCAAGTCACATTACAACATAATCCAAAATCTCAAAATACAAAAGTTACATGAACTACAAATTCTTAAAATGTGACTAAAGCCATGTGTTTTCCAAAACTAACTCAAAATGCAACATAAGCAAATTTGGAGTGATGCTTTGACCCTATTTCGCTCCATCTCTTGCTCATCACCTGGAGGTGGGGACAGGAAAGGGGGTGAGCTTGAAAGCTCGTGAGTAACAGTTTACAATAAAAAGATAAACAAAACCTTTTGAAACTATTTTACTTGCCATCGAAAACTTTCATTGAGTCTATAAAACACATGGTTCTCAAAATTCTTGTCTTGTCAAGTTATCAAAATCACAAACAACACAATTTATTCATTTTTCAACTTATTCACAAATCATAAACACATAAGCACATCAGAATGGTTTGGGTAAGTCCAAAACATGACGCACTACACATTCCCATATAATGGTCCTGTGTAGTCGTAAACTTGAGCGAGTCCTTGAAGGAGCTTCGTGCCACTAGCGGGCAGGCGGGAAAAGTCTATTCTTGGGTCAACATGTACGTGACAGTTCTTGAGGGACTACCACAAACCCACATAACACATAGACTTCAAAATCTTGTAAGCTTGATACACAAAATGACACATTCTCATAAAAACTTGCTTTTCACATGCTTGATGTATATCTTGAAAACCATTCTTGAAAACATGATTTCATAAATATGCATATTTTCCAAAAGATATCACTCAAACCATGTAACAAACATATAGCAGATTTCACAATCATTCATGAGCAATAATGCAGCACTTATGATGCAAATAAAAATCAGAAAACTTCTTTGATTTAAAGAAAACAGTAGTGGCTTATTAACTCTATTATAAACATGTACCCACCTTGATTTCCTTGCTTATAGCCTTTCTCAAACATGCCTCTTCGTTTGTTCTTATTGCCTCTTTGATCCCTTCACTCTTCACCAAATGAAGGGATCTTTATCTCAAAAGGGAAGCTCTTCTCTTCCTCTTCCTTTTTCCTTTCTTGAATAACTCCAAAATCTCTTTTGAAGGTTAACACAATTGAAACCTTAACTTGTTCTCTCTTCTTTCTCTCCTTCTCTTCTTCTCTTTGTATTTCTCTCTCTTATTGATGACACTCTCTCCCTTTTTTTCTTTCTTCTCTCTTCTTAAAATGCAAGGCAACACTTCTTCTTCCAATTATGCCCTTAATGATTTAGAAATGTCCCATTTACCCTTCCACTTGTGCCTTATGTCTTTTATATTTAAGTGTCTTTCCAAAAGCACCCTTGAATATTCTGACATAAATTTTTCTTCTACAAAAATGTTCTCCTTTTTTTTAGTTTCCAATGATACCAAAATCAATCCATTCTATTCAAAATTTTGAAATTTAGGGCTCAAACTTTTCAGACTGTTGTTAAATTGAAACAGTACACTATAACCCACTCCCATCTAGAAATTGAAAGTCCTAGAGACTGAAATAGATTTCAAATTCTTCATACCATTTGTATCTCCATGTCTTTATTTTATTCTGAAACTAGAATCATCTTATTCAGAGCTCTATCGATTCAAAAATTATCAAAATACTGAAGTATGTTTAGTAAATTATTCAATTCCTACTCTTCCAATTGATACCCTTACTTTGATTCAATCCATATTTTTCCAATCAATACCAAAAGTTATCAAAATCTATGGAAGGATAGAAAAATGTGTTGAGAACTATTGGTTCAAGAACCACTTGATTTGAACTTCGGATAACAAGATTTTGGCCGAAAGAATCAAACAAGGTTTGGTCCTCAATCATAATAAACTTGTCTCAGGACAAGTGGCATAACTTTCACTAGAGATGTTGGATTAAGATCATCTTAGGACGATTTCAAAGAGAAATTTGAGATATACAACTTTGAAGAAGATCTTGAGGTCAGATTTTATTATTTGAAGGGTCAAAAAACCCAAAAAAAAGGATTAGACGAAGCTAAAGGAAAAAGCAGACGAATGGAAAAAGATAGAAGAAGTGGGAAAATTGCTATTACTTTCCCTACAGATATCTAATTAAGGCATTATTTAAATGGTTCGAAAGAGGAATTCAAGATCTACAACTTTCATGAAGACCTCAAAGATAGATTCTATCTTTTGAAGGGTCAAAAATGGAACAAAAAATAGGTACAGACAAAAAGCAGACTAATGGAAAAGACAGAAGAAGTGGAAAATTTTCTATAACTTTCCCTATAGATATCTTATTGGGGTGTTCTTTAGATGGTTCGAAAGAGGACTTCAAGATTTACAACTTTCATGAAGACCTTAAAGATAGATTCTATCTTATGAAGGACCAAAAATGGAATAAAAGATAGGTACCGACGAAAAGTAGACTAATGAAAAAAGACAGAAGAAGTGGAAAATTTATCATAACTTTCCCTACAAATATCGGATTAAAGTGTTTTTTATATGGTTCAAAAGAGGACTTCAAGATCTACAAATTTTTTCAAGACCTCAAAGACAGATTCTATCTTTTGAACAAAACTAGAAAAGAAGATAGGTCAGACGAAAAAAACAAAAGAAGCAAAACACAAAAGAAGCAAAACATAGAAGAAGCGAAAAGACAGAAGATATATCTTCCATTATAAGAACCATAACTTTCAGCCTAGAAATCCAAAATTTCCATACTATATACCATTGAAAATTTAAAAGAAAGACCTACAACTTTCCAGAAGACACATTTAACCAAATCATTATAGATGAATCCAGATTTTTCCCTGAAGTTCGAATATGAATTTTTTTCGTTCCTCCACCAACGTACTGCACCCAGTTCTCAAATTCATGAAAAATGTTGAGACTCTTAGAGATAGAATTGAAATTCAATATCTTCATAAGAAATGTATCCTTGTGTTTCTAGTTTAATCCAAACAAAGAATCTTCTCATTTGGATAACTAGAGAAGAAGTTATGGCTAAAGGACCGAAGCGTACTCCTTGAACAATTTTTTAGATCAACCACCCATTTTGTTTCACAATCTTTCTTTAACACAACTCATACCAAGATCACCTTTTCTACTTCATTTATTCCCCATTCTCATCTCCATTTCAAATCAATATCATCCATAAGAAAAATTTAATCCATGATTAATCATGAACACTAATAACAAAACATACGCATATGTACATATTCTTCATCAACTTACTACACAAACTCAATTTCATTTTTGTTCTCATTCTACTTCTAACTTTTCGAAAGCTCTTATCCACTAAGAGCACCAAGGCAAAACATGAATTTATCCATATTTTTCATTCATTACTTTACTTCAGTCTATCATTTCTAATTCAAGAATTTTCATTCATTTGTTCTTTACTCATGACTAATCTCCAAAATTTCTCATTCAAATAGTTCTAACTGCTATGAAACTTTCTGGATCCAACACCCTGTCATCCATCCAAGGAGATTAAAGCAAGAAATTGTTGCAAAGAGTGTTTGGGAGTAATAAGGAACCAAATCCCACCTATTTTGAGCTAGTTCATGGTGGAAAGATTTTTTAGACCAAGTAAGGGTTAGTCCGAGGTTTGAAAGTGGACATAAAGAATTTAGCATTGTGTCATCTAGTAGATTTTTTGTGATTCTATAAAAGCTATGCAACAGTTGGGGAGAAAGATGAGCAAACATCCACATAAGGGTGAGAGTTATGAAAGGCTCTATCATCCATCGATGGTGGTTGAAGTAGGGAATTGTTACAAGGATTGTTTGGGAGTGATAGAGAACCAAATCCTACCTATTTTAAGCTAATTCAAGGTTGGTGGAAGGGTTTTCTAGACCAAGTAAGGATTGGTATGAGGTTTGAAAGCGGAGCACACTAATGGGTTTCCTAAACCTTTATTCACCTTGTTTCTAATTTTCCATACATTAGTTATGATTAACTACTAAATTTTCAGTTTTGGCATGTTGTTTTGAGTATTTAGGATATCATTTTTTTGGATTACATCAAGTTATTCTAAGATGATTTAATACTATCAACTACTAGAATTTATGATTGTGTTTATTTATGTTCTTATTTGATTAGATAAATCCTTGATTATTTGAATATGATCAGTAGAATTAGTGATTCGTTTGGTGTTATATAGGCTAGAATTTTCACGTTCGTCTAACAAATTTTAGATGTTGATTGTGTTTTCTTGTGCTTAGCATATTTTAGTTATGCTAGTTTAATTTTTTAGAGTGAAAAGGAATAAATAGGAACCAACTAGTTGATTTTCTACATTTAATTTGTTAATATCTTGGATTATCTCGGATTTATCAAAATTGCATGAATAAATTAAAATTTGAAACATGTTTGTTCATTTATAAATACTAGATTTGATTTTTAAATTGTTTTTTATTCCTAGATTTGATTTGACTTTGTTTAAACTGTAATCCCCCCTCTTTTTATATATTCATAGGTTTTGTTATTAAAATTGTTTTAATTTTGAATTTCTTTTATATTTCAGGTCATTCATAAAGTTAATATTCTGTGTAAAGTTAGATGTATGAATATGGACAACCCAAATTAGTTGAGATAATTCTCTCTTGAAGCTAAATTACAACTTTTATACTTAATGTAGACAAAATAGTATTGTTAACTTTATATTGTGATTTGGAATTATGCATTCAATAATCAATTGGTTTTTCATTTCTTCATGTTTTCTAGTTGATTAAAGTTAAACTTGTAAATTTAAATTGTTGTCAATAACTTGGTTTACAAAGGAACATAATGTTTAATTTGCAATTGAATACAGAATTGAAATAAAGAATGATCAAGTTGACATTGATTTCATTTATTATGTGTAGTGCAATTGAATAAAGAATGATCAAGTTGACATCGATTTCACATATTATGTGTAGATTTTATCTAAGCTATCCAAGTTTTTATTTTCATTCAGATGGGCTTTATTATGTATGTGTAGTCTCTTCTTAACTTGAAAAATAGCATGCCTTAATGTATTTTACATTAAAAAAACTATATATTGGATATTACATACAAAAATGTGGATTAAAACATGATTAATATGTATTATGACATATCTAAAATTTTTCTTTTAATAGTTCATTAGTTTATAGAAAGGTTGTTTTGTTAGTTAAATTATGTTAAGATATATGTCTTAATTGAATTAGATGTGTAAATGTCAAACTACGACTACTTTAAAAGTATTACAAGGCAAAACAGGTGTTGTCCAACTGAAAATTATGAGGATTTGCATAATTTGATTTCACCATTAAAAATTTCAGCATTATATATATTTTGATGATCATTATTTATGTCGAAGACAATAATTTCTAACATTTGAATGTTGATTGTGTGAATGTGCAAGTTTATTTCTAATTTTTAATGTTGTATATTAATAATTTTTACTAAAGAAGATATTATTTGTTAGTGTGTTAATCATGTTTCTTTATTTAAGATAGAATTCCTTTCATATAAATGAAATTATTAGGATGTAATTATCTCTTTTAAAAGTACTATATCCATGTAGGATTGACTCTTATTTACTATAAACTAAATTGATTAATAATTTTGAAATTAAAATAAGGATTTAATTTGTATACACCTAATAACATGTATCATCCTGTACTCTTCAATAATTACTTAAGTTAAGGTGGAAGCTTATTGAATAAATTAGATTCATTATTTTTAATGGAAAAGCACATGGTCTTATAATGATTCATGGCATTCACTTAGTAGTTTATACATGCTCCCTATTATTACTTCTATGATAATTGGATTTTTTAGCAAATTCAAGAGTTACGTACTTATAAATGGTAGTTGATGATCTTGGCAACATCATTAGGTTTTAAACCGCTTCATCATTATAAGTAACATGCTTTTCTATAACCTTGATCATAGTAAACAAAATAGGGTCCTTTGGTCCAAACATACTTCTAGTGAGTTCAATAATGCTCCTACTATGAGATCTATATGGAATCAAAGCCTATTATTAGGATGCATAAACTTTTTTAAGGTAACTGTGATGTCCCTAAAATCTCATTTATCCTTTAGATAGTAATTAAAGGTTGATTAAGCATAAAGGATAGACTCTTTTTGGCATTTTCTATAAATAAACTTACCTTCTTTTTAACATCCATCCTGAATGCCTTAATCACCTATTTTTTAATTGCTCCTTCGTCATAAGAACTTGACACTCTATTCTCTAGTTCTATAAGATTAGTTATAGAGGCAACCAATAGCAACACATCATTCCATAGGCAAATAAGAAAACAAGATGTTTAGGACCATCTTCATTAACTTCACTTACTTTATTTGGATGGAAAGGAATAAGAAGCTATTCTTGAATAGAACTACAAACCAAAGCTCCTTCAAGGAGCACACACTATAGTAGACTAGGGAGGATCTTTTTTACAAGTATTCATCATAACAACATAACTTACTCTTAGCCTTTTCTTAGAACCTATAAAATGTTCTCTTAAATCATCTTCAGCTAAGGAAGAGTTATGGTTAAGTCTATATAGTCTAAAACCAAATCCAATTTTACTTTACACTCTAGATAGATTTTAGTTTTGAATGTTTGCTACTAATTTATTATGAGGACGACATAAATTTAGTCTATTATGTTCCAAGTGAGTAGCTAGTTAGCTTGTGGTTGATGGCTACAATTTTTGTAACCCTCTAAATATGGATCCTTGGGGCTTAATAAATATATTCTTTATTTTCAAAAATAATATCACATGCAATCACTTATATTTTCTTAGGGTAGGCATTGAATTATAGTTCCAAATCAACATAATGGTACTTACTCCATTATGACATAAATGATACATAATAGACAAGAAAATGGTACCTATTTCGTTGTAGCACTAACTAATATCCCTAAAATGATATCAATTCCACTTTAGCATTGTGGGATATGTTCTAACAAATATAATAGTATATTTTGATACTAAATAATAGGTTCTAATTAACCATCACAAAACATACATATCATATTCTCATATTGCTTTACGGAATATCAAATAGTATATATTAATCAAATAAATGAGTCAATCACACTTATAAGATACCAATATTGAATACCTAAGGAAACCACTGGTATCTCTGTGATATCTTATCACACAATTTATACCTACTAGAATAACTAAATGTCAAAAATCACTAAATTCGTACATATTTAACATGAATAGAAATTTTTTATTATATAAATTTTATTAATTTTATCAAGACTCTAATTTACCACAAACTTATTTAAGGTTTGTTTAATTATTTTAAAAATAAATGAGATATAAATAAAGAATCAATAATAAAAATAATTAAAAAGGAAGCTAGAAACTCCAATTAGTAGATTCCACTTATTAACATTATGATAAGTAACTTAAATTAAATGACTGAATGATCATTACTTGAATTCCCACTACAACTTTCAAATCCTAACTAATTGTCTTTCTTATCACTCAAAATTGTCTTTTTTTATAATACACTATCACTCCTATACCTCTCTCTCTGTCTCTCTCTCTATCTATCTATCTATCTATCTATCTATCTATCTTTTTTATTTTAGCATTAAAAATCCCATTGAATTTTTTTGAAGAAATTTTTTTAAAAAAGTAGTTTTTGAACATACTAGTTGATTAGTATGAGATACCAATCAACCAATATCCTAAATTTACCTAACACTAATAGACCAATAAGGCATATCAATTGAATAATAAACCTAGATCAGTCCTAAATGTCTATTTTAGATTGCATAAAATACTATTAGATTTCCATAACCTCTTTAATCATCCTAATCTAATATTCATTTGAATAATAATGTCTAAGACACTAAACTATATTAAGTGTTGATAAAAGGAAAAGTGACACTAGCATGTTTCTTCATGAAAATTTCCTTCCTTTGTTTAGTGATTTCACTATAATTAATTAATCATATAACTTATAATCATTTAATATTAAACTCCAGTTTAATCCAAATTACAATTCTCTTAAGGTATTGAACTTCATTAAGCCTTCAAAATCTAAGTTTAAAAATTATTACATTTTGCATCTTTTTTAGATCAACACTGACTCCATCTTCATATATTATGTGACTAAGAAAATTAACACAATCTAGTCAAAGATCACACTTAAAGGATTTAGCATACAACTAATTTTATTTAAGGTTCTAGATAACTTATCTCTAGTGTTTTTATACTTCTTCTCACTCTTGGAATACTAGTATATCGTCAATAGAAACAATGTCAAAATGAACAAAAAATGGTTTAAAGAAACTATTTAAAAGATTAATAAAAGACTTAGGGGAATTAATTAAAACAAATGATATCACTAAAAACTTATAAAACCCATATTGATATTTGATTGATATGTTTAATATATACTATTTTTTCACCCCAAAATATTAATACACCACCTCAAATTAATCTTCAAAATGTAACCAGTTCCTTGTAATTAATTAATAAAGTTATACATGGAAGAGGGTACATCTTTAATTTTCACCTTAGTGAGTAGCCTGTAGTCGTTACATAATTTTAATGATCCATCTGTGATCTTTAAAAATTGAAATGTTTATCCTGAGGTGAAGAAATCAGTTTGAGAGACCTCTTTTATATATCATCTTATAACTATAACTTTAATTCCTTTAGCTTAGCAGGCGCCATCCTAAAAAGGAGAATTGAAATACGCTCATTTCCTAAAAGTAAGCAAATATATAATCTTTTTCCCTCTTTAGAGAAAAACCTAAAAATTCCTCTAGAAAACATCCAAAGTTTCATTCACAACTTATTTCCTAATTCTCTTCACCTTTGACTAACATATAGTATGAATAACCTTAACATTTCTTCATTAATATTTTTCTTGCATTGAAGAAACCAAAGTGATAGGCACATCAGACCTATGTCCTTGAGAATAAAGTCTTCTACCTTAAGTATTTTAAATAAAGTTTGTTTCTCATAACAACCAAAAGAAGAAAAGTATGAAGCAAAGTAGTTCATTCTTAAGATAACGTTAAAGTTGGTCATCTCAAGCACTACTAAATCTACACTAAGCTCATACTTTTATTTTCACTTCATAATTTTTGTAACTAGTTTTTCATTTATCGTACTCTCAAATTTTCCCAATAATTAATGTCATAAAAAGTAAGTTTCTCTTCCCTAGTGGTTAGAAAAAAGAGGTGAAATAAAAGAAAAGGTATATCTTTGATCACATAATACCTTGACACAAAAATAATGCATAGAAAGTGTATTATCACAAAAGAATTGGATGTAGTAGGACCACGCTAGGTAAGAGCAAATATTATAGCCTAATCTTGACCCACCTTATTGGATTCATTAGCTACTCACTTATCTTCACTTCTTCTAAAATCTACTTATCTTTTATTATCCAAACTACTAGCCTATCCTATATAATTACTATAATTCTCAACAACATTTAAAATTTGAAAAGAATCTTTTCTTAGACATTTGGGATCCCAACATTTTGCCCTCTCTAGCCCAATATTCTTTTTACTTATATCTGTAGTATGCTCCAACTTTACTTATGAAATAAGCTTCGATGTGCCACCTTATATAATCAATAAGTGGTGAGAGTATTATCAGAGTGTATGTAGCACCCGACTCCTGTAAGACACGTACCTGACATCCTATGTGATATTCAAGTCCGTGCCCTGCGAGGGTGGCATTCTAGAACACTCAATCAGTCAAAACTTGGTACTTTTTTTTTTGAAATCATAAACATAACATGCGAAAATCCATAACCAAATCGAGCCCGCTTTATTCACAAACTTTTTCAACCATAACAATACAATCAATAGAATTTCAATAGCCATTTGGGGTCCATTACAAATACAAAACATTTTAGTCATAATGTCTTTACATTACAACATACATACATTTGTATACACATTGTGCAAAAATTTCTGAATACATTATTTGATACAAAAATTTTGGAATATATACAATTCAATACGAAAATAAAGAAATACAATGCAGACGCGAACTAATCCCAACCTCTATCCCTACTTGTATGCTATAGGTATACTCCCGTTTGTCTAACGGGGTATTCTTCTGATCATGAAAAATATTTGCAAATTTTGGGTGAGTTTTGTGAACTCAATGAGTGACCATCATCAATGGCTCACCCAGTCATATAACATATAATTCACATTCACATCATTTCACATTTCACACTCAATACACTTTAATCATTCGTATTATGCATATGCGGTGCACATGAGACCCACTTTTTATTTGTTACTTTGTTGTGACCGAGTGCCTAAACTGTCCTGTATCCATTAGATACCGGGCTCATTACTAACTGTCCCTTATCCGATGAAGATACAGAGCTCATTTTACATAGTAAGCCTTAGGCTCTTAATCACTTTCTGAGCTCGAGGCTCTTTAAACACTTTGAGCTTTAAGCTCTGATCGATGGCTACTCGATTCACAACTCCCATTATCTAATGATGCATTCATGTATGGAATGCATCTGACATTTTCAATCAATCATATCATGAAACATTTAGTTCGTCACATTCACATGCAAGTAGCACTTCAATATCTCATCCACATTTCACAATCATCGGACCTTCTGTCTAGAATTCAACACAATCAATCACATTCATATGAGCTTTTAGTAGTCAATCAATATAAAAATTCAATCAAAACAAACAATGAAATGAGACCATCTAGGTCTAGTCAAAGTTTGCTCCAAATTAGCATTTGCTTCCAAGGTCAGAAACGTCTGGATGATGGCACTCTATAAGTTCCTCTATATCATGCAAACATACACATATCACATTTGTACAATTATAAGTGTTTAATAATACACATGTATGCAATGAAATAGGTACCATGCATGTTCATGGCAATCTTGGGTATTTTTCCATTATTCTCATCACATAAACATTTTTATTACCAACTCACATAAATACCATGTATACTTATGGTCTATATCCTAATAAAAGCATTAAAATCACACTTCATAACTCATTGATTAAAATTCCATATTTTTCCCAAAAGCTGACTTTCGAGTCTACTATTCTTGATCATTTTCACAATAAAATGGGGAAATTTGAGATCACTTTCTTCTATAAATTTGCTCCCCTTTGTATTAGGTTTCTAATGACACCAAGATCATTCAATTTGAGTCAGTATTATAAAAGTTATACTCCAAACATTTTCAGACTGTTTTTATTCTAAGTCAGTACCCTATAATCAACTTCCACCCAAAAATTGAAATTTTTAGAGTCCGATTCAGAATTTGTTTTCTTTATATCATTTATATCCCTATTGTAGGAAAATCCCGGGAGGTACATCACATGTACCGGCAGCGGAAAACAAAAATTTTTGTTCCCGGGACTTTCCCGA
>JANJEY010000008.1:32772995-32786015 GCA_024703695.1 Erythroxylum cataractarum | reverse complement strand
TTCAGAACCATCAGAACAGTGCAAGCAAGCTCCATCTGTAACCAAGCTCCAACTGTTCAACCTGTCCTTTGTAAACAATCTATCCAACAAGACAAGCCAAGAGAAAAAAGAGTGCCTTGGGATGTGTAAAGGGTACCATACAACTTTACTCCAACCAACTTTATCCTCATGAGACCTGATTCCGTTCCATATAACAGAAAGAGAGAGTTTCTAGGAAAGAACAACACTACTTATAGATTGAAATACACCTGCAGCTTCATTTCTCAAGCTCAAAAGTTTATAAATTGATGTTTATAATTGTTCTATGTAAGCGTGAATGTTTTTATTTAATAAGATTATTTTTTAGTCAAAGGTAAAAATATCATATGAAATAATTTTCATTTTACTTGTATTCCAAATGGTGTAATTAAATTCAATTATAATATTACTGAATTTATTTCAAACAATGTAAATTAAATTAAATTCAAATTCATTAATTACAATTCGTTAATGAAAACAACTCGTAAAATCATAAATTTATTATCACATCATTCCATAAAGGTCAAAATTTAAAATGAAAAGATCAAACAACAAAATAATTAAATATATTTAACCTAAATTATACATTGATTGAAGCACCTTCCATCATTGTTTTGCACACCTAATTGTCTAACCTTCTTAAATATATTCTAGATTAACCAATGATCTAAGAAACCTCTTAATCAGATGAACTGCGAAGCTCTTAAAATTCTCACAACTAATAAGGCCATTGTGTATGGCTACCTCATATAAATTATGGTAATATAACCAATTCCTTGACATGATCTCACAGGCAATAATGTGTAATATTTACATCAACAAAGTAGAAGCTTTTTACGTTATGCCTGTGAACAATGACTTTGTGCTATGGTATAGCTTTCAATGAACTTCCCACTGCCCCACTTCAGGACTTTGGTAAGCACTCCTCTTCCAAAATGTATTGTAGCCTCAACCATGTTTGGATCAACCACAAAAGTGTGTATGCGTTTTATCTGTTCTACATTCTTCACAGTCTGAAATTATAACAACTTCCCTTGATTAGCTGACTCTCATTTCATCACCGGCTTTTGTCGGACATTAGTGAACTGTACATCACCATTGAGAACAGAACTGATGAATCTCTCCACTTCTTCTGTAGTCATGTTGCCATCAAACTTTGCAAATTTGCCTTTTTTTGGTTTGTAGGCTAAAAGAAATCTGGATAATGATCCGAAACTGTTCTTGTCGAATCCGTTTAAGAAGGTCGGCTGCTTTGTAGCATCCAGGAGTCCATAGGAAATGGAGTCTCTTGAGCCAGAGGCTGCATACTGCCTCCTTGATAATGATTTTTGTGAGACCTACAATGCAAAGAAATTTAATGGTTAAATATGCAATAATTCGGTATCTGAATTGTTCAAGAAAGATCTGAATAGTGTCAAGGGTGAAATGTTTGATTAAGAGTTCCAATCTGCTTACCATGGATAGAATAGCTTCAAGCTTCTCTTTTTCTTTTGATGATTTGAAAACACCAATGAGGCAAACAGGTGTTTTTTCATTGCATAAAGCATCAAAATTCGACTTTGTCAGAAGAGGTATCTGTTCATGAACAGAGCCACCCTGTGCTTTACTAGCCTGACTTGATGCCACCTTGTTTTTCTTCTCAAATCCATCAAGTAAGAGACTCAGATCACTAATAGCTGATTTCAGGTCTTTGACAGAAATCCCAGTTGCTAAGACATGCTTCTCGCCATTAGACAACCAACCCACTACAGCTGGGAGAGCATTAACCCCTAACTTCTTTACCATTGGATCACCAACATCGTGGACCTACACAAACACTTCTAATGGTTATCTCATCCATGATGAGATTCATGCAAATTTCCCCGTTTCAAATAAGTTCTAATTGTTTCCTGATGAAGATAAAACTGCAAATCATGTCATGATTTTAAAGTTCTGATTTCATAAATGTTGTTTCTTAAAGCAGAAATGATTCTACACTAGTCAACACTGACAATGTTAATTCGTTTACAGATCTAGTCAAATGTCAGAGACATAACAAAGACAACAAATTTGTGAAAGAACACTTACATACCTCAGCATCAAAGAACTTGAATTGCTTATGATATAAGCCACTAAGGACACGCCATATTACTGGTGTATCTTTTTTGGTGGATAGAAGCACAACTCTGGGCAATTTATCCGTACTAGCAGTAGAACGCTCAAAATGCTTTGGGTCTGTTCTAGTTGAAAACCTTGGCAAATTGTCTTGGCAAAATGTTTTCAAGGTTTTTGCTACCAAGTCACCCTTGTACTCCACCAAAGAACCCTTATCATTTGCTTTATACGAGAAAATAAAAACCCTTGGCACTCGGCGAGGATGTATACCAAGTTCCTTACAAAAGGATGTTTCTGTTTCACAGTTTATGTTTCCAATCTGTAAAAACACGAAAACAGTTGGTAACCCGTGCAATGATCAGCATAAAATCATGTGATTAGAATTGGAAACATGGGTGGATACCTTCAAAGCTCCTTGCAATGAATCAGCCACCTCCTGTATAGTTGAATCGTAATCCTCCTTACTCCTTATAGATGAAGTATAAGATAATAAAAGCCATGTCATCCCTTGATCAACGATCTCTTTCTTAAAGACTTTAGAATCTATCGTCCTTATGCTGTTCTTGGAACTTTTAAAGCCAGATTGAGACCTAGACTGAGATTTGGCTGAACCACCAAAACTGCCGAATTGACTACCACCTATACCATCTCCAAAAAAGTTGGCAAAAATATCATTCAATCCAAAACCGGAACTCTTAGAACCTGAGCCACCAAAGGAAAACGAAAATGACTGCGAGCCTCCCTGCCCCCCCATGTTCTGCCATCCACCAGGTCTAAAGTTAAACCGATTTTGCCCCTGGCCACCGCTAGTGAAGTATGTATATCCACCCTGTTCCCCAGGATAGCCAGCATCAAATCCAGGTTTACCGGTCTCATCTCCATATAGATCGTAATTTTTTCTCTTCTCTTCATCAGATAGAATCTCATATGCTACAAATCAAGCAAATAAATGTCAGCCTTCTTCCAGAACATGACACAGTTATCATTGGAGAGAGAAATGCTAAGATACACTAATATTTGGAATCTTTCACGTTCAAGAAATGTTTTTCAAAACTAATTTCTGAAATAAAAATAACTAATGCATGACCATATCAAGACACCAAAACTGAAATTTCTGTCTGATATTTTAAAAAAGAAAGAAACATGTTTAATTTAATCTACCTTGATTCATTTTCTATCCCAAGCATTTGTTCTAAAACTGATGCAATAGATCATTCAAAATTAATCCAGTTTTGAAGTAGCCAAACGTGAAAGACACATTTTACTAATTTAATTATATTAAAAAAGATGAAGGACCTATTCTATGCAGTGATTTCAATAATCTTTCTTAAGAACGCTTATACAAATATAATTGATAGAACACAAAATAACTTTTGTGATCAGGTCATCGGGTGATTCCAGTGAAAAGATAGGGAGCTTAGAGAAAACAAATAGCATGCATCATACCGTTATTAATCTCTGCGAACTTCTCTTGAGCACTTTTATTTTTATTCTTGTCAGGGTGATATTGAAGAGAAAGTCTGCAGAAAGGTAATGAAGCCCAATGTCAACAACAAGAAATTACATAATGTGAATGCGTTTCTGAAATGACATACACAAAATCCTTTTCAGGTAAAACTTAAGAGCATCAATGTTCTAAAATATGAAACTTTATGTAATTGTTTGTCTCGTATCTCAAGCACATTACTTCTATGAGGCACACAATAAAAACATCAACAATACATATGATGATTGTCTGATTAAATGCAATCTCCAAATTTTATCACACAATTCTTCAATCATTAGATCGAAAGTAAAGGCACACAAACTCAATCTGCATTCAATAATGACAAGCTCAAGAAACACTCATCACGCATCCAATCTTTACCAATCACTAGGATTAGACAAATAATATGATTGATCATATTCATTAGCACATTCCATCAGCTAAAAGCACAAAGTTTTGGGGCATCTTGTGCATAAAATGAAAGGAATCAAATACGCAACACAACTTTACAATTTCCTCCAAGAAATGCATTACTAATTTTCGGTTCCATTCCATATTATAAGAAAGAAAAAAAGAAGAAGAAGTGGAAATGAGTACGTACTTGTGAAAAGCTTTCTGTATCTCCCGCTGACTTGCGTTCTTTTCAATCCCTAGAACCTGAAAGGTACATTATCAACGGTCATCAATCTTATTGCATTCAAACAACTCACCTGTTCTCCACACAACAATCCCTAGGAACACTGACCAATCCACCAGAAATTATACTGTTAACGGTAAGAAGTTAACCCCAGAAACCCATTTGAACAGTTTAACTAAATTCCAAAATTTTCATTAAAAACAAGAATTGGAATCCGTAATCACCGCCAAATCCATGGAGAACTTCGCTTCATCCCAACTATCAAAACAAATCCCTCAATGTCATTGAATTCAACTCCCATATAAGAACTTTTCGGTCTCAATGGTGCATAAACAGGAAAACAAAAAACAAAAAGCAAACAATCCCAATTCTTCAATAGCCAATGCACGTCAATTCCTGAACCTATTTGCTTAAAACAAATCTAAACCATTAAAGGAAACATATTTATAATACCTTGTAAGGGTCAATGGTTTTCGCTTCAGGTGTCGACAGGAACACACACAAAACGACGATGCAAAAAACTATAAAACGCATACACATCTTCAAATATGTAAACCCCAAGTACAAATTCACTAGCTAGTTTTTGATTTCCAGAATACGAAGAGAGAGAGAGAGAGATAGAGCTTATTAACGGCGTTATGGACGTTGAGAGACGGTGACGACAGAGAGTTGGCAGAGACATTAACAGGGTAGGGAATTAATAGTTTGGCGGGGAAGGGCAAAACTAGTCTAGATGCTTCTGGCTTTACGCCATTATGTACACGTGGCAGTTCTTTACAAAGCCCACGCTACTCAACCAATCAGATTTTAGAATTCTTAAGTTGGGTTCTGTGTTAGTTGACAGAAATTTGACTTCTTCGACTTGGAGTTCCTTTATTGGGCCTGGGTTTGTTTGTTTGCCCATTTCGTTTTCAATTTGGTCTTGGCCCGATTAGTGAGCTAGTGAGCGGGAAAATGTCATGAATGCATGTACAATCATGTGCATTTACAAAAATTACAACTTATGCATATATGAAGGTCATATTAAGCATGACCGTGCCGAGATACGTTTACACACTCGCAACCCATCCCAAATTACCATTTTACCCTTCCCATCGGTGATGGGATGTTACATATTATCTCCCACTCCTCAGGTGTAGAACGAGAAGATCGTGATCCTTGCAAGGCATCGGAAACTCCCAGATAGTTAGAAGCTTTGTATTAAGTTAGTACTTTTGATTAGCCTTCTAAGCATATCATCATTGAGCATTCTCATGTATTTTGGATTTAAACTTTAATATGTATTGTGTTATATTGAGAATGCTTGTTTAATTTCTTCGAATTGTAATGACATGATGTCTTTTGTAATTGGGGTGATTATCTCATAATTAGAATGATGGTGTATGTGATAGAATGTATGAGAATGTATGTGTGAATTGAATTTGCATAGATGTTGGGGATCGGGTCCATTTTCGGGGAGCTCGCCGCGGCGAGCCAATCCTTCGCCGCGGCACAGTCCTTAGGTGATCGTCATGATGCAAGGCCGGTCCATCATCGCGGCGTGCTCCTGCGAGTTCGCTGCAGCGAACCCTTGCAGTGAGGTGCTCGGCATAGCGAACAACTTGTTGCCGAGGCGAGGCCTCCTCTTTCCCGCTGCAGTTTCCTTGATATTTTTGAACGATGTCGTTTCTTCCTTCACGCGCCCCTTACCTGACGACCCCGAGGGGTCACCTCGGGATGGGAATCGGGACCCGGGCCCAACATAAGTTATGCGAACAAAAATTAATATCAAAACTGATTTCTTCCTTGAGGAAAATAGCAACGTGGAGTAATTCAACTTTAATAGAGCACAAGTTGGTCAAGAGATAACAATCTTTATTCAAACACATATAATTTGGGGTAGTAAAACCACCCAAATTTTCATTAGTCTAACAAAATTAGGATTCAGTTTAGAAATCAAGAGTCATATAGATTTCATGAGGATGAATATAATGAATATAATTCCAAACTTGAAAAGATCAAGAACAAGCTCATAAGTATGGATAAGGCTTAGAAGAGGTTAGAAGGGCAAATCGCCCAAGTAACAAGGACTTATGCCTCTTCTATCCTCTACCTGGAGGTTCAAGTGGAACAACTTTCTAATGCGTTATCTACAAGAAGTGTGGGAAGTCTTTTGAGCAGTTTAAAAGTATATCCAAAATAGCAAGTTAAGGCTATCACACTTGGGAGTGGGATAACGATAGAAGAGCCATAGAAAACCAAGTAGAAACCCACCTTGTAGAGGACTAAAAAAAGCTTAAAAAGGATAAAGAAAAGAATGAGGACCCTCCTTATGTTCCTCCTCCCTCTTACCTATTAAGCATACCATTCACGTAAATTGATGTAGTCGCATCTTTAAAGGAGCAAGAGCAAGACAAACAGATGACAATAGTGGTTGAGGTTCAAAATGATACAAACATCTCTGTTCGCGAAGCGGAAGAAGTAGAGGAGAAGAAGGTGATTAAGGAAGAAAGCGAACAATTCACCTTCTTACCAAAAAACTGTTGGATTCGATGAAAGATTCAGGGAGTTTCGTTATTTCCTATTTTGTTGACAAATTGTTGTTGAAAAGGACATTACTAAGCTTATTAGGTTTCCTTACTTTGATAGATTATGTCCTTTTCATCATCTTCCAATTTGTAACTTACTCACAGGCTACAAAATTGATGTTGAATGAGAAGGGTAGAAGCAATCTACTGATAATTGATCCAGGCTGAGCTTCCAAGTATGCAGGGTCAAGCTAATGACCCCAAATTAGCATGTTTAGTTGTTAGATTTAAATTTTGTGTAGTTATATTTGTTTTAAATTCGAAAAAATAAGTTTTCATGATTTGGAATGGTTGATGATTACTAACTCTCTTTCTCTCTTTGAAGCAAGCATAAGATAGGAAAGCAAGCTCAAAACATTCAACTTCCACCTCCAACATCATCACCACCTCAACCATCTTGACGATTTTTTGTTCTAACCCTTTTTGTTTATAATTTTGTCTTTATATTGCTTTATGTTTTCATGTTATTTTATGTTCCCACCTTATGTGTTTTTGTTTGCTCTTCTCACATTGAGGACAATGTATTGTCCAAGTATAGGGAGGGCTACGTTGTGTGCATGTATGCTTTTATTTTGAATGTAAATTTTGCATGTTAGTTTGTTTTAGGGTGTATTATGTGATTTGTGTGAATGTTTCAATGGATAGGACTTAACGGAATCAATTTCACCTTGAAAATGGTCTTTTAGGTTGTGAAGAATTATTAGCTTATGAAATTAGTGACCTAGGTTACTTTGGTTAAATATACTTGTAATTAGGATATGATGTTAGTTTATTCACCCTAAGAATTTGTCACATTCATTTATAATTTTAGGCCAATCGAATAAGTAGCCTCATTAGTACCTTTTTATGACAATTATTAACTAAAGAAACGAGGTAGATCATAAGAATTAAAAAAAATATGTGTGTAAATCATAAGCAAATAACAATTCCACTAGCCTTCGATGTTGGCCCCCAAATTTTTTTTTAATAAACGAGCATGATTAGATTAATTTTGGGATCTTGCTAGATTGGTGTACGTTGGAATTAAGTAGCATGTTAATGCTAATAAGATTATTTTACATAGGTGAATTGGATTAAAGTTAAAGTGATAAGTTGCATAAGGGGTATTTTGGGGAGATCACTTAAGTAGGAAGGTTTTAAGGCTTTTAAGGAGGGGAAAAATGGGAAGAGGAATTTATTAGCTTGATTTTTAAAAGCCAAAAACGTGGTGAGGAAGAACAAAATAGAGAAAGCACAAAAATAAGAAAGAAGGTAGAGAGAGTGTCGTGGGTTTAAAGAGAGAAGAGAGGTTTGAGCTAGGTTTTGATTTTTCTCAACCTTCAAAAGGGATTTTGAGAGTGATCAAGAAGGGAAAAATATAGAGGAAGATAAGAGTCTTTTTTTGAACCAAGCATTTCTTCATTTGGAGAAGATTTGAGGTAAGAGCATTTTAAGGCTTCGGATTTTTGAAAGGAGTTTTGGTTTCAAGAGCTTAGAAAATGCATGGGTTTAAGAGTTCTATGATCAATTTATACATTAGTTTCTTTGGGTTCTCATCTGGAAATTTTATTGATTTGGAGATTTTATTTATGTTAAAAAGGGAATCAAGAAGTACAAGAGGAGCAAGAGGAGAGGCACATTTGAGCAAATTATCAACAAAAAATTCAAGGTGGGTTATATTCTTATAATTGACTAATAAGCCATAAATGTTTTCTCTCAAGAGCAGTGAAATAAATGTTTTCAACTACTTCCAAATGTGCATTTAATTGTTATTTAAATGCTTTGAGAAAGTGTCGCATATTCTGTGCATAAATTTTGTAAATGAAAAATGAAATCGTTTTGAAAAGATATCATGTCATGAAAAATCAAGTTTATGATCTATTGCCATTTTGGGCAACAAGTTTACAAGTCATGAAATTACATGTTATGTGGGTTCGTGGTGATCTCCTAAATATGTCAAGTGCACTTATTTAAAGGCTTCTTCCGCCTGCCCGCTAGTGGTATGGAACTCCTTCATGGACTCCCATAAGTTCACGACTACGTAAGACCGTTATGTGAAAATGCATAGTAAGTTCTATTTTGGATCCACCCAAACTAACTTGATATGCTTTGTGTGTTCGTGATATGTTGACAGTAGTGATGTATCCATGTTTATGCATTAATGTGAGGTTTTGCAATGAAGATGATTATTTCAATAGTTTTTGCATGTTACCGATTATAAGATTGTTATCCACGGGCTTTAAGCTCACTCCCAATCTCCTCCCACACATTCAGGTGATGAGTAAGATATCGAGTAGGTCAAAAAGGGCAAGCAGCACTCCTAGTTTTGATTATTTTGTATTTGACGCGAGTTTGTAAAGCAAGGCTTTAGTTGCATTTTGAGCTAATCATGTATCTTTTGTATTTTGGGATTTTGATGTATTAATGTATTTGCGGCTTGAAATGCCCACTAAAGCTTTGTAAAACTTTTATCTTTTGATGAAAATGGAATATGTTTTCATATTTACTCATGACTATCTAAAGTTTGTACGTTGAAAATTTTCAAGTTTCACAAAGGAAAAATTCGTTTTTTGACTTCAGGGAAAAATCTGGGTTAATTGAAGCTGATTTAGGCAAATGTGTCTTCTAGTAAGTAGTAAGTCTTTCTTTTATCTTTCCAACGGTATTTAGCATGAAAATTTTAGACATCTGAGCTGAGAATCATGGTCCTTATAAGGGAAGATGTGCAAAAGAGTAGTTGTATCTTTTGCCTTTTTGCTTCTTCTGTGATTACGTCATCTCCTTTTGTGTTTTCTTTGTGATGACATCATCTTCTTATGTGTTTTGTATCGTCTGTGTTTTACTTTTTTTCTGTGATGACATCATTTCCTTTTATGTTTCCTTTATGATGACATTTTCTTCTTCTGTGTTTTGTATCGTCTGTCTTTTTGCTTCTTCTACCTTTTTGTTTCTCCTGTTTTTTGTTTCTTCTATCTTTTGTTTCTTCTGTGTTTTTCTTCTTCTATGTTTTGCTTCTTCTGTGTTCTGCTCCTTCTGTCTTTTTGCTTCTTCTGTCTTTTACTTCTTCTGTGTTTTGCTTCTTCTATGTTTTGCTTCTTCTGCCTTTTCGCTTCTTCTATCTTTTGTTTCTTCTGTCTTTTGCTTCTTCTGTCTTTTGCTTCTTCTGCCTTTTCGTTTCTTCTGTCTTTTACTTCTTCTGTCTTTTGCTTCTTCTGTACTTTGCTTCTTCTACCTTTTTGCTTCTTCTATCTTTTGCTTCTTTTATGTTTTGCTTCTTTTACTTGTTCGCTTCTTTTGTCTTTTGTTTATTCTGTCTTTTGTTTGTTCTGTGTTTTGTTTCTTTTGCCTTTTTGCTTCTTCTGTCTTTCTCTTCTTCTGTCTTTTACTTCTTCTATCTTTTGTTTCTTCTGTGTTTTTCTTCTTCTGCCTTTTCGCTTCTTCTGTCTTTTGCTTCTTCTTCCTTTTCGCTTCGTCTGTCTTTTTCTTCTTCTATCTTTTGCTTCTTCTGTGTTTTGTTTCTTCTGTCTTTTGCTTCTTCTTCCTTTTCGCTTCTTATGTCTTTTTCTTCTTCTACCTTTTTGCTTCTCTATCTTTTACTTCTTCTATCTTTTGCTTCTTCTGTGTTTTGCTTCTTCTACCTTTTCGCTTCTTCTGTCTTTTGCTTCTTCTATCTTTTGCTTCTTCTGTGTTTTGCTTCTTTTATCTTTTGTTTCTTCTGCTTTCTCCTTCCCCTATCTTCTATTCCATTTTCGACTATCTTCAGAGGATAGAATTCGACCTCAAGGTCTTCCTCAAAATTGTAGATCTTTAAACCTTCTTTGAAATCGTCCCAAGAGGATCTTAACTCGATAAGCCTAATGACAGTTATGCTAATTGTCCCAAAGCTTGTGCAAAATGATTAAGGTCATCATTTGTTCGGAAATAGTAAAAGTAAGTTGTCTTGGTGGGGGCACGCCACCCTTCCGGGACACGTGTCCAAATGTCACTTAGGATGTCGGGCTCATGACTCACAAGGGTGGGGTGTCCAACACTTGTGGTATTAGAGCCGACTAGGTTTAGGAGTATCCTAGGCTTTTGGTGGGTAGTCTGAGACATGAAATGAACATGCATTATTTTTTTAAGTAAACAAAAGTGCGTGGCTTTTAAAATTGTTTTATATGATTTGAATTTTTTTTACATAAACTAAATTTTTTCACTAATCTTATATTCAAGGAGTGATAAATGTTGCCTCAAATGAGAACTCGATGACTGACTCGATCTGGCTCTCACTAAGGGAGTACGGATGAATCTCATGTCCTGCAAGATGTTGGGATACAATCTACTCCTGATTTTGAGGCACTTAATGTGCAACATGAAGTGCCACCGCTTCCTCCTCCTATGCCATCTATGGACCCGCAGTTCTTTCAGGCCTTTGCCCAAGCTTTCACATATGCCATAGGCCAAGGGTACAAGTCCCGATGCGGGCTCTAGTGGAGAGGAGTGGCCAGTATGATAAGCTCCACAAGTATGGAGCTATAGATTTTAATAGGACTACAAATCCCGAAGAGGCTGAAGCCTGGTTAAAGAGGACCGAGAGGGTTCTGATTCAGATGAAGTGTTCAGATGAGGAGAAGTTAGATTATTCAGTGAGCTTGCTATAGAGAGATACACTTCATTGCTGGAAATCAGTATCCCACAGTCAGGATATACCTCCAGTGTTGTCACGAAGAGACTTTTTGGGAGCTTTCAGGAGGAAATACTTCTTGAGAGTCTATATCTAGGAGAAGGCTAGAGAATTTCTAAATCTCACACAGAGGGATATGAGTGTGAGTGAATATGAGTTGAAGTTTACCCAGTTGTCCCGGTATGCGGCCAACATTGTTGCTAATGAGGATGATAAGTGTCGTAAGTTTAATGGAGGTCTTCATTTGGGGATCAAGGAGAAAATTCTGATCCACAACTTCTGTAACTACCAACAACTGGTAGATGCCACACTCCAGGCTGAGAAGCTGGAGAATATCAGAAGTGAAATAAGCAGGAAGAGGAAGAACATGGAACAGTTTTCTAAGAAAGGGGCAAGTACTCAAATTCCTAAGAGGGGTAGGAAGAGTTTCCACACACAGAGTGAGGTGGGGAGTAGTAACCCTACTAAAAACAAGCAACCAATGGCAGCTTCAGTGCAAACCTCTACTGTGGGAGGCAATAGAAGGGTGGAGAAGAGCAGGAACATAAACCCCCAATGTGAGCATTGTGGGAAGCTCCATAAGGGAGAGTGTTTCAAGTTACTTAGAGCATGTTTCCGATACGGAGAGAAGGGACACTTGATCAAAGATTGTCCCCAATTAACAAGGCAAGAGGGGTCCCAGTTGCAAGCCCCGAGGAGAGCAGAAATAGTGAGAACCAAACCAGACATAGAGATGGGTCATTTTGGAGCTACAAAGAAGACTATTCCTCCAGGGAGGCCAAGGGGTCAGACACAGGTTAGAGTATTTGCTATGACTAAAGAGCAAGCTGCAGCCGCACCTGAAGTTGTCATGGGTATGGCTCGGTTATTTAATTATGAAGTATATGTTTTGATTGATTCTGGATAAACGCATTCATTTGTTTCTACAAGCATGACATTACATGATGTTGATTTGAGGCCTTTGGATAGTCCTTTAATTGTTAGTACTCCTCTAAGGAAGAATGTGATTATAAGTTAAGTTTATAGGGATTGTGGGCTTTTCATCGAGGGTGCTCAGCTGGTAGTGGACTTACTACCTCTAAATCTAAAGGAGCTAGATGTCAAACTGGGAATGGATGCTATGGAGAAGTATCATGCAAAGTTAGATTGTAGCCTTAAGAAGGTGGAATTTGACCTGGGCAATGGTGAGAAGGTGATTTTCAAAGGGGACAAGAAAACACCTTCACCAAGGATTATTTCGGTCTTGTTGGCTGACAGAATGATGGGAAAGGGGTGTGAAGCCTTTTTAGCATATGTTGTGGACACGGAAGTGAATGAAGGGAAGTTAGAGGATTTTTCAGTTGTAAGGGAATTTCCAGACGTGTTGTAACACCCCACTCCCGTAAGACCTGAACCCGACATCGATGGTGATATCCGAGTCCGTGCCCTGCAAGGGTGGCTTGCTACATCACTCAGTCAAATCTCAGTATAAATAATATATATTTTTAGTTTTTTGAAATATACACATACATTATAAATATTATGCGGAAAACAATTTACATAACAAGACCGATAAATACAATGACCACGAGGGCCC
>JANJEY010000008.1:32748955-32759501 GCA_024703695.1 Erythroxylum cataractarum | reverse complement strand
CTTCTTTACTCATGAATAATCATTCAAAAATCCTTATTTAATAATCCTAGCTTACCAAAAAGATTCGGGGTCCAATATTCCCTCAGCTTTATAAGATTATGACAAGATGTTGAAGTGCCTAGTGATCTACTAAGGCTTAGTCAATACATCCCTAATGTCTTTCAATTTATTCGTCAAAGAGGTTCTTTGGAAAGCTAAGTTAAAGGCATAAACAAAAGTGATAGACAAACTAATCATCAACTTTGACCAATAATTTATTAAATGACTTTTATTTTATCATTGCATATGCTACTATTACCCTTCCATTGTAGTGGTAAGAGTATTTGGTGATAATTTTTGAATGCCCTTTTCAAGAAAAACAGATATTTGCCACTATTCATCTTAATCTTGGTCTCTAAAATCCCTATAAGAAAAGGGTTAGTATTTTGGATATAGTCACAAATAAATTGCTATTTATTAGGGCTATTAGGCCTTCTGATATTCCATGTAATGATTGTCATTTAGTAACTCTTTTGAAGCCCTACGAGTAACTCTTTTGAAGCTTCCATCTATTTCCATCTTCTTAGGGGTAATATTTGACTTGCATAAGAGATTGTTCTCCAAGGTTTCAAGATCTTTATTCATATAATCAACTTTTGCCTTGTTAATGTAGATTGTTAGTCCATATGTATGCTTATGATGGCTCTATCGACTTCTTCATCATATGCTCTAGCCCTAGAATAATCATTCTTATTAAAGGGATGATCTTGATCAAGGCAATTTGAAAAAGGAGTTTATGGGAAAAGCCTTTGTATTTATTTTAGGCTTAATGTTTGTTTAAGCAACATCCTTAATAGGAGCTAGATTTGGATCCAAATCATATTCTATTTCGACGAGTTTTGTATAGTCACTAGTTTTCAAAAACCTCCATGATAGTTTTCAATATTACTTCTGTTAGCTTGATTCAAACATCCATGTATAAGAAATTGGGAATACATCCTCTATAAACTTGTTATCCTCATCCAGCCTAAGCATGGGAATGGAATTAAGTAGTTCATAATCCTTGTTAATCAGTACAAAAAGTGTTGAACAGTTAACCCTCTCCGTACCAGTAGTAGCCTTGCCGAGACAAAATTAATGCTTTTTTAAGATAGAAAATAGTTTAGTTTTCAAAATTAGAAAATAAATATTTTAATTGATCTTGGTTTTAGTATAACCGAACCCCAAATTGAACAAAAATTATATCATTAGAAGTTAACATTTATTTAGTTTTTAGCATTATTAACTTATTATCATTTTAATTTTTCTTACATAAGTTTTTATTATGAAAAAAAAAAAAAGCAATCTACATGTTAAGAATACTATTGTTCAAGGTAATCAACGATAATCCTATATTTCAAATAAATAACTCTATATTTTGCTTTTTATTCTATTAATCTTTTTCCTTTTAGAAATAGAAAATTTTGTAGTATTTTTATTTACTATTTTTATACTAAACTAATTTTTCTTTAGATAACATTGGTATTTAATTTACTAGTTTTCTAATATTATAATCTTATGTTTTAATATTTTTTGTCAAAATAAAGTCCAACTAAATTATTGTTTTCAATGTAATATAAAATGCTTTTTCATTCTTATATTTTAAATGTTTTGCGGCCAACATTAAATTAATTTTACCATGCCAAATGTCAAAATATTTATTTACTTAATTTTACGAGTTATTTTTTTACAACAGTTCAAACTGCTCAATTCAATTCAATTGGCATAACTTAATTTCAATATTTATATTATTTATTCTAACTTAAAATAAATAACCATTACTCGGTTTATAATTTTAATAAAAACCAACCTAGAGGACCACCCATCACTCAACCTTATGATAGTATTAAAATTAATTATAAAGTATATAAAGTTTTAGTTTATGCAACTATTTGTTCTTTTGTAGATTGAAGGAAAAATAAAATTGTAGTAGAACTAGAAAGTATTGACGCAGTTCTCAACCAAAAGGCCATGAGAGAGAAGAAATTCTAGGCGGGCCATGTTTGTAAACGAAACCTATTCTTATAGAGAGGCAGCATGGAGCATCAGCATGGACATAGAAAACGGTGATGTGACCTCTAAGATTATCAAGAACTTGGAACAAAAGGCATGCATCGAGGAAGGGGGACACGGACTTATAAATAAAAGCTTAAAAGAGAAATGGGCGACGTAACATGAAACCTCCCCTAGACATTTAAGGACACTATTATATCAAGTTGTAGACATGATGAAAGGCGGTGAATGTTGGCCTCAATGTTTTCTGTCATACAAAAGTCCAGTTGATGAACATGAAGCAAATGCAGTAAGCTGCATCCTCTTCGTTCAAAACTTTCCATGCAACTGCTCTTTCGTACGATATTGGCCTTCCCATACTTGACATGCAGATACCACCCTGAAGGCACATAAACCCCTGCCAACATAAAATTACAGTTTTGTGAGACTAAACAAGGTGAAGCTTCGTGCAGTAACAATTGACAGAAAAATCATTAGTAATTTCTCCGACGAGTTCAGAAACCTGACAAGAAATATTTCTGACAACAGTCTATGCGAGAGATACTTTTAGTAGAGGCAGTAAAGCTTCTGCATGTCTGCAAAAACTTCTGCGAAGGGGATACATTAACCCTCAAGATCCACTTTGATCTTTTTATCCAAAATCACATGAAATCATCATCTATAACTTTTTTGTAGGCAATATGAGCTCCAAAAGTGAGTCCATTTGCCAAGAAGTCTTCAAAATCTAATGGAACTCAATTTTCCAGGATAAAACAGGAAAAGCTTTTAAACTGCTCTGACGAACACCATTTGCGCAATTTTCTTCACAGTTTCAGTTGTTTATTAACATTTAAAGCAAATATATGCAAATTTTCAGGGAAAGAAACATGAACAAACAACATAAAGACGATGTTAAACTAATTTGTTTGTCAAGTAAGGATATGTTTCTCCACATTTCTTTAAGATATTTCTCCAACCCCATACTTGTGTTGGAGAATCTTCACTTAACTGATAGATTCAAGCTCCCAATCATGAGTTGCACAGACCATACCTGCTGCATTATCTGAGGGAATTCTGAGCACAAAGTCTTCCTTCCATTATCATCAAAAATCTTCTCCAGGGTGATGTCTTGAAGTGCAACAAAAGTTGTCTCCAGCATGTCAAGTCCAGCCTGGTTTGCAAATGTGAAAACCGGCAGAGCCTGTGTAGATCATTACAAGAAATTATGATGAAAATATAGTAAGAAATTATGACGACAATGCCATGAAGCAATAAAGGCAGAATTTAAAAAGCAGAGATATCTGAGAACAAACAAAGATACAATCACACAAATGGACGAAATTAAAGAACAATGCATACAACTGTCAGGAGCCAAGCTTCAGGAAAACTTCCCTGGGAGACAACTTTATTATTAACATGTGGACCATCCTTCAAAATATGCCATAATTATTTTGTTGGAAACGTCCAAGTGCTCAAAAAGCTACAAACATTTTATTTCAATGTCTTCTCTTAATCCAGACCAAGATCAGAACAACTCGAACAAAACAATGTACATCAACCAATAGACTAAGGAACATCTAGAAATATAAACCATGTATATCCAAAGCATGAAACTACTCTCCAAATACCTTCAAAGAGCAGCACATAACTGCATCAGAGTGATGCCAAAGAGCTTTGAGGATGGACTCAGTTCCTTCAGTTTTGATTAGTTCTGCACCTAGACAACACCTACAAAGAAGTTCAAGCATTCAAATTACTTTCGGCAACGAACGTTACTTTTCCTTCATATTTTCCAAGAAATTATTGTCATTTCGTTTCCTTCTCATTTTCCAAGAAATTATGAGTGCACGCTGCCAAGAGAAGGAATAAAACTGGTATATACCTGTAGCTTTGACATATCCAACGAGCGAGTATTTGTGCTTCAGGAGTGCCAGGTGGAGAATGAAAACCAATACTAGAACCAATACGAGAAGGGGAGAGTGCCAATGCCACCCTCTGAACGGAGGCTATGACACTACGAACATACTGCCGAGCCATGGATGCCACATTTTCTTGAAGGTGCATCTCAAATGCAAATTGGAATGCTATAGTCATCACGGATCTTGATTTAGCTGTTGAATTATCATCAGATGCTTTGCTGCCAGTAGGTCCAACATCAAGGGAAGAGGCTAGATCAAGTGTTCGGTTTGGACTAGGAGTATCCTGCATTAATTAATGTTGGAAAATTCAGAGATCCAACGTACAGTTTTACAGAGAAGAAGAAATATTAATAACTAAGATATGTAAGAGCTTTATGGTACTTAGACCATTAATGCTTACAGTTCTAGAATCAAGAGGAATGATACGGAAACCAGAAGGAATTATAGGTGCATCGTCAGAAAAGGAGGCATCAATAGGTGCAAAAATGAGCTCAGCAGATGTACCAACAGCATTTTCATCCACTCCGCTACAAAGCTGAGAGTCAATGATAATTGGAATATCAGAAACTGGTAAGGAAACAACGTTATTAACCACTTAAAATAAATAGAAAGTTGCTTAGTACAAAGTTTAATCAAAAGATAATAAAGGGAAAAAAAAGAACTCTTACTTGCAAGAGGAAAATGTCACCCTGGACCATCATATCTTCTCGATAGCCCATATTTTCAAGCTTAATGACCTCCATAAGCTGGTAATGAACAGTCATGTCTTGTCAAAAAGTCATGCATTTATAGCAAATTGCAAGGACATCTCCAATAAACTTCTGCAAAGGAATGACAAAAACACGGTGACCAGAATTCAGAACTAAACAACTAACCTCTTCATGCTCAATTGTGTGAGCCAGTGGAAGAATAACCTGACCCCCAAAATTTCCAGCTCGAGATACCGGCAAGCTACAAGGACCTGCTCTAACAGAAGCAGCTGCATAAGCATCAATACCACTATCCGACCATTCTGACCGATGTTCACGCAGGAACCTGAGAAGTACTGCAGGCGGCACATTCTACAAAAAGAAAAAGGAAAACCCATGTGCTTGAGTCAAACATAGAGTAAATTAAATGCATAGAAAGCAAAAGTACATCAAGGGAGAGGACTTGGACATGCTTTGCATCATGAACATCAGAAAATTTACATTGCATATGGCCTCTGTTTGTGTTCATAAGCTGAACGGATAATAGCATCTTTGATGGCTTAGTCACATGAAACTTGCAAAGGATTTCTTTGTATTTGCATCATTATACAATTAACATGAACTCAAAATTACAGATTTTTTCACTTTGACCTTAGGAATTTCTAACTCAATACTTTTAAATTAAATATTCATCAAAACTATAGTTTTATCATTCTCACAGCCAATCACATTGCAATTGTTCATTTGTAGGCCAGATATACAGAACCCAGAACAATAACTTAGACTTGATTTTCAACAATCTCTGTGCTTCACTGAGCTCAAATTTATTTCATGTATGATTAAGAACATTGACCGAAAAGGAATTTTATACACACAATGTAGCATAGGACTTGCACACTGTTAAACATGTATACTCAGCATCAAAATGTTTGTAGGATAGCTATGTCGTACCTACAAATTCTTCCATTTGTTGGCATGTGCAAAAATATTGAAATTCTTACCTGTAATAACATGGATGCTTTTGCACATAGCACCGCATTATTCATAGAAGGGAATCCACTGGCATACGAAATGTTTAAACCCATCATTTTGTTCGGTGATGAGTTTACAAGGACAGTGACATCATCAACGCCATCATTTTCCAGCATAGACCATCCCTCATCAGTAAAGCCATTAACGGCTTCATTGAAGCCCCTGCAAATAATGCTTGTCAGATGCCGAAATATCACCATATTCATGCTATATGTAATCATATCTCCAAGATATTTACTTGCTCAGTCTCTGACTCAGTGCACGTAGAGCTGCAGGTCTTCTCCCCCAACCAGTGACATTTGGCTGAAAAACTTCCTGTGTAATCTGCCTCAGATGGCGTAAAGCCTACATTGCGTGCAAAGTACATCAGAGGCCAATAATTTTGCATACCACTTTGTCCCCCTATCTTGTTGGTTAATAGCTTAGATAGTGACAGGTTTAGATCACCCATATTACAACAAATGAACCATGCAAGTTATGCCAATTGTCTTCTGAACCATAAAATCTTGGATGCATATTGCTTCCAAAAATGCAGATAAAGAACAAGCATACCGCCAGTGTTGTTTTCTGAGCAAGCAATGTCGATGACTCATAAAGCGGACGCAACACCTCAGGTACACTCCAAGGCTACATTCAAGAAATAGGCATGCTTAACAGTTAGTTCTCCAAGCAACACCAAGAACATGCTTGGCAAATTGCAGAACAGCAATTGGCATACCTCCAAGTCCATGTGATCCACTATATGAATAATGGATCCCCCTCCTTCACAAGGTCTTATAAGGAATCCACTTGGTAGCATTTCTGCCCGCACAAAATGCTGCGTTGGTGGCATACTTGGACCATTCTGAGTATTATTAAGCGACCTCTCGCAGACCTAATTAGCAGTCCGATTAAGGACCCTGACTTAGCAAGGATAGGTGAAAAAGAAGAGCACTAGCCCTTCAACTACAAGACTTAAAGCAGAAAAAGTGAAAAAGGTGCTATGACAAAATTACTTACCACAAGACTGCCATCCTCCAAAACAGAGGTGTAGCGCAATAACCAGAAGTCACGAGCTGGTGCCAAGGTTGTAGGTGCATAAAGCTGAACCAAAAGGCATAAATAATCGTTGGCAAATGACAGAATATCAATTCTAATGTAGAACCAGAAACTCTAAAACCTACCTGCATGTAGAGCAATTCAATAGTTCCACCATTTCCTGTGGACATAGCATTCAAAACATCCACGCCTCGGCAATCACGAAACCATGATGGTCGATCTTTGAGGATCTCGGCAACCTGCAGTATACGTTACCAAGATCATTCTAACACTAGAAGCCATATTCAGGTATGAGACCCTTCAATACCAAGCAGGAAAAGGACGTACTCTTGTAGGATCTAGACCCACAAGACCGCATGCACGTGCTGCAACACCGGTGCAGCCATGAGAAATAGCAACGATTCCAATGGAATCCGGACCAGGCTGCACGGGTAAGCAAGAGTCAGATCACGTAAAGACTATAAAATTGTGTCACTATGGATTAGAAAGAGTGAGAAACAATAGTCATTAATTTGTAACTCAACTTCAACTGTCTTGAGTAAACGAGGAATAGATACCTCTACCATGTTCCTTGAAAAGATAATTCTTTTTGGGCAAAACAAAAGTGAAAAGAAAAAAGATTAACCATGACTAAGCTGCGTTGTGTTTTAGTGAACGTTATATGAGAACTATTGTGTTTGATTGTTAGGCATTGTTTTCAGTATGTTAAAGAAATATTTTTTAAGAAACAAAAGCATGATTTTACCAAGACAAGTGGACGAAAAAGAAAAGGATATATCTTGGCATGCAAAAGAATGGGATAGTGGCATCTCTAAAAGACCAAGAGAAATGTACGATGTGATTTAGACTTTGCTTAGAAGTTTAGCTAGCAACGTGTTTTGATTATTTTTCTTTTTTACTGGTTTTCCTAGATAATGACAAATAACAAAGAGAAGAAATGTTTTTTTTTCAAGAAAAATAAATAATGAGGGCGTGAAGTGAGCAGTAACCTTCATCCCAGGCATTTGGACCCACTCCACAGCAGTTCCAGTAGCCTTTGAAAGAAACTCTGTTAAAGTCTCCTCTGCAATGGACAAAAGTCTAGAGACCATACAAAAGCACTATCTAAATGAGACATTAAAAGAAACGGCTAGCAGAAAAGGACCAAACAAGCCGAGAAAAGATTCCACTAACCCAGCAGGGCTAGCATCCCTTGGCGGATGCTGAGGAGTCAGATGGTGCTGACCACTCGTCACCACCGATTCACAACTTGTATCTGTGGTGGCAAGGGCCGCCTGCAAAGACAAATTCGCCCAAAAACAATAAGAAATCTCTCGCACATTTTTAGAATTATTACACAAATCAAAGCTCTCTTATAAGTTTGATTGAAAAGAGACTTCTCGTTTTCGTTAGATTTTAATAAGGAAGTTGCAGCTGTTTTGAGACAGAGAAGAGATATTTACAGTTTGTGTCTGTTGGCGGAAATAACTATTCTCGTAGACCAACTGCGAGACCTGTTTCTGCAATCTATCATTTTCCTCCATTAGCAATTTATTCATTGCCGTCAACTTCCTATTTACAGCTTGAAGACGCGATGCCTCTTTCCGCTGCTTCTCTCTACATCTGTACAAAGTCCAAACTCAGTGTTACTGGAAAGTAAAGCTTTCCAAGAGATCTCGATTACAGATGTTGAAAACATGAAATGCCAACTCAAGTTTCAATATACATACCTGTTTGGATCTTCCCTATATATATATATATATAACTCAGACACAAATCATTACCTTCTATTCTGGAACCAGACTTTGATCTGCTTGGGTTCGATGTTGGAGAGAATAGGGCACTCCCTGATCAGCTGTTGACGGCGCATGGAGCTTGGCTTTGGACATTCATGGTAAAGCCTCTCCAGAGCTTCCACTTGCTCTGGTGTATACCTCACGTACTTGCCGTTATCCATGGCCGCCGCCATCTTGTTCCCCCCATCCTTGCAGGTTGAAGTCACCGCCATCATCTCTTCCCTTCCTGAGATGATCACAGAACCCCAACCAAAATTAAAAATTAAAAAAAAATTGTCAATCAAATCTTCGCCAAAAGAAATGACTTAGAAGCTGTTAAATGTTAAAAGTGTACCAAGTCCCAATAGGTAGAAGTTAAAAGGAAATATTGCAGAAGAAGATGAAGAAGAGGGATTACATGTACAGTCATCAGCAGTACCTAAGGAATATTAGTTTTAGATGGACTACCGTCTTGTGGGTGCGTGGCCCACACTCGTCCTGTTGCCTTAAACGCAGAAAGCTACAAGGAAACTACGAGGTTTATGCTTCAACAACAACATCAAGCTTCTGTACTTCCAACTTTTTCACTCGCATATACTTGCAAGCACCAACGCTTCCTCATCTATCCTTCACGCATATATATATGTTGCTGAAAAAGCTCAGGTCTCTGTATCTCTCTTTCTTTTTCTTTTGTCTATAAATGAAGTAGCTGAGTGCCTCGACGCCTGAGGGACATGTTTAGCGTGGAAGAAGAGAGCAGTTGTTGGGTTGCTAACTTATTACAGGGGAGGAGAGGCAGTGAATTAAGACAAGTGTGCCTTTTAAAGGAATGTTTGGGTTGGGCTAGAAATGGAAAAGGGATGCTATAGGGACTGATCAAAGCAGACATGACAAGAATATGTAACAGAAGAAGCAGCTTTGTTATTATCTGTTTTTGTCTTTGGTTTCACTTTCACGGTAACAGATTTTCTGTCGCGTAACCATATTTCAACCTGATGTATTGATTTTTATCACATATTTATATAAGATCTACCTAGTTAAAAATTAGTGAGACAGACTTCAAGCAGGCTAAACTGTACAAATGATTCCGTATTTACTATTGCGAGATAGGATTGACCGTTTAATTTTATAGTGTCTTATTTTATTTTATAAATTTTAGTCATTTATTTATATAAATCTTATATTTATTTATACAAGACTCATAAAAAATTTATATAAATAAATAATTAAAATTTAAAAATAAATAAAAAACAAAATATCATAAAATTATACGCAAAATTCGGACTCAAATTTCACGTACCATATTCATATCAATGCCTCGTAAATTGTCAGCATCAAAATCTACTTACTTACTTAAACCTCAATCCTTGCTCCTCCGTTTCCCTCCAAACAAAATTCTCATGCTTTCCGTTTCCCTCCAAACAAAAGTCCAATACTTTATTCATCATTTAATGCTGCTTGCAGAGCCATCTCTACGTAAAAGTTATCTTACATTTACAATATTTAATACTTTTATAATAGAATAATGGTTAATGCTTTTATGTGAAGATAACCGATTGACATAGAGAATAATAGTTAATGCTTCTCTCGGAAATCAAACAGCTTTCTTTCTTGGAAATCAAACACCTTTCATCCTCCACCAAAAACACTCAGCCTTTCTTACAGCAGATGTTTATGGCAATCGGGTATTTTCCTTCTTTTCTCCACTGATTTCTTCACTGGTTTTTTATTTCGACGAACAGAGTTCATCTCTTCTGGTTTGAAGCAACTTAATATTTCTGATCCTGTCACTCCAGAGCTACTTCTTAAGATTTCAATCCCACGAAGATTCTTCCATAACTCTTATCCCTGCAAATTGACGGTACACTCTCACCATGTTTTTAGAAGTTAGTTTGTGTGGTTTTGTCGGAAAATCCACTTGTATGCTCACATCTGTATTCGCATTCAAAATTTTTTTATAGATTATGAATTTGATAATGTGTTTTATACGTTACTAATGTGTATGCTCAAAGGAAAGTGGATTTCCCATTGATACATGTTAATGTGTGGCTTTATATCAATATACTTTGCTTTAAGGTTCTTTTCCTCATCCAGTGCATTTCAT
>JANJEY010000008.1:32729256-32744464 GCA_024703695.1 Erythroxylum cataractarum | reverse complement strand
GAATGATACTTATACTTACTTGATTTGGCTTTAAAATCTTCAAACTCTTCATGCTTTCCTAAAAAACCCAAGCCTTTCTCTTCTCTTCTTCTCTCCCACGGCATCTTCCTCTTTTTATTTCACAAAAACCCTAACTTCCTCTTTTTATACACTTAAGAAGGGTTAAAAGTCCATTCTACCCCTTCCTTTAAATCTTAAGTCTTACAATCTTAAGTGTCATGCCCAATCTATCCTTATACAAATTCTTATAACTTTACTACTTCAATTCAGAAATTGAAACTCTTAGGGACTGAATTAAGGTTCAATTTCTTCAGATAATGAGTAGATCCATGTTTCTAGTTTATTTAGAAACAAACAGTAATTTAATTGGATCACTACCGATCACGAATTTCTCATCGGTTGAACCATGTTCGGAAAATATCCCATTCATATGTTTTTAATTTAAAGCGATCTAGTCATAACTTCAGAAAACTATTTTCTTTCAATCCCGGTATCGAAAAATATCAAACTCTATAGCGACATAAAGCCTTCAACATTTCTACAAGTTTCATGTAGATCAATGTCTCAAATTTTGTCTAAATCACAAAGTCAACACTATACCCCCGAAAAGTCAACTTTTCTAAATTCTTCAAATTCACACACTTTCATTATTTCTTTCTTGCCTATCAATTTTCATTTCAATCAATTCATTTACTTTGACTTTCATAATCCTCTCTACATTTCAATGGCTCATGATACAAATCTTCCAACTCAAGTCATTAATTTGTAGTGTCATTTTGACAGTCATTTCTAGTATCGAAAATCTCATGGGTACCCGCTTAGCAATTTTATGCAGCATGCACATCAATCATTCCAATTCAATTTTGTTTCAAACACCAAATCTCACATTTGAATAGACACATATGCCGGGAATTGTCACGAATGCATGTACAATCATGTGCATTTGGAAAATTTTCCATTCATATCAATATAGAGGCCATTTTATGCATGTATGTCAAAATACGTGTACACACTCACAACTCGATCCAAATTTACCATTTTATCCTTCCAATCGGTGATGGGATGTTACAATAACCCTCAATATAAATCTGAGAGAACTCATAGAGAAATTCTCCTAATGAGTCGATATCTAATATCTCTAAGAATGACCTTGGGTTTGCGCAATAAGCCACCTTAGTTCAACCGATAAGTATTGATCATACCAATTGCATCTCCAATGCAATTATCGAATCTAGTGTTATCAACTATTGATGTGTGCATACTCACTAGGCTATCAACTCTTAACACGTGTACATCTAATGTGCACTACACAACTTCGCCTCTATCCATGTTGATCTTGGGTTTGCCCAACAAACCAACACTTCTAGTTAAAACCGATATATTAATATGAAAATCCTATTTCCATGGTTCGAACATATTTGTGTAAAGCAGGCTTGGGTTTGCCTAACAACCCCAACTTTAAAAGGACTTTGGTTCTAGACACATTAAAGGAAGATGTTAGTTTTAATATTCTAAGTGAGGAGTTTGACTAAGGTCTCATCTAACTTAGATGGCCTTATACATGTAACTCATATATATATACATATAGTTACTATAACTACATGGCATGATATGGACTACCCAATCAAATTGGGACTAAGCTCATAACCATCCATCATGCAAGCTCACACATTCTCCTAACCATGCATTCTCTAATGCCTATATGTAAACACATCATTTTGGTTATGACATCTTATGGATCTTAATATGAAAGCCTAATGCAACATTTAGATTTACTATCTTCCTTTGACTAACTTGGCTAAAATTACTATTGTATGTTATTTCAATTGGGATTAATATTAATTTGATTAACATGAATTCCTAATTTCATAAATTAATTCATAATTAATTTACCTTAACGTAATTATTTGATGTCCAAAATTAAACAACTTTAATTTAGTCATACTAGAAAATCTATCGCTCTACTAAAATTAATTTCTATAATCTTCAAAATTTTCAGAACATTAAATCATCATTCCAAGCATCTCTAGGTCATTTCATGATGATCAAAATAATTTAAAAATCACTCAAAAATTATCTTGATCATTGAAACACCAATAAGACATCAAATATAAAAAATATGACTTCTAAAATTTTCTGAAAATCAAATTTTGAGAAAAAAATCATTTAGGCATGCATCAAACATCAAATAACATATTTTTATCACTTAAAACTATTTTTAAGGTTCTGGAATTGAAATATAAACATATAAAAACATTAAATAAAACAGATCCTACAATTTTTGGAAAACTATACAGGTCTGGAAAATTGTTTGATAAAATTATTAAAACATTTTTAATAATTCTAAACAATTACAGAGCCATAAAAACATCCTAAATATGTTCACATTATTTTTTCAGAATCAAATTCCATGAAAATCATGTGTAACCTCATCAGTTTAGTCGATAAACATCACATGCCCAACAGAAAGACATATTTCATGCATGTTTTTGTAAAGTAGAAACTAAATATTTTAATCACATTAAAAATATTTTCAATCACACTTAATCATTATCTTACATCTTATGAATAGATTGGTGAAAGAAAATCGTTAAAACCATTTTTCTATAATTAATTTCGAAAAAAACATTACAGGACCCTAAGTTGTCACAACCATGAAAACCGTTTTGACATGTCATGTATTCCATTTCCATCAAGGCACGAGACATCTTTGATACCACTGTTAGGTTCCGATCATGCATCGCATACATAATATATATCAAATATATGCAGTAGAAATAAAATGGAATCTCAAAAACTAGCGTGCATATAGCTATAGAAAAACAAAAACATGAAATGTCAGATGTTTACATTCCTTTTCTGATGATCTTTTTCGTTCTTTAATCTTCTTTGCGTTGGGTTGTCGTAAAACACAATGATCAATGTAGACCGTCTCTAATGAAAGTCTACACAAAGATAGAAGGATGAAACCTCACAAGGAGATGGCTAGTTGCAACAACTGTGGTGGAGGTGAGGAGGAGGCAATGGAAAAATGGTCAATGAGGAGGTTAGTGAGTTTCATTGGGGAGAGGTTATAAGGAGTGTTAAGTCAGTGAAGGTTGTCGGAATGTGACAAATAGTTGTCGAAACTTAATGGTTGCAACCATAATTAACATAGCTCTGTTTACCTTTCAAGGTTTGCTTTTTGGTTTTGAGTTTTGTTTTCCAACAAGCAATTACGTGAGTAAATATCTTGTAGAAAATCTAGGAGGCCAGTAGTTTCTCTGCTATAAAAAGTAAAAACATATAATTATTGCATGAATTCTTATAATCCATGTCTATTGGTAGAATGAGAAACCATCTTTGAATTCTCTCTATTAATATATAATTATCTATCGATGTGTATGCTCAATATTATCTTTAATTAGCTTGTTTTTCTTTCTTTTTGAGGTTCACTGTAATGTGTTCTATTAGGCAGAGAGGTATGGCACATGTTATTTCATCTCAAATAGTTGATTGTCTTTATTAATTCTATTTCTAGACTCTTTTATGTTATTTTTTTCATTGACAAAAATTATTCGATACATCTAGAGTTCATCTCCACTTTTCTTTCTTTTCCACTTGCAATTGAGTTCAAATAAGGAAAATGTGTTTTGATGCAAATTCCATATACATGTGAAACCATGGTTCGTTCTCTTAATGCCTTCCTAATTATTGACTAATTATTTATGGATTACCTTAGTTGATTAGTGTATAATGCTTTTCATTGTTTTAGTTTTCAAAGAATTCATCACAACAAGTGCAAGTTAATATATCTGTAGAAGAAATTAGTGCTAAGGAAATATCTCCTTATCATTTCCATATGTGTAGTGACATTTCTTCTTCATCATTATCTCATATTATTTGGTAATTCTTCCTTTGTAATCATTTTTGTTATTTTTTTTCTTTTTACTTGTTTTTTGCATGTCATTGAAGCTTTTCTTCTCTTTGTTTACATATTAAAAGCTGGAAATGTGATTTTTAACTATAGGTACTACAATAATAAATTGCAGAAAAATAAAGGTACCATTTATCTTCCTATGGTACAATATGTTTTAATCTACCTTTTCTTCTTTCCTTGAAGTTGCATGTTTACCTAACAGTTAGCAAATGGTTACCCCACTTTACTTTAATTCTTTGTTTCCTTGTCTTCTCTCATGCATTCGATGATTCTGGCTGCAATTACTGAAGACTTTTCTTGTCCATTTTGCTTGGTAAAATGTGCTAACTTGAAGGTTATAGTTTCTTTTGATAAACGTGGAAAGCTAGTTACTACTTTTCTCCTATATTATTTTTTCTAATATTTTTTATTTAACATTTAGTTTTTGATGCTCAAAATAATTTTAATCATAAATTTCTTTGTAGATTTGAGATGTCATTTACCATCATCACAGTATCTCGTTGTTGTTTTATGCCCTTCGACCAATCGCTTTGGTTGTAGTTTAGTGACAAATTATTCAAAGGTATTATTTATCTTGTAAGTATTTGGATATATATGATAAAGTCCATGGGATAATTGTACATTGCAAATGAAATTATAATAAGATTATAATTAGAAGATTCATATTACATTTATGTATTATTCCTAAATATTCCTAGTCATTGTTCTATTAAGATTGGACATTAATAGAACGTAAAAAGACTAGTACACATTTTGTTTTTTCTTATGAAGGAAATAGTCGATCTTATAAGCTAACGTATAAAAATACTTAAACAAACATGTAGGTGCTTGCTAGAGCACAAGTTCATTGAGCAGACCCAATAGGAGAAATCCATTTAGAACATTAATTATATGTCTGTGGAATTCTCGTTATAATAATTGTATAAGTGATCCTTTGACTTGTGGTCATCAAAGTTATCTTGTATGGGGACTGCTCTGTTTTGATACTACTTATGATCTATTTAATCATATATTGTTTAATCGGTAGTCATTAGATGTAGCATGAACTATATGAAGATAGTTGAATAATCAAGATATGATTCATCACCCTAAAGTACTTAGAAAGAATGTTTCATTGTTCTCGATTAGTATTAATTCAAGAAATCCTTGGCCAAGGTGAAATAATGTTTTGTAAATAGTTTATAAATGTCATTAATTGAATTGATAGCTAATGGCGGAGAACTAATATGATTAGGGTCAAAATAGAGTAGACATTAATTTCTTGCTCTATGTCTAATCGAAACATTGTATGATGAAATGATTGAATTAAAAATTATACACAAAAAGGTTAGTCAAAACCACTTTGGCATTCCAAAATATTTAGGTGGTCACAATGTGTTGCTAGACGCCAATCTTGATTTATAATTATAAATTGTTTAATTGGAGAATTAAAGATAAATTAAAAGGAGTTTTAATTTATCTAATTTTAATTATGAATTAAAATTAAATTTTGTAATCATTATCGACATATTTGAGAACCTAATGGATCTCATGTATATAATATGTTGAAAACAACAAAGTTAATTTAATTAATATGAAACCCTCCTATTTTATCACATTCCATTCCATTTCATTTTATAATTGATCATCTTCCTAAATAATGGAATAATCCTACATTTTATTTCATTCCATTAATAAACATCCAAATAATATTATATTTTATTTCTTCTATTAAAAAAACATCCTAGCAAACATATATTCTAAGGGATGGTGAATGGATTTTGGCCTTCTCTCAACATTAGAATTCTATCTGGCATTAGATCTCGTAAGCCAACTCCTCCCCTTGCATATAGACTTGAGGACAAAGTTACATAGAATGCTCGCAAATCTAATTTTCTTGTAACAAATCAACATGAGAAGTGTTTGGGGAAGAGCTCCGTTAATTGCATTAAGCAAAATGGTGTGGTGTAGATTCCATTCTCCCAAAGGTAGCTTTTATTGATTTATGCCCTACAACTAATCGCTTTGATTGTAGTTTAGTGGTAAATTATTTAAAAAACATTCTTTATCTTGTACATATTTAGATGTATATGATAAAGTCTATTGGATAATTGTAGATTGCAAATGAAATTATAATGAGATTATAATATGAGATTCATATTGCATTTATGTATTATTCCTCAATATTCTTAGTCATTGTTCTATTAAGATTGGACATTAATAAAATAAAAAAAGACTAGCACACGTTTTGTTTTTCCTTATGAAGGAATTAATCGATCTTATAGGTTAAAGTATAGAAATACTTAAACAAATGTGTGGGTGCTTGCTAAAGAAAAAGTTCACTAAACAGACCTGATATGAGAAATTCATTTGAAACATTACTTGTATGTTTATGGAATTCTCATTGTGATGATTATATAAGTAATCATTTGACTTGAGGTCATTAAAGTTATTTTGTATGAAAATTGTTATGTTTTGATACTACTTATGATTTATTTAATCATAGGTCATTTAATCGGTAGTCATTAGATGTAGCATGAACTATATATATGGAGATAGTTGAATGATTTAAGATATGATTTATTATCCTAAAGTAATTAGGGAGAATGTTATGTTATTCTCGATTAGTATTGATTCGAATAAATTTTGGCTAAGGTAAAATAACGCTTTGTAAATAGTTTACAACTGTCATTAATTGAATCAATAGCTAATGGAAGAGAACTAATATGATTAGACTCAACATAGAGTATATATTTACTCCAAACTCTATGTCTAATCGAAATATTGTATGATGAAATGATTGAATTATATGAAAAACTTATACACGAAAAAGTTAGTCAAAACTACTGTGACATTCCTAAATATTTGGTGGTCATGATGCATTGTTAGACTCCAATCTTGATCTATGATTATAAATTGTTTAATTGAAGAATTAAAGATAAATTAAAAGAAGTTTTAATTGATCTAATTTTAATTATGAATTAAAATTAGATTTTTTAATCATTGTCAACATATTTGGGAACCTAATGGATCTCATGTATATAATATGTTGAAAAAAATAAAGTTAATTTAATCAAATTGGACTTGATTGTAAAGTTTGAGAAATTTTATGATTAAATATGAGATATTTAATAAATAAGGATCAATATAAGATACTGAATTTTATATGGACATATTTGGTATTTAATTAGAATTATTTGTAATTCTAATTAAAGTTTAATTAAAACTAGAATTTAATTTCAATTAAATTACTAAAAACGTCAAAAGCTTATTATAAATAGCCTTAAGCTCTATAGAGTTAGCACTTCATGCTTAACTCTCTGTGTATGAGTTACAAAGTTCTCTCAACCTGTTTTATGTATACCGTTAGAAGTCGGACACTTATACAACTACGGTAGTTGAGACGGATTAGTTTCGAAAACAGTTCTAAGGATACATCAAGATAAAGATTAAGCTTCAGAATAAGATACAAATTAAATCTTCACTTTCTTATGATTCATCTTAATTAGTTTATATAATTAAATATATCTTGATTTTTTAGAAAATCTAAAATCACGAAAAATTTCGTAATTATTCTGCGGCAGTAAAGAATGGATCTTGACTCGGTTTCCAAGAACTTCATATTCTGGTTAGCACTCTAAAAAGTCAAAGACAACTTAATAAACTCAAAGAAATGTTCCCTATGCTCCTTTCCAGTTGCATCTCATGACTGCAATCTATTGTGGTCCCCCCATGCCCATCTCATGAATAATTTTCCGTTCATCTGAATCCTGCCCAGATGCTTTCACATACGGCCTATGGCATTTAGATGGAAAGAAATTCCAGGGTGTTCAAGCTTGCAATAAGGACATAAAGCGTAAAACGAGAGAGCTCTTCATTTTCCCATCCTCAGATCTAGCTTGTAGCCCATTGTTGAAACAAAGATGATGGTAATGAGACCTCTTCGCGCAAGTGCAATGCTAGTTAATACTTTTTGTACGTTGAGAAATATGTTGCATAATATACTCCTTCCCCACGCTATGTTTGATACCGTACTCTCCGGGAATAACTGTGGCTAATCTACCAACTAAAAGGCAAGCGCTGCTGCCTCTTGGATCGGTCTCCTGCTCTCCAACATGCATCGTTAATTCCCAACTACGTACTGTGAATATGCTATTTTGGCTCAAAACGGAACTTCTAAGCATTCCCTTTACTTGTTTGTGCTAAGACTTTGTCCTATTCAAATTGTAGGCTTTGCTTGTGTGAATTGTGATATACCTATCCAAATACTGATTATTACTATAATTTAGATTCTATTAAAAGAATGTGCATGTACGTCCTACAACTACACATGTTATATATTTTTGTAAGAGTATCAAAATGTCAAACCTCATCCGTGCATATAATGTTTATATTAATTGTAATTATATACATACTTAGTAACATCATAACTATTTTTACAAAAATTTGCTACTTATCTAATCTTATTTAAAATGGGAGTCTAATGCATATATATATATAAACGTAAACAAATATCTACCAATTCAACGGACTATTTATATCATCTTATATGTTTATCACATGTTTTAATATTTTATTGACTTTGCATAATACTTTATTTTTATGTATTTGAAATCATTAAATGTATAAGTTTAACATTACATAATATTGTGTATAGATACTTATTACAAACAATTTTTAAAATGAATGAAGCAAAATTTTAAAATAATATTTTTATGTTTATGAATTGATCTAGATTGTATAAATAAATATCCAATATATTATAAAGTTTAATATTAAGTTATTAATTTATAAAACTATAAATGCCCCATTCATTATAGTCACCTTTCTTCTCTCATAATAATCATCTCCACTCCACTCCTCTCATCAGATTATACATCCACGAATCTCCTTTTTTCCAGTAATAACCTCATAAACTACAGGGATTACAAGAATTCTCCTCCAAGATACTTCCCCACCGTGTCCAACTAAATCATTTACTTCTGTTTTCTTCTCTCATACTCCAATAATGTGCAAGTTCGATCAGGAGTTGCTTAATTTGGTCATACACGTTAAGTTCTATAGTATACCACTGGAGATGCATTAAGGTATCTGTAATGTATTTTCCAATGCTTTGTCGGCCATTTTCCTAATGTGCCGTAGCAGTATTCTTGAGATACATATGGAAAATTAAAATATACAGAACTTTGACCGGACTTTAGCTTGTTAGACCATCAATTTTGCTAAATCCTTGACAGAAAAGAAAACCACTCATGGACAAGTCCAAGGTTGAGAGGGTTGAAATGACGTGACTGAAGTCGTCTAAAAGCCGCCGCCGTGAATTCCTCTCTTTTTATGCCAAATCCATCTGACCTTAGGTAAAAGAGGGCATATTCGATTAATCAAGACTCGAGATTGTGAATTACTGATGTATTGAATAATTTACTTGAATTATATAATAAAGAAGTCATTAGAAAATTTTATTTAATGTATATTTAAAAATAGTAATTACAATTTTTTTTGATATTTGACCAGGATATCCATCGATGGACTCAGTGATTAATCTCCTCGCTGATTTGTAGATATTTCACAAAGTGGGACAGCTGATTCAATAATTCAAGGTTGCTCCATATCTAAAGTCAAGAATTGAACCTAGACTTTTGATTAAGGATAGATGAGTCCCTTTTACTCAATCACTCCTCTTGGGTTAATATTTACAATTTTTAATTAAAAAAAACCAAAAAGGCGATATAAATTACATCCCGCTGTGACAAACTTTACCAAAAGTCAATTATAACACATTTTAGGGTTTTAACAAAGAAATAGAGCTTTAAGTGATCAGTAAGATTATCTCTTTCCTGATCCTGAGTCCATGCAACAAAAAGGACGATGGAAATTGCAGGTCAAGGTCTTTTCAATAATTTCGTTTCAAAGCCACCCTCTTGTAAACTTATCCCAAAAGGGTGATAGCCGATAGGGATTAAAAATTAGCAACAGCAGACCAACTTCAGTGGGGCTTTTATCTTTTGTTTTCTTAAATGTCCCGCGTCCAAAGACGGAAAACAAAGAAGAAAAGCACTTCTATTCCAAACACGCGTCTTTACAATTAATTAGACACCTCAATCTTGTACACCTATTTCGCCCACCTCCTTTAACCACTAACTTGATAATGGGTGCAAGTTTTCACCCACTCATAATCTTGGCTTGGAACAAATTGGCACTAAGCCCCTAAGTACGTATCTTAGCTGCCTTCCTCATTAATAAATTCTCGTCGTCATCCAGGTTTCTAAATATGCAGAAGGGTTTTAGAAATGAAGATACTACTATTTACGTAATTGTTATGTTTTTAGTGTAGGTACATACAAAAATTCGAACAAGCAAGACAGACGTACATGTACTGATCTTCTAACAAGAAGACCAAACTCTGGAAAATCTCAAGAAATTTCCGTATTTCTTCTAATTCTAGTGGGTCCGGCGTATGGGATTGCAACATCAATAGCCTAACTCAAGAAAGTTACTTTTCAATTGTGTAATGTCAACGGCGGTGAAAATGGCATAGGCTGGTAAAAGAAGTAACATACATATCCCGCCACTTTCGCTACTTCCACGGAAATTTGTGCCAGCTCTTTTTTATATATATATATAAATAATGTTGCTTTTGATTATTATTATTATTATTATTATAACAGCAAATAAAAGAATGACAGATGTGAAAGTGATGGGTGTAGCGTGTGCTTGACGCCAGCAGACCATGTCCGAGGTGTGTGGTCCCACGAAGTTGATGTGGGTCCCAAAAGAATCCGTGGCCCCCGCACGCGTGAGTGGTTTCTCCCTTCGCTTTCTTTTTTTTCCCGACTCTCTCTTACCTCACTTTACAACGTGCTCCTCAACCAACCAGGTCCAGTCCAGGTGTTCAATCACCATTTCTTTAACCCAATAACAAAATTCCCTTATCTTTGTCGTGCTTTGTGTTCCTCTCTTTAATCCCGATACTGTTCTTGCTAACGCGCGGGACTAGGCATACATGAGGGGCAAAAGTGTATATATGTAAAATTTGACAGGTGAGTGAGATAGGGGGAAAATAATCCTGCTCTTCGCTTGCATTGGATTCGCTTACACCAGAATGGTGTCGGGTTTGACTTAGTGAAAGTTTCTCCAACTTTTCATCTTTTGCTTTTAAATGTTTCATTCATGTTTAATGTTTGATTCACATTATCTTTTGTTTGTGCAGTTGTGAACAATGAAATGGTAACTTTAAGTTGAATGTCTAAAGCCACTATGCTTTTTTTTATTCAATCATGTTTTTCGTGGAAAAGATTATTGATCTAAGATATGATATTTGTTGTGTATGTAATAGGCGGAAACGAAATAAGATGGATGAAACGGCAAAAATACAATAGGTTTGAGGATAAATTGAAGTGCAATTACTAATATAATAATCATACTTGCAGATAAATAAATTATTATGTATAATCTAATAAAGTAATATATTGGAATCAAGTAAGTTGCAAGATGGTTGAAGGGGAAGGGAAGCAAAGCAATTAACTGGATAGAGGGAACATGTTTAAGCAATTATACGTATGTATGCATGTGTGATTAGAACAGTACATACGCCCGGGGGTGGGGTGGGGCCACTAGCAACAGAACGCGTGTCTCAATCTTTCGGCGTGTCACTTATCCAGCGAGCAAGCGGGAGGCACAAGACATTCTGTTCGATTGATGGGCGAAAATGTTTCTTTCAAATTAAAATTTTAATTTTTGTTATTCGGTGCTTGGGCTGTGCGCTTGCGTCAACGCAACGGACACTCCTTATTACGACTAAAATTTCTCGTTTGCCCACTGCCTCTAGTCTAAACCCGAGTGGCACGTCGTCGGTTTTGTCCCCCTTTGCTCCCCTCTCCAAGCACCAAAATGCTGATAGGTATCTGTATGCCATCCTTCCTCCACATTTGCCTCCTCTCCTCCTACTAGAATAACATCATCATCATCATCATCATCTTCTTCTTTCTTTTTTTTTTTTAAATTTTTGTGAAATTTATCTTTTAACGTTTAGATTACAAAAAGAAAAAGAAGGGCACGCGAAGCACAAGTAAATGGGAGTGAGGAGGAAAGTGGGGGTGGGGAGAGAAGTGAGGCGTGGGCCGACAACAATTGATCTGGACCCCACAAAGCGGCGGGGAAATAGAGGGTGATGGGTGGTGGTGGGTGGTCCTCTCACTTTTTAGTATTATTTCATTTTTGGTATTTTTGACATTGAATAAGGCAAGCTGTCTGTTAACTGACAATATTCCTCCATTCAACCCAAAAATCTCGTGCATGGGGACCATCAATATGCAAATCTAGTGCGCCTCATTCCATTAATCTGTTTATTTAAAGATCTCGACTCTTTCTTTCTTTCTTTCTGTTTTTCCTCCCCGAGCACGACGTTCATTCAGTGCTCAAGCTACGGTATATGTACATACAATACACGCTTAAGCTCTCGTCGGCTTACTACTCCGGGCCTCAATCAATTCACACCATACGTGGGCTTTCTAATCTAAACTAGGGCCTTGCAAGTTGCAACCACCCCTGGATACTCCGTTTCCGCCTTTTTTAAAAAAAAGTTCAATGCTTACAAGTTGTTTGTACACTTGGTCAAATAAGAAGTTTGAAATTAAATATTTGTCTTTATCGATAAAAGCTGTAATTATTCCTTTTACCATTAACAAAATAAAACGATAATCTATGATCCATCTCTATTATTTCTTCATTTATCCCACCTCCTCCTTCATAACGAATTTGTTCTAAATTTGCTTTTTCTCACTTTAAACGCCTCCTATATAACGATTTTTAAATATAATTGAGTATTTGCATAAATTACTATTTAGTTTTTATAGGATTATATTGTTAATTATTCTTTATGGGAAGAGTGAAAAATGTGTTTTTGAAATTAAATATGATTGAAATGCATATTAATTTCTTAGGTGGAATTTAGATTATGGGCCATTGTACTTTTTGAGTTAATGAGATTAAAATTATTAATATTTTCTCCTTTTTAAGAGATAGGTAAAGCATTACACAAGTTTTACTTCAAAAATCAACATAATTATATCAGTTGACATTGAATTTAAATAAATTATATTTAACTTGTACAATTTAAGTCTAAAAATGACTAATTTATTACAAATTAAGGAGAAATGCAAAATTATTGGGTTTAGTTGTTATTACGCATACATTAATACTAGCAAAAAGTTTAGGAGAAAAGAATACTAATAGCTCGATTTGATACTAGATTTCCATCATTTTCTCTCTCCTTAAAATGATTTGTTCTTGAATTAGCACATTCATTTACAATCTTAAAAAGTATTTGACAGTTAGTTAATAATTCCTTTCTCGTCTTTAATTCCCTAAAAGACCTAAATTTTCTCCAAATGTTTGCTCTTGTTTCTTTCTCCTTAACCTTTCTTTCTTCATAAAGATTAAGTTGACCTTCATTGACTTGCTTAGGAGATAATGGACCAATGGTACATAATTTGTTATTTATGAAAAAAGAATACTTGTTCTTATACCCATAACATATGAATTTCTTATCAAATTGTCACGGTAGACTAAAAGAATGTGTCATGCTTGCATAAGAACTACGTCACGTAACAACTCATCTTTATATCTCCTAATTAAAAAAAACTAACATTTGCTTAGTTATCCTAACCTTTAAACTCACATCTAACCGTTACAAATTATATGGTTTATAATGTCCTATGATTGTTAGCTACAACTTCTCCACCAATTACATACTAACTATATTAGTTCAACTTCCTCCATTTACAGCCATGCTTTACAAATGATCCTTGATGGAAAATTTAGTATAGAAATATATTCTTTGGTTCAGTAGCCTCATCCTCTACTACAAGCATGCTTAATGTCCTCCTAGTGACTAACAATCTTCTATCATTGAGTTTCACAATATACTCATTATCACCATCATTCTCTAATCTAGGCATATCATAATCTGCCTCCTCTTCATATGTGGACACATAATCTCCATTCTTCTTTATCAACATTACTCACTTATTAGGATATTATGTAGATATATGTCCTCCTATTAGAAAATTGAAGCACAAGACATCTCAATTTTTAGTTGGTGAAGAGGAATCAATCGTAGCTTTCACTCTTTTCGGTATGTCCATTTTTGGTTTAACTACTTCTTATTTGGCTTTGGATCTCGGTCATCCTCTTTACTTCCCATGTTGCTCCATAATGAAGAACCTACAGTGGGAATACTAAAATGGGAAGTATGTCTCCTTTTGAATTATATTTCCACCTTTATGGTCAAATGCATCACATCTCCAACTTCACATAGTGGTGTAACCCCATGAATTCAAAAATTTTAAGTTTTAGTCCAAAAATAAATTGAGCCATTATTTCTTTTCTATCTTCATCAATATTTATCATAACCATAGCAACTTCCTTTTCTTTATAATACTCATACACATTCTTTAATACTTGACTCAGCATTTGCAACGTTTGATGGAGCTTGCTATAATGGCACTTGGTATAAATTGCTTCCTTATCACCAACATCATCTCTTACCAATTTCTAATAGGTTACTCTTAGTTCCTCCTTATATTGAGAATTTATTAATTCATCGATCTACAAGTATGCATTAGGTTCTATCTTTTCTACAAAAGGTATTATTGCCATCTTAATACTAACAATATTATTATCTACCCTTCCTTTATGCTTCCATTTGTAGCATACATCAAACATATCCCCTTCTTGTCTCTTTATTCTTCCTCCTTTTCCTCCTCTTCCTCTTTACTACCATTTTCATTCTCCCAAGTAGTAGGTAGCACCTTCAACTCCATCATTTGCTTCAAATTCATCCATCCCTATAACTAGAGGTGGATTATATTATAATCCAGATATGATAAGTTGATATCTTTCCAACCTATCCCTAACTTCACCAAATTATATAATAAGTTGCTCAGATTAGTTTTAGATAAGATTCATGAATAACTCTTGACCTACTCCTACTTTTTCCTTCTCACTTACTTACTTACCTTTGGACATGGTTCTACTTTGAGTTTGAGTCATATTGTAATTGCATGAGAAGTTAGTAACAAAAGCACTTTCTTATGTATTTCTCTCAAAATTTTACTTAAATCATAACTTACACTCTTGAGAAATTTTTTTAAGTAAATTAGACAGTTTAAATCAAGAATGTAACATCCCACCCCCTCCTGGAAGGGTAAAATAGGAAATTTGTTGTAGGATTGGATTGATAAGGAATAATTAGTACTGTTCATGCATAATAGGATTGATACACAGTATCAATTGTGTACATGGAATTTC
>JANJEY010000008.1:32693794-32707721 GCA_024703695.1 Erythroxylum cataractarum | reverse complement strand
CAATTTGAAACCTAAGCCGGAAAATGTCATGAATGCATGTATACCATGTGCAAGTGCAACAAACCATCAATCATAAAGGCTATATGCTGTATGTTCATGCCGAGCTATAAATCAATATTCCTAGCCCGTCCCAATTTACCAAAATACCCTTCCCATCGGAGATGGGATGTTACAGAATAGATCTGAGTCGATTTGCTAAGATTTTTGCGATGACCTTGTAGAGCAGGTTGCAACATGAAATGGGTCTAAAGTCTTGGACTGTGGAGGGATGAGCTATCTTAGGAATAAGGGTTACAAATCTAGAATTGAGTTCTTTCAGGAGCTTACCATGGATAAAAAAATTTTAATAGCTCCTATGACTTCAGCCCCGATAATAGGCCAAGCCTTTCTGAAGAAGTACCCATTAAAACCATCAGGACCAGGTGCCTTATTAGTATTAAGAGAGGTAAGCATCGAGGATTTCTTGAGAGGAGACCTCAGCAAGGAGAGCGTGAGATGGATATCCTCAAGTGGGTGAGGGAAAAGATAGGCCACAAACTCCCTTGAGGAGTGAAGATTCTTAGATGTACCAATAGATCCTTGAAAGAAAGCCAAGAACTGAGATTGGATAGCATTAAGCCCTATAACTCTTTGTCCAGATCCCACATCTAGAGAGTGAATGGCATTATGGTTCCTATAGGCTATAAGGGAATTATGAAAAAATTTTGTATTTCGGTCTCCTTCCTTAAGCCACTTGATCCTGGAGAGTTGTCTATAAAACGATTCCTGATCCGCGAGAGATCTATAGAGTTCTCTAATGGCCTCAGTCTCCCTTTCGATTAGAATGGAAGATCTAGGACAGGAAGAAAGTTGGTCCTGGATGTGATCCAAATGGGCTTGACAGTTCTCAACTCTAGTGTTGATATCACCAATTTGACCTGAATGCATGAGTTTGAGAGCTTGCTTAACTTGTTTAAGTTTTGTCACAACCCTAAACATGGGAGTTCCTATAACAGGGATGGCCCAAGCTTCCTCAACAATCCGAAGGAAATTTGGTTGATCAGCTTGAAGGTTGAAGAACCTAAATGGGGAGGAGTGCTTCGGATGGGGCCCTAGTGACTTAACCACTAAAGGAGAATGATCGGAAATGTGGGGATTGTGGATGACACAATGCGGGAAGGGAACCTGAGGCTCCAGTTAGAGTTGACAAGGGTCCTATCAAGTTTGCGAGCTATGAAGGCATCACATAACTGTTTGTTAGACTAAGTAAATAGAGAGCCATTAGAGTTCAAATCATATAACTGAGTAGCGCCTATAAACTGCTGAAAATCTTGAAAACTATGCAAAGCAGAAATACTAGAAGGATTGGATTCCTGAGAATGGAGAAGAGCGTTGAAATCTCCAGCAAGCAACCAAGGATTTTGTCCTACAGACAGGGAAATAGTGGAGAGATCTCTCCACATGAGCTTCCTATGGGACGGGTTATTGGCTCCATAAACACATGAAACTTGAAAGGCGACTGAGCTATGTCGAGGAAGGACTACCACATGAACATACTGATCAGACAAACTAAGAACAGAACACTGGATAAAGTCTGAATTCCATGCAAGCAAAATCCTAGCATTGGAAGAGGAAACTAAATTGCTAAAACAGTCCCATCTAGGAAACAAAACCTTACAGACCGAATCCACATAGGCAGGAGAACGAATTCTAGTTTCAACTAAGCAGACAAAAGAAACCGAGAGTTTCCTAAGCCAAGCACGGACTGCGTGTTGTTTATTAGGATGGTTAAGACCTCTAAAATTCCAAAACACTAACTCCATAAAACCAAGCCAGCTATGCCACAAACCTACTTCTAGTTCTATTTTTTCCTAGGTTTTCTTGTCCTTCTAACGGTGAGGTCCCCCTCTGCCCCTCCTACATTCTCAGGACTAGCAAACCTCAATTCAGAAGAAGGGGATGGAGGTATACCTAGTAGATGTTCCAGCTGATCTCGAGTTTCCCCGTTAGCACCACTAAATGGTTCTGGTGAATTGATCTGTGGTGCATCCTTAATAAGGTTTGCGGCTCCACTAATCTCATTGCCATCGTTGACCTGTGCAGTATCTACAACATCCTGCTGGGGTGGTTCTGCCAGTTCGCGCTCCAGAGAAGGTGCTTTGCCTGTGGTTCGTTCGGGGCATGCCAGAGATGGCTCTGTGATCTCGATTGGCCCAGGCTCCTTGCTAGGTGCCAGCTCTAAGGAGAGACCAGTAGCAAACTTTCGCCCTGTTGGTGTCCACTTCTTCCTCTGTTCACTCACTGGAGGCTGTCATTCATACTCAATTGAAATTTCCTTGAAGGTAAGTTGGCCATCCTCCCCGTAAGTGGCTAATTGGAATGTGGTTGGCCACTGTGATTTTAGATCTAGTTCCACGCAAAGTCGTGCATAATAAAGTCTGGACATTCGTGCAGTAGGTGTATCCATGAGCAAGGGCATCCCTACAGCACTGGCGATTCTCCCTAAGCCATCGGTAGTCCAGTATTCAACTGGAATATGATGGAAACGAACCCACACCGGAGCTTTTGTATGTTTGCCAAATCATCGCCATTCAAGCTCCACTGCCTGAGGAACAAGGGCTTACCTTGAATACGCCACGGGCCACGCTCCACCACAGCCTTCATGCCCTGCTCAAATCAGAAGAGAAAATTATTTGAACTTGTAATCAAAACCTCCTAGAGCCCAAACTCTGCCCAGGATTTCACCGGGGCACGCTGCACCACAGGGTAGGCCGACCTCTTCCCCAAAAAGAAACCGAACAGAGCCGTACGAAATTTCAAAGCTCCACTCTACACACGTTCTCTTGGAGGAATCACATAGATTTGATTCACTCTAACTTCAGGAGGGTAATAGGAAAGCTCCGATGTCGTAGAAGGGGCTCCATTGCCTGCCTCAACAACATTCTTCCAGGAACGAACAGGGGCTGAGGGGAGCGGATTATGGGGTGGAATAGGGGTTGGGGTGGTAGGAGAAGGGACAGATCCCTTAGGAGGAGGAATAGGAACAAGGTGAGCCAATTTCTGAGGGGAACAAGGTGTTAGGGAAGGAATTGGGGAGTTAGGGTTCGTGTTTTGATTAGGGATGAGGTTACGATTTGGGGATTTCAGTTGAGGGGGTGGGGGGCTAAAAGAGAAGCTAAAGAGGATAGGGAAGATCGAGAAGACGAAGAAGAAGAAGGACATGAAGCCATATCGGAGGACAGGAATCTCCACCGTTAGAAAACCTCTATCGCCGGAAAAGCTCTCATGGCTCTCAATGTGATGACCTAACATCCGACAAGTACTTTGATTCCTTCCTTGATCCTTCCTCTCTCAAGTCCACATGATTTAAGGTAGTAAATGGATGCATGACTAGGCCTAGATAGAGACATCAACTTGCAGTTGAAAATGACAATGAAGCAAAGGCACCAATTCACTAGGATGCCGCCCTAACTAAGCACATAATCATTATGAGAAGCTACATTTGGATGATGAGAGATCACATAGGAGGTCCCTCTAATAGACCTCTGTGACCTTCATATATATTAGTCGCTTCTCAATTAGAGGAGATTTCTGAAATCCAGAGGTTCATACGATGTACATCCATTCCAGAGGGTCATACGAAGTACATCCATTCTTAGTGAGCTGAGACATTTTTGATGAGCTGGATTTGCTTCAAAATGTTTAGATCACTATGTTGACCATTTTGATGAGCTTCTTGACTACCTCCTTACACGATCTCATCCTCCTTCATATTTATGTAGTTTGAAGCTCCCTTTTATTCTTTTTGTATCGTCGAAAGGGAAAGATAGATGTGGAAATTGATGGATATTTTTATTGTTTATTTTCTGATCCACATATTTCGGGGATTTAGATGGATGTTGCTCTCTAAGAGATTGATTAGGATTTTTATCTTATGGATTTATTTTATCATTGGCTTATTTGATAATATTTTATGTAAATCATTATGTAGTTCAAAAAAATTAATTCCTATACGAGCACTTTTACTTTTAATTTGATCCATTATATATAACGTGGCCAAATCTTGTGCATAAATAAAGAAATTAACAAATTCCTGATCTTTGCAATATGTAAACTTAATAAAGTTGATGATACATAGATTAAGGGGAGGTGAATATTTATATACTTTTTGTGTAAGAGGATTTAAAATTAACACGATATATTAATTATTATATCATTTATATTACGTATCAATTGTTATATAATTTACGTAAGTTTTAAATTACTTTTTAAATGGCAAAAAAGGGTTCTCTCTTACGTGTCACTAAAGATTAACAAATTTATTGCTCTATTTTATTACCAAGTTATTAATATTTGGTTCCACTTTTATCATGCCTTCATCAATTTTGTTCTTGATTTGTTCCAATCTAGTGATTGCTTCAATGTTGTTTTACTCTACTATTGTTTTGATCTTCAGCTTCATTTGATTTATCTTCGTGTTTGTCTTTTGCATGAGTACATTACATTAATTTGTATGTCATATGCTAACAAAGAAACATGTAAAGATGGTTAATGATAATTAACTTGGTTTGGATTGCTCTGCGCAGTTTCTGAGTTTTGTTATAAGACTTGTTCTCTTTTACTGACATTTTCACACACATTTTTCATACCCCAGGGAGGATGTTTGACTCATTTTCCATACACATATGTCAACGTTTTCTTAAGCCCGATTTGTGACTCCAAAAATTCGTCATGTTTTGACGCTAAACTTAGATCTGTTTGGTCTCCAGTATCGCATCAAAAGCTATGCAATATGAGGAAGATAATAGTTTTTTATTTGACTTCGATTTTTAAGTATTCAAGGTGTCAAAATACTAGTCCCAACTGCAAACTTTATAGGGAAAAGAAATAGTCGAGACTCACTTGGATTTCACTTTGCTTATAATCCATGCTGACCTGCAACTATAATTCGACCAATGCGTAACACCCTGATAAGCACCCGCAAATTTGTCTGATTTTACTGGACAGGAAATAATTATTCAGTAAATTAAGGTGGCCTACATTAGCCAGATTCTTTAATGAAATACACAAATCAGGGCTGCTTCAGATTTAGCACCTCCTTCGAGCCATCCTATGAACAAAAACCTTGAGCATCTTGTCATTGCCTACTGTCGTATGAACTAAGGTCCATACTCATTTTCACCTTGAAGTTGAAGAACATAAATCAAGTTTGGCTTTGAAGTACTATTGACTACTTTGATTAGCCTTTTCCTTATCCCATCCTAAAAAAACATGAAAAAAAAATCAACAAGAGCAACAATACATTGACGAAATTATAAATTCAGAGATGAGTGTAAGCAATGAACAGTATTCAACATGATATTAACTCTTAACAATTGTAGCTCAACTCTTACATTGAGGAATGAAGCCTTGGAAGATGCAGCAGAGAATCTAGTTCAATCAATCATTTTCCGTTTACATATTCAAGAAGAAGCCTGTCTAGTTCGAAATGACGGGAAAGGAGTCTCTGCAGGACAATAACGAGAAAATGGAAGGCAATATTCCGTAGGTTAAGTGCGTTAACACATAAGCAGAACAAAATTTTAACAAACATATGTTACGGCACAGAGTCATGCTGATATGAAAATGGGTAGAAATATAGTAATATTATTGATAATAGCTATAGCCTCGTAGGAAATTCCTCAAGGACTATGCCCAGCCAACAATGGCCCCTCAAGCTTCACAGCCGAGAAAGTTCAATAGCCAAAAGATACCCTATTCTACTACCCCCTCCCATATATAGTATCTCATCTCTCTCTCTCTCCTCTAACTAACTTCTCTAACCGTTAGTGAATCTCCTAGCATATGTCAATATGGGTTTAGGACCCATATTGCTATCAGTATTGCTATCACATGCTTTGGTTTTAAGTAGTCACCATAGTTGAGAGAATGTTTCCCAAAGATAATGTTATTATGGTTTCATCCAAAACCAAGGCTTAGAAATTGGTGCACTTGAGACATCCCACATCTAAATTATTCACGTTGATCTACTTCATTGCTAGCCAACATAAACATGACGCTCAAAATGACTGACTACTATAATTTTTTAAGTACTACTCGTAGCTAAGAGTGCATATGAAAAGCTGTTGAGGACTTAGTTGGCAGAAGATAATATCAGAATTAGACCCAGCTCATTTATAAGCACCATTTGCCCATAGGAGGTACCTTGGACACAGGAGAACGAGAAGTTTTGGCTTCAAAATCCCACTCTGGGTAGCGTGTGACTTCAGTTGCATTTTCAAACAAAATATAAGTTGGAAGCTGGCCCACGCCCCCTACAAGTATAAAAAGTCTTATAAATACATCAAAATACGTAAGAAATGGAAAGAATCAAATCAGTGTGTTAATCCATTACCAAAAAGAGATATTCCAAAATTTTCAGCAGTATTTGGAAACAGTCCAAGATCAACTATTCCAAACGATAAGTTCTTGTGTGAGTATCTGCAAAAGAGAATTGAGTATGAACAAAAGTCAAAAATACATATAAATAAAACATAGTTTGTATTAGTAAAGCCTTCCTCCACCCCAACCCATGTTCAACTGTTTCTAACCTCGACAGAGGCCCCTAAAGAAGACAGCAAATACAAGCAGGAAGTATCATATAATGCTTCACTTGATTGGAAAAGGAGGTAGGTAACTCATCATTTACTACATCTGAAACACTAGAGGATGCCTATAATAAGGAAACTATATTTGATCTAAAAATCAATCCCACGTGCAACAGAGATAAACAAGCTATGTCATCAAAGAAAAGATCGACATACGTAATTGAAAGCTCAGGAAAGCACCGACTTGCCCGTATACAAGCAGATGATGAGGAAGCACAAAACTCCACCTGACAGAATATGTGTGAACAGGGAAAAGTTAATTCGTTACCGTTATAAAGGTAATTTGTATCTCATTCATTATACAAAGTTTTGGTACGTATTTATAGTGGCATAGGAACAACTAATTTACATCATAATCTCCTACGATCAAGCACAATATCAATCCTAATTGATATAATCATATCTAAATAGATTATTCGATATAATTTGTAACCCTCCCACTCATGTTGAAGCTTAAATATTAATCATTCCCAACTGGTTAAAAATATAATTCACATGAGCTCCAGTTAGAGCCTTTGTGAGAATATCCTTAAGTTATTCTCCAGTTTTGACATATCCCATAGCAATCAAGTTTTGTTGTACTTTCTTACGAACAAAGCAACAATCTATCTCAATATGTTAAGTTCATTTATGGAACACAAGATTAGAAGTAATATGTAGTGCTGCTTGATTATCACACTACAACTATGCTAGCAATGTGGTTTTTAAACCAATTTCTATTAGGAGCTAGTATATCCATATGATCCCACATGATGTTTGTGACATAGCTCTATATTTAGACGCTGAACTCGATATGGACACACAACATGCTGCTTCTTACTTTTCCAGGAGACTAAGTTTCCTCCAATGAAGACACAACAATCAGTAGTTGATCTTTGATTAATCTTAAAGTCTGCCTAATCAACATCTGAGAAACAGTTAATATGAGTATGTCCATGATTTTTATATAAAATCTCTAGACCAGAAGCTCCCTTAAGGTAACATAATATTTTTTCAAGAATAGCCCAATGACGAAAGATATGAGAAGACATAAATTGTCTTAAAATACTGACAGAATATGTAATATCAGGAGAGTTATTGTAAAATAATTCAATTTGCCAACCAATCTCCTATATTTCTCAAGATCTTCAAACAATTCTTGATCTTTGAAGAGTTATAGATTTGGAATTGCATGACTTAGCCACCATAATTCCAGTATTAGTTAATAGATCAAGTACAAAACTTGCTTTGTGATAAGAGAATGCCTTTCTAGCTTCTTGTCACTTCTACCCCTAGCAAATATTTCAAAGCCCCTAAATCTTTTGTATGAAATTGTTGTGAAGGAAGGATTTCAAGGATGAAATGTCCATCGCATCACTTTCGGTAATAACAATATTATCTATATACACAACGAAGAGAGTGATACCAAATGTAGAATGTTTATAGGATGTTGCGCAAATTCATACCAAACTTTGCCACTGCCAAACTAAATTTCATAAACCAAGTATGTGGACTTTGTTTTAAACCGTATAGAGACTTTCAAAGACAGCAAATTTTCCTATTTTCCCCCTGAGCAACAAATCTAGATGGTTGCTCCATATAGACTTCCTTTTGAAGAAATGAATAGATGAATAGAGGTCAATTTAGTAGCAAGAGATAGAGTATTAGAATAATTCACACTATTGGTAGTCACACCACTGCTTGTTCTTGGTTTGCTGCTCTCGGGGTTGTTGAGTAGACCCCTTTCGAGAGTTTGCCACTACAGCTGAACCTTGAGAGATTTGTTAAAAAGTGGGAGAGGTAACCATGACCTTTTTTCTACTCACTTCCCTACAAACCTCAACAAATGTCTCTCGGATTAAGGGTAATGGCTTTAAACCAAGTAGCCGTCCCTGCAAGGAATCAAAAACTCTCCTTTTCCAACAATTTTCCATATTTCTCAGCATTAGCACGACAATCCTAATTTATTACATAAAACAGGTCCATCTCCTGCCATAATTCAATGAGTAAATTATAATACTCGATAACAGACATGTTACCTAGGTGAGTATTTCTAAATGGATCTGATTTCAAAACATTGAGATTTGTTCTCGAAATCATAATATACTTCTTGCACAGCCTCCCAAATTTCTCTTGCAGTTTTGCCGAATAGATAGATTCTTCCTATTTTTGGCTCCATTGAATTGATAAGCCAAGCTAGAACAATAGAATTCTCAACATCCCAAGCACCATAAGTGACTATTGTTTCCTATGGTTGAGGAATTGCCCCAGTTAGATATCCAGCCTTGCCTTTTCCTTTGATTACTAGCATGAATGACTGAGACCACTCTCGGAAATTCATTCCATTCAATTTATGTTGTGTGATTTGCAACGAAAGATTATCAATAGAAGGAGATGAAGATTAGGCTGAAGGGTTTACAGAACTAGGTTTTTGGGAGGAGGTTTGGGTGGTGGAAGACTCATCAAGGGTTGGTTGAACTCTAGCCATGATACAGATTTTAGGCTACCAGAACCAATAGCTCTGATACCATAAAACAAGAGGATTTTAGAAAGGGGTTAAAATTGCACTTTATTTCTTTGATTCAAGGGAATTTATACAAGAGTATTTCCTAATTTAATGCTACTAACTATTAGATTTGAAAATAGCAAAAACTTATCTTATCTTTTAGAAGATAAACTTATCTCCTAGAAGATAATCTCCTAAGCTAACAGACTTAACTAAAAATAAAGATAAATAATTATCCAACAAATACCATGTTATGAAGAAATGTATTTGTTATCTCATAAATTATGTAGAGTTTTGGTACATATTTATAGTAGTATAGGAGCAACTAATTTACATAATAATCTCTTATAATCAAGCACAATATCAATCCTAACTAATATAATCATATCTAAAAAGATTATTTGATCTAATCTTTAACAAAAATAACAAAATAAAAAGTATTTATTTTCATTTTAAGCAGCTAAGTACAAGTACTTAAAAGCACTATCATACTTCAAGTATCTGACAAAGCCTTCTGAACAATTTAATCTAACAGAATTTCCTTTGCTCAAGCCATTGAATTGGAGTAACAAAATAAAGTTGGGGGATCTGAAACACAAATGGAAAAGGACCAAAAGTGGACTACAATGTCAAAAGAAATGATAAGTCATGCACAGAATTCCAATGTTTTTTAAATCACCAAGATATCAACTATCTTTTACTTGTGTGGAGTTTGAACTGAAAATTCTAAGAAGTTTGAGGAACCAACCAACCAAAATCTTGAGTTATTCCCTTCTGTCAGCAAGGTTTCCAACTGAAGTGGTGTTAATTTAGCAGCCGTACCTGGACTCCCAATTAGAGGAAAATAATATGATATTCTTGACTAGTATACAACACAGGATTCATCACAGTTCTCCTCATACCTAGTTTTTGAAAGGCAGGCTGCTGTGTCAATATATAAATAACTGCAATTGGAAAGATGACACAATCAAAGAGCTGACAATAAAATCAGTGTCTATGAATTGCAGGAGTTCTCATCAAAATTGGAGCGGATGGCCCATTTACGTTATAATCATTTCAGCATAGCTTCACTTAAAAGAACTTTTCCCAATTGCTAAAACGGACTAGAAAAAATGATAAATATATTACCTGAAAAAACTACCGTGTACCATAAAGCCAAGTGGTAATCTATTATCAAAGAAATGGCAACAAGTAAAATCTGAAAAGCAACAAAACGAGACAAGCCAAGTCAAGATACGATAATAATACAACAGAGGACGGAGTGTATAAAAGCAAAGCACCGAGTCATATGGAGAACATGAAAGACAGTGGGTTACTGTTTACCCTTCATTGTCAGCAAGGAACAACTCCATTAGGGAGAATGCCATGATATTCCACTATTCTTTATATTGCAGAAAGTGCATTACTGAATTGAGCATAATTTTCTCAAAACACTGATAAACAAAGAAAGTACCTTAGCGAAAAATAACGTATCAGCGATAAAAGCCTCCCACGTTTCCTCTGTCACTATCTGTTTTTGCAAGCGAAGAAACAAGATGAGAAAACAAATCCAATTTCCAATTTAATATGGGCCATCAAACCAGCAAGAGATTCTATGAAACTTTGAAGCAACAGATCGCACCTTATAAGCAGTTAAGAAAGCAAACGCAAGGATTGCCTGAATCTCCTGTAAAGGAAAAGAAATGTTAGCAGAACTAATTTCTTCTCTCTTCGGCAGGCAGCAAAAGATACAAATAAAATAAATGGAAGAAGAAGAAATGACCCTCAAAAGGAGATGGTGGGAGAAAGGAGGAGAGAGGAGTTGAGAAGTGGAGCTGCGAACGCCAAAATAAGAGAAGAAAGCGAGGAAATGGAGAAGATAGTACGCCTCTGAAACCACCATATAAAAGCATTCTACTACTGATCCATTTTTCTTCTCCATTGTCTTTTTCGATTTTTTCTGGATTTGTAGCAGTTGCCCAGCTCCCACCCTACCGACTTTAATTTGAAGAGAAGCAAATATCATAAAACTAAGGTTAAGACGGTTTATAATGAATTAAAATGTAATGTGCTGAAAAGTTATTTGAGAGGGGCGCAAACATTTTTAACGTAACTTGGTTAAATATTGTTTAAAAGATTAATGTAATAGAATAGCATCCTCGTATTTAGTTTAAAGTTATGCAATAAAGTGAGGTTTAGGAAGGTATGATAATATGCAATTTTATATTTATATAGTAGACAGGTTATTTTCGATATAGTCACATATAAATATGACAAGAAAATATTGATGCCGGTTAAAGAGTAAATAAGTAAAACTGGCATGTTAAATAATTATATAAAATTACAATAAATAAATAAATAATATATAACTTAACTTTTAGAAATAAAATATATTTTAAAACTAAAATATATCGAAATATATTATCTTTTTGTTTTTACAAAAGTACCAATACTCAAATGAGAGAGTAATAAAGCATCAAAGAACTGTAGAAAAACACTAATACCCAGATGATTAGAGAGCAAATAAAACATCTAAGAACTCGACTTTGATTCAAAAAAGTATATTTAAAAATCTTATGGAACTTATGGTATCATAGAAATGTTTTTATTTGGCAACAAAAATATATTTCTTGCACTAATGTGATTTCTTTGGGAGATAACTATATTACCTCTTGGAACCAAACTAGTGTTATCTTGGGGAAAGTTTCATCTAGAGCTCTTGCTGTCTCACCTTAACGACAATGGAAGAAACCCGCCCCTTCTTGGTTGAAATGTAATGTTGACGCTGCAATTTTCTCGGAAGTATCAAGCACAAGTTTGGTTGCTATTTTATGGGATGAAAATGGTAACTTTATTGAAGCTTTTTCTAATCTAATTACTATAAAGGTGCATCATGTTGTTCATGAAGCTTTGGCCATAAAGGAAGCTTTATCTTGGCTTAAATAAAAGGGCATGGATAATATTGAGATTGAAATGGATTGTTATGAACTTTTTTGTCTAGTTTCGGGATCTTCGTTTTCAGACACTGAATTGGGGTTTATTGTATCAGACTGTATTGATCTTAAAAATCATTTTATGTCTTTGTCCTTTAAATGGACTTATAAGGATGCTAATAAAGTCGCTTATAGCATTGCTAGGGTAGCTCTATTACAAGCTCACTATGTTTCTTGGTCTAGTCCTCCTATTTGACTAGATGAAGTTTTATCTGTTGATTCTTGTATTTCTACTAGCTTTGAAAATGAAGGATGTTAGTTTGGGTGTATAGGGGAGCCTATTGGCTCAAGGTTAGATTCATCCTCTATCTCTTTCTATATTTTATGCTAGTTTTTTTAATAATAATTTTGCTGTTTACCAAAAAAAATAAGCGTAAAAATTCAATTTTGACATAAACCCAACAATATCAAATGCACATAGATTGACATAATCAAATCTAGAAAGCATTAAACACTAAATCAAACAAAGAAGATAATATAAAAAAACAAATATAAAAAAACCTAACAAAACCTCGAAAGCACCAAAACAGAAGAGACTGATTAATCACAAAGGAAGAGAAGGAAGAGAAAGAGTAACGTTTATATATCTCTTATTCAATCCTAAAAAGAACTGCTTGTTTTCATACCTCGTTGAAAAAGAGGGCATAATCTTCATGAGAAAAATGGACAAGAATATTGGCAGAGATCCGGTGCTCCCTCCCCTTCCTCAATCTCGGGTTCTGAAAAGCAATATCCGTTGACCTTATTAGTAGGAATTAAGACACTACAAGGCTGGTTTGATTATTATACTTTTATATTAAAATGGGTTATTGCAAGAGTTTTATTTTTTATTATTAAGTATATACAATTTATTATTAATTATATAAAAATATTATTATTATTAGTTAATATATTTTATTTTATGTGATTTATATTTAGAAACAATTTATTTATATAAAAAATATATACAAATAATTAAAGAATGGTTTTTATATATTTTTTATTTTCATTAATAATTTTATTAAAAATTTTATTTTATTATTAATTATATACAATTTATTATTAATTATATAAAAATATTATTATTAATTATTTAATTTATTTAATTTTATTTAATTTTATGTGATTTATATATAAAATATATTTTATTTATATAGAAATATATACAAATAATTAAAGAATAATTTGAAATATATTTTCTATTTTTAAAGAGTGATGCAGGTTAAAGAGTAAATAAATAAAATTGACATAATAAATAATTATATAAAATTACAATAATAAATAAATAAATAAAATATAACTCAACTTTTAGAAATAAAATATATATATAATATTATTATTTTTTTCTATACAAAAGTACCAATACCCAAATGAGAAAATAATAAAGCATCAAAAAACTGTAAAAAAAAAAACATCAACACCCAGATGATAAGAGAGTAAATAAAGCATCAAAGAACTCGATTTTGACTCAAAAAAAAGGTCTAAAACCTAAGATCATTAAACATAAAAATTCAATCTTGACATAAACCTAACAATATCATATGCACATAGATTAACATAATCAAACCTAGAAAGCATTAAACACTAAACCAAACAAAGAAGTTAATATAAAAAAGCCTAACAAAACCTTGAAAACATCAAAACAGAAGAGACTGATTAATCACAAAGGAAGAGAAGGAAGAGAGAGTGAGAACTTTAAGAAAGAGGGAGAGCAATACCTCTTACTTAATTTTAAAAAAGAACCGCCTGTTTTTGTAGGATCGCGTACGGTCCAAGTATTCACAATAAGCTGCGGAAAAGACCATACAAAATATCACGTATAATCGAAAACACGTAGGATTAACGAAAATACCTTATTTTCGTGA
>JANJEY010000008.1:32604700-32616475 GCA_024703695.1 Erythroxylum cataractarum | reverse complement strand
TTCATGCATCAATAAACACAATAATTGCACCATAACTCCAAATGAATGCATCTAACAACTATGATTCATTAAATGCACAATTAAAGCTTAACTGAAAAACTTACCTACCTAAAGCTTCCACTCTTCACTTCCTTCAATTCTTTCTTTACTACTCTCGTTAACAACTTCTTCTAATACCATGCAAGGACAAGTTCTCCATGGCAAGAAAATAGCTTGTTTACAAGAAGAAGCTCGTAAAGTTTGGAGGAAGGATTACTTTGATGAGAGAAATCGATTGATGAAGAGGAAATGGATAGTAGGTTTTCGGATGAAATGAAAAATAAGCATCCAAGTCTTCTTTTCATTCCTTTCATAAGGCATAACCGAGAGAGAGGCTTAAGCATAAGACAAAAAAATCATTAATTCAAGAGGACAAGTGGCAATTCTAAGGAAAAAGATAAAATAGGTTAAAAACAAATTAGCAAATAGGAACCATAGTGCAATTTGACCCATTCTAGTCCAATGGCCCTAATTTCAATCTCGAAATAATATACCCAATATTACAGTGCTATTGGATAGAAATTTTTGCTATCTTAAATCAATCGGTTCGCCGCTTGGAGATTTTTTCCGGTTCGGGATTTTTTCTCCAAAAAATTTCAGAAAATTTCCTAAAAATTCCTTAAAATATAAAACACTCAATGGCGCACTTAGAATAATTTTCAAACACAAGAACCACATTAATCACAGTAAAACTACATTAGGCATAAAAATCGGGAATGTCATGTATGCATGTACAGTTATTTTCATGTGCACAAATTTCACTGTTCACAAATACCAGTATGCATGAACAGTCCTAATGAAGCCCAATCACTCTCATCCTATGCTAAATTACTATTCTACCCTTCCCGTTGAGGGTGGGATGTTACAGCCATGGTATGGAACTTCGAGATAGAAACTATAAATCAAAAGTTAAACAAAGGATAGGATAGGTGAGTTCTAGTTCCACACCTTTATAACAACACCAATAAGTCTCATCAAGTGATGAGTCTGAGGAGGAGGAAAAAGGCTGAAAGAAGGTGCCTGACAAAATGGAACTGAATAAAATTGCCTAGAGGGTCGTCTAGACACCATGGAGGCGTAACTAAAGGAGGTCATGCATCATTAACGATATCAGATGAAGAAATTGCTCAAATTTTTGCTATTCAATATCCATCTCCAACACCATCACCACTCAAATCTTCATAAGTAATCTTACTCTTACTTTTTATTTATTATTCCCTCTTTTTATTTTTATTGTTTCCATTTCTATATTGAGGAAAATGTGATGTTCAAGTATGGGGACGTATATGCACTTACTTATCAATTATGTGTGTGAATTTTGCATTTACATTATGTTAGTTTTTGATTAGGATGGCACTGTGTGAACATTTTGTTGCATGATGTGTGCATTGTTTAATGTGTTAATGGTGTGAATCGAATAGAATTGGTTTACCTTTGAACATGGTCATTTGAATTGTAAAGACATATTAACTTGTGAAGTTTATGATTTATATATCTTTGTGATGAATACATATGTTAATTAGGATATGACACCTATTCTTTCACATTATCACACCTATGTCTTAGGTTAATTTGATCTAGTCACATTGTTTTGGCCATAACTCTGCCTATAGACCTACAAATTGTTTGATTCAAATTGGAGATAAACTTAAGACATAGAAATAAAATTCTATATAACAAACCTAGACCTAATTCTGGATTAACAACATTGGAAATTAGGGTTAACAATGGTAACCTGATATTGTCCCTATATTGAAGTAGCTTATGATATTTGGCACATGTTTCATGATTTAAAAATTCAAATTACATGATTTTTTATGATATGGAAACTAGAGACATAGGGGAACAAATGTATAGAAGACCTAAAAACCTAATTTTAACATTTGCTATGTGAAAATTAAGGAACTAGTGGAGGTAATGGATTCTGGACATGGGTCATATTCATAACTCATCATGCATAATTGTGATATGGTGAATTAAATAGGGAGAGATTGTGTTTTGAAGAACTTGGTAAGTTAGAATGGGTTAATATGATATTTAATTGACTTTGGAAGTTAGATTTGGAAACGGAAAACAATAGGTTAGCTTACGGAAGTAAGCAGAAATTAGCGTACGTGTTACGTGATTAAATACTAATATCAAATTTGGTTAAACCGAATTATAGTTTTAATTTCTTATATCCTAATTTGGAATTGTTTATGATGGTTGAATTAGGTGAGGATTGATTATTGATACGAGTAACTGGTGACTAACGTTTGATATGTTTAAATGTTATGACCTTGTAGAGTGATTGATTAACCAATTTTAACATAAAATTTTGTTTTCTGAAAAAATCTATTTTGATTATACGATGATTTGTGGATTCCTATCAAGTAATGTTATGGATGACATTATGATGGAATCTTTAATCAAGATTGATGATTGAACAATATTTTTGGAGTAGTGATCAGTTTAATGTAAGCTTCGAATTATGCATATATTAATATATGAATTCTAAGTATTGATCATTCATTATTTTGAAGTTCTTTTGATGTAAGTCAATTGTTTTATTTCTTACCAATCAGGAGAGTGAAATGGTGGTAAAATTTTCAAGAAAATGTTAGTGATAATTGTCAATCCATAATGGAGAATTGTCTCATTAGAATTTAGAGCTATTATTTTAAAGATAATTATATTTGACAATTGGGAGAATGATAAAAATTATACATGTGACCTTTGAACAAGTATAACATGGAGATTTTAGATGATTAAAAATCCTAGATTGAGTTCTGAGGTACCTGAAATCACATAAGTGTTTCGTAGTATTAGATATGGAAAATTAAAGATATTATTAGTGAACATCAAAGTTCACAGTGAAAGTATGAGGTATACTCCCTATTTGAAGAGATTGAGGTTTGATAAGCTCGAATTACGTTATGAGATAGTAAAAATTTGAACTCTGAAGTAATTGAATGGTTTGTTTATGAATAGGATATTACGTTAAAGTCTTACAATATAATCTTAAGTGACTAATTTGCTTCCAAAGAGTATGATAGGAAATGAAAAAGGTACAATAAATAGTTCACTGGTGGTTATGGATTTGAAATTCAAAAGCTAAGGAGTCCATGTGAGGTATAAGAAATACAAGAAAAATATTACTGAGTTTTGTTTATAATTAGAGACAATAAGAAAGGAAATGTTTATTATTTAGAAGTATACAAGAACAATTGTTTTATGGAGAACCCCAAGTAAAAGTTTCATTAGTAATAATCTAAGTAGATGTCAATCTTGATAGTGTTAAATGGATGGTTTGATGTATGGTTAAGTTAGCAAGGTTGTGACTAAACTGATTATTAGTGAGCAACGATTTCAACAAAGAAGTTTCATGGGGAGATAAGTTGCAAACTTCAAGGGCATTTTATTGAGAGATAACATTACATTAATGCTAGGTCAGGAATTGTGTGTACTAGACATGGCTAGACTTAAGAAAGTAATTCTAGATTAAGTCATTCACCAATATATGTTATGCATATGAGGAATCCAATGAGGCAGTATGCCTTGAAAGTGCTTTATGATCGAAAAGATATGAAAAGGGTGATAGCGAAGAATATGTTCAAATGCTTGTTAAATCAACAAGTGAAGGCTGAGAGCCAAAGAACCCAAAAAATATTTGCTCAACCACTCCTATTCAGGTATGGAAACGGAAGCATATTATGAAGGATTTAAGGTAGCAATTTTGTGAAATCTACATAGATATGATAGTATATGAGAGATAAAGGATCAAATTACAAAATTTACCCATCCTAACTATCCAAAGTAAATATCCTCTTTATAGATTAAGTTGTAAGTGATTGGAAGTATATAGTTACACAGAGTGTTGGTAAATGAGGATGAGATAGATGAAAGAAAATTGGTTGGATTGAGCTAGTTCAGATAACCTCAAATAAGATCAAAAGTATGTGAGTTAAAGTGATAGTATCTAAAATCGACAGCAGAGCTAGGTGTGGAAATAGAGTAAGAATTTGGTGTTCACAGTTAAAAATTAAAGAATTTTTGCGAATATCATCATGGAAAGGAATATTTGTCTTAGACAATATGATAAGTTAAGCCCATGATATATTGGTCCCCAAGAAGTGATTGACAAAGTGGAATAACTAAGAATGGATACGAAGTCAATATCCATATTTTGTAGATGAGTAAGTTTGTTTAAAATTTCAAGGACCAAATTTTAATAAGGGGAGAATTTGTAATATCTAGTTCAATTATTGTATTGTATTGCACATGCATTTTATAGAGTATGCTCTATTTATAGCATACTAGATGAAATTTCAATAAGGAGGGGAGAATTTGTAATATCTAGTTCGATTATTATAATATGTTATACAAGCATTTTATAGAGTATGCTCTATTCATAGTATAGTAATTTAAGCATTTAAATGTATTATTGAGGTTCTAATAGAGATCACAGATAGACCAGAGATGGTTCTAGACTCGACCAGTCATATTGTTTTGGTCGTAAGTCTGCCTACAGACCTTTAAATTGTTTGATTCAAATTGGAGATAAAATTCAAGAATAGAACTAAAATTCTCTAAAAGAAACCTAGATCTAATTCTAGATGAATAACATTGGAAATTGGGATTAAAAATGGTAACCTGATATTGTCCCTATGTTGAAGCAGCTTCTGATATTTAGTACATGTTTCAAGATTTAGAAGTTGAAATGACATTCGTTTTTGATGATATGGAAACTAGATACATAGGGGGAATTTCTAGAAAACCTCAAAACCTAATTTTAACTTTTGCTATATGAAAATTAAGGAAAAAGTGGAGGTATGGATTATGGACAAGGGTTATAACCATGACTCATCATGCATGATTGTGATATAGTGAATTAAATAGGATGAGATTATGTTTTGAAGAAATTGGTAAGTTAGAATGGGTTAATATGGTATTTAAGTGACTTTTGAAGTTAGATTTGGAAACAGAGAATAATAGGTTAGCTTATAGAGGTAAGCCAAAATATGATTAACGTATGTGTTACATGATTAAATACTAATATCGAATTTGGTTAAACCGAATTATAGTTTTAATTTCTTATATCCTAATTTGGAAATAAATTCCTAAGCAAAATGCATTTTGTATAGGTAAAGGAGAGGCACACAACTCGTGAGTGTGCTTGGTAATAAGTTTGTGAAACTGTGAATGTATTTTAATTGTTCTATATGACTAAATTTTTTGCAAAAGAATTAATGACATGTGAGTGTTCTTTAAATTGATTTTATCCAAATAGTTTCTATGTATGGAGACTAGCAAGCTGTGAGTGTACTTAAATTGATTTTATGCAAATGGTTTTCATTTGATCATGAAATGAATATTTATGTTGAGTTTTATGCAAATGATATTTTACAAGTGAATATTGCTTGAATAAGTGTATGCTTTGGCAATAAATGAGTTTTAATTTTAAAGTTAAATTTTATATGATTGGGAGTTACATTGAAATAAATCACTTATAAATCCTCCCATAATTGATTTAGAAAATAAGACTAGTCATAAATGTAAGAGTTGCTTTTGCCTATGATACAATGATAGGCTTTATACATGTTATTATACCAATATATTTATAATGGTTAACCTATTATGGGTAAACGATGTAGAACCAGTGCCGTAAATAGTGGTTAACTAGTCACAGGTAAGTGACGCAGAACTAGGTCCGTGACTTGTTACGAGTAAGCAATGCAGAACCAGCTCAGTAAATAGTCAATAAACAGTTATAGGTAAGCGATGCTGAACCAACTTCATGACCGTATGGTAAAGAAACTAGTGGTGGGCTATGTTGAGTTAGAAAAGTCATGAAATAATAATGCCACCACTATTTATTTTTAAAAGTAATTTGAGAGGTATTATATGGTATCAATTCTAGTGGTTGATTTATTTTCAATGTTAAAGTTTTTAGAAAACTGATTGCCACAATTGTTTATTGGTTAAGGAAAAAAGGGAAAAGGAAAATAGAAACTTTTATATGATGAGTTTAATTTTGAAAAAGTCTTTCGAAATAATATTTTAGAAAATTTGAAATTTTGTTTTATGACATGTTATTTGAGTACCAATTGTTATAATGCATATATGAATTGTTATGACAAGTATTTTACCATGAGCTTTACTTACTATATGGGAATATTTCAGCTATGTTGTGATGAAAAGTTTAAATTTTTGGTAAATTGATTAACATTTACTGAGCTCGTTTAGCTCACCCTTATTTTTATGTTTTTAAACAAATCACCCTAAGTATGTGTACAGGTGCTGCAATAATTGGGACTCTACCGTAAGATTAGTTGCATCGTCGAGTGTTGTTATGCTTGTGTCATTTTGATATGCGCATTTGTGTAAAGAATGGGTGTTTATAAAGGCTTTCAAATGAAATGCATGAATATGTGTTAGCTTTTTTAAGTTTATTGTAATGATTGTTGAGAATTATTTGTTTGCAGTTGCTTGTGAGTGGACTTAAAGTCCAAAATTTGTAGTTGAGAAATTAGTGTGAATATAGAAGTTTTCTAAAATTTTACAGAGTTTTTAAAAATTTTGGGAATGTCAAAATGAAGCTGCTATGTTGTCAAAATTTTTAATAAAATGAAAATTTTAAAAAATTCTCACTTTTTTCCATGCTTTTAACTTTTAAAGCTTGAAAGGTTTTTCACGTTTGAACGTTTTGGCTTTATGTGAACCCTTCGACCAAGTTAGACATCGATTAGAAGGCTACCGCGGGGTCGCCAAAAGGACTCCACTCTCCGGAAGCAAAACTATAGGATGGGTCCTTAAAAGGATAGACTTATCCCAAGGAAGCTTGACAGATGATTGGTTAATAGCCCTTAGCTGAACTTCCTTCCTTACGGTCAAGCTAATTTCAGTAACCCCTTAATTTCAAACCATTCAGCTCTCACCATTGAGATTAATCAACAGACCATTTTTCCATTCTATTATAAAGGAAGAAGGAACAAAGGTAGCATCACTTCTTAATAAATTAAAGTGGAATAAGGGTGTTTGATTAGAACTTGATTAAAGAGATTGCTAGGGATCATTTCTTTCAAATCTCCTAGGTAAAAACTAAGTTGTCTCCAACTTTCCTGAAGATCTAATAAGCTCTATCAAAGGTTCTTTATCCCCTAACTGCATTTCTTTTATGAACAAGGAAGTATCTATAGAGTAAATCAACACTGTGATGTTCTCTTTTCCCCTAGATAAGTCCCCTAGTCTAGATGGCTTCAACCTAAGGTTTTATCAAACCACTTAGGATCTATTTCGGCTAATGATAACAAAGATAGTTAAAGAATTCTTCCTCGATAAAAAGTTGCTTTAGGAATTGAACAAACAGATATCTATCTAGTTCTTAAGGTCCCTAACTCAGCTAGTCTCAATAGTTAGAGATTTATTGCTTACTAAAATGTCATTTACAAGCTGATTTCCAAAGTTTTTGCAAATATAATGACGAACACCTTACCAAACCTCATAAATCCTAGTCAAGCAGCTTTTATAGGAGGAAGTAAATTTATAGATAACATTTTTCTAGTATAGGAAATATATAAAAATTATGGTTATAAGAAAATCTCTAATATTTATGATATTTAGATTGACCTTGCTAAGGCTTTTGACTTAGTTAATTGCTTTTTGAACACTTTCTAGATTATTGGTTATCCTATAAAATTCATTGTCTAGATCTACTCTTCAATCACCACTATCTCATATTCTATCTTGATAAATAGTAAGCCTTCAAAACTTTTCAAAGTAGGCTAAGTATTAAGGCAAAGGTACCCCTTGTCCCCTTACCTCTTTGAAATATCTATGAAGGTGCTCTCTAGAATCATTATGCTTAATATAGCTAGAGATTCTGACTTTAAATTCTACTATAAATGTGAATATTGTATATCTCTCACCTTACCTTTGCAGACGATTTCCTTCTTCTTTATGAAGCTAATCAGAACTCCATTATGTTACTAATGAAATATTTGGACATCTTTAAAGACATCTTAGATTTTTTTTCAATTAAAGGAAAAATTGTCTGTACTTATCATCTAGTCACAATAATAATATATTGAACTTTTCCTCCCTAGGGCTTTGAACTCAAGAAACTTTCTTTTGAATACTTGGGAGACCCAGTTTCAGTTAAAAAATAAAAGTAGTAGGTTGCTCCCATATTTATGATGCAATAGGTTTTTATCTTATAGTGGACGACTCCATCTTGCCTTATCAATCATAAACAATCTATTTATCCATTGGTACTCATACCTAGCTCTTCCTAAAGGATTTATAAAAGGAATTGGCATAATCATTAGAGATATTCTCTCAAGTTGCAGAAGTAATAGCTCTAAAATTCTAACCATCAAATGAAACATAGTCTACCTATTTAAAAGTAACGAAGGATTAGCCATAACCTCAATTAAGAAAATGTTTAAAATACTGATGGCAAAGAGGTTGTGGATGATCTGCATGGATAAAGAGAATCTACAGGTTAAATGGATCCACACTTATCACTTAAGAAGCCAAAGTATATGGACAGTGACAATAAAGAGCAACCAATCTCTCACTTTCCACAGAATTCTACTTACTAGATCCTTTATGCAACTTTATTATAAACGTAGAATTTACAATGGGAAATCCACTAACTTTTGGTATAATCACTGGCTTGAGCTTGGTCCCTTCTACTGATAACTTAAACAACCTCATAGCACCTGTTTATACTCATGCTAAAGTTGAAGCTATTCCATTTAATGGTTCCTAGCACTGGCCCTTTATTCCTCAAGTGGATTCTAGAGCATCATTTCCTTATTGCCTACCTATTCTCTGGATCCTCAGCAACCAAAAATTGTTTAATAAACTTAGTAAATCCATAAAATTCTTTGACTATTCATGCAAAAAAATTATTGCTTAGCTCTTTTCTAAGGTTAGTGGATGACTTAGTCTAGAACTCCCTTACTACCCCATCATACTGTTTCATCCTTCGATTAGTTGTACCCAGAAGAATTGATACCAAAGACAGGATCAAACTCACAGTTGGCTCTCCCTATTATGTCCTTTGTGATGTTACTGAGAATCCCAAAAACACCTCTTCTTTAGATCTCAGTGCTCAACTGTAGTTTAGAGTATTCTACTTGAAGTTTTTAACTTTCTCATTCCTATATGGATTGGACCTCTACCATTCCCTAGGCCTTCTGTATTAACCTTAGAAACAAGGCTAATAAGAAGCTCTTTAGACTAAATTTTGGACTAGTTATGCTTCTTATTTGGAGAGAAAGGAATAATAAGATATTCAACCACTCTAACACTGTCATAGGAACTCTTTACACTAAAATTCTACTCAAATTAAGATTACTGTGGTTTTTTATAGCCTAGTCTCTAGAATATCTCCTATTGTGGTTACTAAGTTGTCCTTATAGCTCAACTTCTTACTTACTAGTATAGGCTCCAACATCAGTACTATAATTCGAGATGTTATTGCATTGTTATTTTGTTTGGATAACCTCCTTGTATTTTCACTTTTTTTATTTAATTACTTTTTTAAAAATATGATAGGAGATTTAATTTCAAGAGTAGAAGGTCTTAACTTAATACAAGAAAATACTAAAATGGAATTTAGATAAATACTATTTTTGAGAAAAAAATATAAGGTGTAAATTTTTCTTTGCAATATCTTCTTTAAAATCTTTGATTGATGGCGCCTTTTATAAAGAAAGAATTCAAGAAAGAAAATCTAAACGTTGGCCTACTTTATTTTATATATTTAAAATTTTATTTAAAATTTTAACATTATCTAAAATATATTCTTAACATAAAAAGGGGGATTTTAATTATTTATTTCATTTATTTATTAATTTTTAGTATTTTAAAATTACTTTGTTTTTGTTAAAACTGTTCTTCAAAATTTTCAATTAATATTCATTTCAATTTTTCATTTTTTATAAAAAGTTTATAGTGCAGACACCTTCTTAGCAAGTCTTCATTCCTATCCCACAAGTTATACAACATTTCATTATCTAGCTTCCATTAGGTAGAGATATCATTCCTTAATTTAACAATCTCTAGCGAAAAGTACTTGGACAAAAATTTCCTCACTAAGTTTTATCATATGGTGTAACAGCCTAGATCACCCGCTCTCAGATATTGTCTACTTTGGGCCTTGACCCCAGTCAAGGCCCAAAGCGGACAATATCTATGAGCACCCAAAGTGGACAATATCTGTGAGCAGGTGATCTAGGCTGTTACAATGGTATCAGAGCCGGTATTCGAACCATTTTGTCAGCTAGGCTGGGCTCTAAGGGGGTAAAGAGTGTGAGATCGCACATCAGTTGAAAAAGAGAACAAAGTACGCCTTATAAGGGTACGAATATCTCTACCTTACAGACGCGTTTTTCATGCCCTAACGCACCGGATCCCATCAGAACTTCGAAGTTAAATATGCTAGGGCAAGAGTAATACTAGAATGGGTGACCTCTTGGGAAGTTCTCGGGAAAAGCAAAACCGTGAGGGCTTGGCTAAGCCGAGGCCCACAGCGGACAATATCTGTAAGCGGGTGATTTGGGATTTTATAGTTTGTAACAGCCTAGATCACCGATATCAAATAACTCGTTAATACTTGTCGGTCACTAGTAAATTTAATCAGGACTCCATCATGAGGTTCAAACTCTACCTTTTTCTTAAATAGCCAACCCTAGCGCGATTCCTATCTAACCAGTCAATCCCTGATATCACCTTAAAATCCCAAAGATCGAGGGGAAATAAGATCTACCTCTAACCAACATCACCGATCTTTTTCTCACAGGATGTATATACTTCATCACAAGCCATTTGCTCTCCAAGAGGAGTGACTACAATGAGAGGGGAATTTAATGGCTTCAAGGGATGATTAACATCCTCTGGCTCAGATCGCAAAGGTCTAACCTAGCGACGACTTCCCCTTCCTCGCCCACCATGCTATCACTATAAATTAAAGAAAAAGACATGGTTTAATAAAAGAGATTGGGCTAAGCCTAGCTTACTCGATATCCCAAACATCTCAAGGAATGTCGACAAGTACTCTGAGCGAGGTTGAAACCATCCAACCATTAAGGATGTCAACCTAACAATCCGAGACTCAACTTCTCGACCAAAGGCTTTCGACAACCAGACTCAACTCCTAAGGCTCATGAACTTTTTGCAAACAGGGATAACACTTTTGAAATTATACTAACCAGGGCTCTGATACCACCTGTAATAACCCAAATCACCCGCTCACAGATATTGTTCACCTTACGGTTTTTCTTTTTTCGAGAAATTCCCAGGAGGTCACCCATCTTGGCACTACTCTTGCCCTAGCATATTTAACTTCAGAGTTTTGATAGAATCTGGTGCGTTAGGGCATGAAAAACGTGTCTGTAAAAGAGAGGTATCCATGCCCTTATAAGGCATACTCCATTCCCCTCTCCAACCGATGTGGGATCTCACATATGGTGACTGAATTGCAGGTTGTAACTTCAACCACTTTTTAGCCTGATATCGCAGTGAAAATAGGAAACAACCTTAACCTAATGGTGTCGTTAGATGCTCTGTTAACCTTAAATATGTAAAGTATCTCTAGAAATTTGTGACATATGAAGTGAATCACACGTTAATACAATACTTATAAAACGATATAGAATGCACGAGAAGGGGGGGGGGGTTGAATTGTGTATTCCCCTTTTTGAAAAAAAATCTTTCAAAACTGTTTGTTAGAAATAAAATTCTTTACAG
>JANJEY010000008.1:32591606-32604600 GCA_024703695.1 Erythroxylum cataractarum | reverse complement strand
CGACTTGTATTTATAGCCTTCGTCTCCAACTGCTTCTTGATTCTTGTTTCTTGAATCTTTAAAGAAACGGTTAATCAATTGAGTTCTGTAACTAACTCGAACTGACTCCTTCGTCTTCTTTTTGAATTCCGCATCTGTTTTTCTCCGTCTGTATTTTTATCGTCTGTGATTCTGTGTCTGCGTCTACTTTTCTGTTTGCGTCTGTTTTACTGTTTGCGTATGCTTTATTTAGCGTCTGCGTCTGTGTTTGCATTTGTTCATCTGTGTTCCTTCATCTGTGTGACTTCGTCTGTATGTCTCGCATCGTCTGTATGTCTGATTTCATCTGTATGACTTCTTCTGTTTATTGATTCTCTTTGTTATACATCAAAATCATATCTAAGTAAAGTCATTTGGACTTAACAACATATGCATTGAGATCCTTATCTGATAACCCATCTAATTATATAGATTATTTTAACATCTACATGATTTTGTGTTTGATCTAAAAATTGTTTAATTAAGTTATCAATCTTTGTATACTCAACTATGTTGCCATAAATAGTGATTTCATGTATTTTAGTATAGTTCTATGCTTACCCTCCATCTGAATTTGGTGTTGATTTTTTGGGATAGAAATACTCATCCCTCTTAAATTGTTTATAAAAGCAGTCTTTTGAAAATATAGATCTTCTTTTACAAGTTTCGAGGAATTTCTTATGATCATACACTAAGAGACATACAATTACAATTGAATCTATATAGGAATTAAAAATAAAGAATTGATAATGAATAATAAAATTAAAGAAAATATAAAGAAAATGATTTGATTACTAATTATTAATATATCTTCAATATTCCACCTATTCGGTAACAATAGTACCAAAACTTGATCATGAAATTTTCTAACCTTACTATTCTAATACAAGAAAAAAGTAAGTAGATATATCATTATGTACTAGTTCATAATGTTTTAAGTACTAAGTTCAATCCTTCAATGATTACCTAATCAATAATAAGTTAGGTTTTTAATTGATTGAATTAAAAGTAAATTAAAATACTGGCTACTTTAGATCACTCTGTAGAACACTCACACAATAATCAAAAGAGAACATTAATTTAAATAATATCTAAATTAGAATATCCCCTTAACTTCACCTTGCAAATATTGATGTATAAGTACCTATCCCTAGATTGATTCAATGACATATATATTTGATATACTACCTTCATAATGTATTAAGTCCTTTAAAACCTCACAAAAGGTTACCCTAATACTAGAACAGTCATGTAGGTCTATACATAGAACTTTGATAAATTGTTAATTTATGTACCTAATTCAATCTACGCATAGGTTCTTTAAACTATATCTTTATGTAGATTCAAATCAGATCTAAGCTATTTCTTATATATAATTATCATTAAGATTAACATATAGAAACCTTTATTGGAAAACTAAGCAAGCATTTAGGAATCACTAATTAGGATTCAATTAAATCCAGATATAAAACTTATTAGTCTAAAATTGTACTTAAAATAATAAAAATAGCATTTGAAAGAAAAGAAGAACTCATGTTAAGGTATCTCCTAATAAATATCTCAATATTCTAATGATAATGGCATCTCCAAAATGACTTTTGATCTCTCTCTATTAAAAATGATTCTCAAATATGTTTTCAAGCTCTCTTTTAGTAGGCAACTATTGCCCTAATGAAAAACTACAAGAATATAATAAAAGAAATTGAACATACTCCTTTGTTCAAGCATCAGCCTAGAGCGTCTTGACACAAGAAATTAACTTTAAAGGAAAGGAAGGGATTCCATTAAGATTCAATCAAAGAAAATCAAGGTTTCAAGAACCATGAGAATATTTTCTTTTGTCTTATTTTTTTCTTGTTGTTTATAGTTTCTCTTACCTTAATATAAATTAAATTAGGATAAATCCATATGGGATGAACTTTATACACAATTTTTATTACGAATTATGCATAATTAATTATTATAATTGGTTTAAAATATGCTAGTGTTTGATTCAATTTCGAATTTCATATATAAAGATTGAGAAATCATAGGTTTGAATAAATCATGGCATGAATAATAAAAGTTGCATGGAATCTTAGAGAGAGGACTACATAAATCTTTTGAGTTAAAGCCAAACCTATTATAAAAATTTATAAAACAAGTTAATGCATTCTTAGGGATTTTAATTAGAAAAAGATGTCATTTAATTAACTTAAGGATAAGAGCTTTATTTCTTGAGAACAAATATGGTTGTAACTTTAAAGTTTCTATTGTTTAAAAAAAACTAGGTTTAATCATTGAATGAAGATAGATTTAAGCATAGGAAGGTTCCAGGGGAAATTCTTATTTGGATCTTATTTATCTTTGATTGCTTTATTCTTGTCTATTGTTTTGGTTTGTTATTTTAGAATCAAACTTTTTGTTTAGTTAATTATATATTTTAAATCAATTGTTTATTTTTAAAAATCAGATAATAGAAATATAACTAATAATAGTATTTGTGGTCCTCGTGAGATTAGGATTGAGACTCATATTCACCTAAACTACACTATAAGAATAATAAGTAAATTTGCCTAGTAAGCTTTATCATAGTTTTAATCATAGATATTATGTCTCTTGGGATCTTTTCTCTCCATCATATAACCTTCCTTTAGCCTATGTTTTAAATTATATCGTCATCTATAGATTGTTCGAGGTCATGTTTAGTCAAAAATTATATTTTATTCATGTTTTTACTTATAAACTCCTCCAATTCTTAGATACCTCATTCCTCAAGCAACTAGATCACAATAACCTAAAATAAGATATAAAACTAATTAAATCAAGATAATTTGGATATTAAACATAACTAATTATATATATGTATATATATATATCATACCCATCACTATTCTCCTTAATATTTTGTGCTTGTAATTTAAGATTCTATATAAATTATTTTTAAAATTTGTGCTTTTATATTAAAGTCTAAAATTTTAATAAGCACTTAGTTTACCATCTCTTATTGGTATAACAAGGATTAACAACTTTGGGCCTATATTTTTAATGGTAGAAGCTTAGGGTCTTACCTTATTGTCATTATGTTGTTTTTTCTTTTGTGTATGCTTTTTTTCATTAGTTTAAGTATATATTTATTGACTAAGTTTTAAGTCTAATATATAATTTTAACTTTATGTCCAACATATCATTAGGCATATCAAATCAGTATATACTTTGGGTTAACCTTAATGGTTTAGGCTTAACAATTTTCTTAAAGCCCTTTTAGTCTCTATATCACTTTAAGCTCATTGGCACTCTTTTGCTAGATTTAAAAGTTTAAAATCATAGGATATATAGACCTATTAAACATAAGATTAATGAGTTAATTTGATATAAATGGAAAATTGTCATTTGATTTTTATTTATGATAGATAATTTAACGCTCATACATTTATAAGTTTAAAAGTTTTAAGTTTAAAATCATTCTTAAAGTCCATTAGTTTAAAACTTTTATCCCATTTTAGTTATATGTGTTAGATGATCTAGATTCATTCTTGTTTTCCAAACAAGTAAGTGGTAGCTTGTTTTGAAGATCCAATTGCAGTATATCAAATAGTTATCAAAATTCGAACTTTTATAAAGAAGTCAATACTAGACTTGGCCCAAAAGGGCCTGCACTTAGAACCAAAATTTATAAAATCTCTTATGAACATGTTTGATTTTTAGGGGCTTGATGCGATTCTCCAAACCGTAAAGAATCCTAAAAATAACTTTCATTTATTTCAAATGCATGGAATGTGATTATATGCTAAGAACAAAAGGAGGGACTAGTCAATTCCAAAATCTAAAATTAAGCAAAATTTGTGATTAGCAAACTAGCAAGCAATTAAAGTTTTGGCCAAATCAGAATAGAAAGCAATTAAAAGCCCCAATTGATAAAATGTAAAATGGAAAACCTAGTTTCTATTAATTCTAAGCCATCATCAATATCAAACATTTAGACCAAAAATCAAGTCATCAATCAAACTAGACCTTATTAATTTCAATCATACTTCCAATCATACTTTTCCAAAACCTATGTCACCAGTATGAATTGAAAGTTTAGGACTAAATTTTGATTCCAGATCAAACTAAGCTTAGTGAAGTCAAATCACTATTATACTCAAGTCTAAGCATATCTTAAAGAAAGTTAAACTAAGCCTAATCAAGTCCCATTGCATGTCCACCAAGAACAAGTCAAATTCAATTATCAAATTAGTTTAAACATTAGTGAAATATGTTTAACAAAGTTAAACATTTGTTTAAAATTAATCATCAAGCTCAAAATTGTTCTAAAAATTAAAACTTTCCAAGTAATCAAGTCAAAGCCCACTATGAGCCCAAAGCACAACTTAAACTAGACTCAAAGATTATTTAAAAGTCCAAATCAAAAGTTGCAAGCCCTAATCAATTCAAGCTGTATGTATCCAATTAAGTGCCTATTTTCATGGGCTTTTGGGAGATCAATAAGCACTTTTCTCTACCACAAAAGCCTTTTTTTTTTTGAAAAATGAGTGTTTGGAAGTAAAATAAAAAAGATACTTCTTTGATACATATGGCTTTTTAGGTAACCAAAATACAATTTTTTAAGAAGCTCAAATTTGGAGCTTATTAAAAAAGCCTCTCAAATGAGTTTTTTAGCTAGATTTTTCAAATCAATTAATGAGCATATTTTTAGTTTTATCCTTATGTTTTACACATAATTTTTAAAATACCTAGAAACTCATCTTCACATTTATCTTGCAAACTCATCTTCTCTAGTCTCTAGTCACATTTATTAAATAATATTTATATGCATAAATAATTTTTATTACAAAAAATATGGTTAAAATTAAAAGTTTTTTTTTATTTTTATGTTGTCAAACAATCTATTATATGAAGCTCTTTCAAAAAAGCTCATTTTTAAATGATAGTTAAACAATCAACTGAGTTCTTAAAAAAGTTCTTTTTAAAAAAAGATCTACAGAAAAAAAAAATCTACTAACAAAAGCTCTACTAGTATAAGCCCAATCAAACAGAAGCTATATCTAATAATGGAACTACCTGCTTACAAAGTTTAAGAAAATAAAGTCATTTGCTTTACATCACATTTTTAAATATAGAGAAAATTTTGAATTTCACTTGTAAATATTTATTATAGTGAGGGGGAGAGAGTTCATGATGTTGTAAATTATATTTGACAAATTTTACTTCTTTTAATTTTATAAATTACTACTTAATATATGAGTAATTCAAGTGACATCAAAATTGGTTCTGTCGGGTCCCACGGTGGGCGCCAATTGGTTCTGCCTGATTCTGGTGAGGCAGGACGCTATTGTTTGGATCCATGGGGTTGATTGTCTTGAGCGAGAGATCACCTGCAAAATAATAAAGGCATACTGGGGGTTGATAACCGGCAGGTCCCTCTGACGCTCAAGTTAGTCTTTTGTGAGGGTTTTGGTCGCTGTAAAACAGAGAAAATCAGGGTTCTAATTCTCGTACATGTATCATGGCAGAGTGGCATCTTATATATGGAATAGATGCTAGGTTTAGGTCTTTACGTAGGTTTTTACGTATGCATGGGGGTTTCTGTGAATGGGTCGTGGACGTGTGGACCTAGGCTTGGGCCTAGCACGACCGACCCCACTATAAGCCCCCTATTCCTCGAGTCTGACCAAGGAGAAGGGTCGAAGGAGTACATAAGGATCGTGCAGCTCGTCTGTGGGACAGCTCGTGGTAGGCCTGATCGGTCGGACATCAATGCATAGTATATGACAGCTCGTGATAGGATCGGTCGGTTGAGTGTCCCGATCGGTTGTCACTGATGCTTATTGCACGATAGCTCGTGCCAAGGTAGATCGGGTGAAAATCGACACTAAGCGCGTGAAGGCACTCGGTTTAATTATTACTGATGGCGCGTGCCCTCTGACAGATTTTCAGAATTTGAAACAAAACATCTTTGTAACCATTGTACAGTTGTTACATCTGTCCTTTCAACTACTGCGCCGCTATGGGTAACTGACAGCCCTAATTTGCATGGCCCAGATTTTGCCGCACGTTCAAATTCCATCAATATGCTAGCTCGGTGTCTTGTTATAAATGCTCGAGATTGACACACCTCTTTACTTTTTGGGCGCCCGATTTTTCAATCTTCGTTTCCTCTCTCCTTTATCTCCCTGTTTGCTGTCACAGAAATTTCCTCTCACTGTCAACCAAATCCATAGTTCCAGTCTCTAAACTAGGTACGTCTTTGTTCTTTTCCTCGTCTGTAAAAGTGATTTTCAATAAACATGTCAACTAGTTCTAGGAATGAATCTAGCTCCCCGTCTCCTTCTCCATTGCCTCCTCACCAGTCTTCGCTATCGGCCTCCTCGAGTGCTAGTGAGGAAGTAAGTACGGTTCTGATGGAGCTTCATCAAGAATCGGTCTTCGAAGAAACTTTACAGGTTGTTGGGTCGTTGGAGACAGCGGTGAAAGCGGTGGAAGCGCCGAAAGCCAGCGAAAATGAGGCGTCGGAGTTAAGAGGGAATGAGAAGGTTGGAGCGAGTGCCTGGAAGGATGGGAAAATCGTTGAGAAACTACCGAGTGACCCTTCAACGCTGATCGGAAAGGAGCTAAACTGGTCGATTATTAAGCATAATATCCCCTCGTCTTGGGGGCCTAGGCTGGCGGGATAGAACGAAAGGATTTATAGCAGCAGGGGTGGCTACTTTGCTGTGGCAGAGAGTTTTTTCTCGGTCGATGGTATGAGGCTTCCGTACGCCCCGATCGTCGATGAAGTATGGCGCGCCTACCACTTAGGACCGAGTCAGATTCTCCCAAATGGCTTGCGATTCATCAACGGTCTGGCCTTGCTGTGTCATAATTTCGAGTGTCCTCCATCGATCGGTGTTTTGCGGAACATCTTAAGGATGAACCAGAGCCCGATCGGCGGGGCCGGGATTCCTCACCTCTAGTATAAGGATGCGAGGTATCGTCCTGTTGTGACAGCAGGATCAATCAAATCGTGAAAAACGAAGTATTTATTCGTGAGGTCCCCAGGATCCACTTTTGAATGCTGACCGTGGAGGTATCCCCTAACCGAGCGATGGAATGACATCGCCGACCTACACCTTTCTGAGGAGGAATGGGAGGTGATCGGTAGGATCAAGACGCTCGGTCGATATTCTTTTGACAATCTCATTCTGGGGTATCGCGGGGGGGCCTCGGTCGATTCATTCCTGATCGATCCCCCGCCCTGAATTAGTGAGCTAGGAAAAGAAACTGCCCCCTCTGGTTGACTCCTCGTGGTTGAAATATTTACTGTATTTGTAAATATTGGTTTCAATTTCTAATGTCTCTATTGATGTGCAGCCATGGCAAGGCTTGACGATTTCGCCGGGTCCTCTCGTCCCCCTAAATCCAAAAGGCCAGCCATGGGGCCTAGAGCTTCTTCGAAGGTGAGGAAGCAAAGGAAGGAGGCAGAGGCTAGTGAAGATGTCGCTTAGCCAATGGAGTTAGACCGATCTATAGCGTTGTTGGCCCTTCCGTCCATTGAGGACCGTCCTGGCGTGTCAGCACCCTTGTCGATCCAGCCGATGAGTGTGGACCGAGCGGATTCAGAGGAGGAAGAGATGGAGCCGCCACTTAAAAGGAAGAGGACCTCTCGGAGCGCTGGTCGATCATCCAGTCAGCTGGAGAGTGAAGTGGGGGAAAAACAAGCGCCCCGATTGGATAAGGGCAAGGGGAAAGAGCTAGCTTCCGGCGGTGGAAAATGGGAGCCCACGATCAGTCTTGATAGGACTGTATCTCTTAGGGACGTCAACGTCGCTCTGCACATTGCCCAGAGGGCTGTTCCCCTACGGACGAGAGGTTTTTGGATACACTGGACGATAAAGAACTGGTGGCTAGTCTCATCCGCGGCTGTACCAGGGATATGGCGTTCGCCTCTGCGATGTATCAACGTCTTGATCAGCTCTATGAAATGAGGTGAACAATGGACCGGGAGGTCCAGGACCTTCTGGGGCAAGTTAATACTCTAAGAGCTGAATTTTCAGAGGCGAAGGAGGAGAAAGACGTCTTACGAGCCCAACTCTCTTAGATGGAGGAGAAGAATATTTTGAAGGAAGAGAAAAGCATTTTGAGGGCTCAACTTGCTTCGGGGGAGGAGGAGAGGGGTAGAATGCTTGCTTCCCGGGCCGAGCTGGAGAGTGAATACCGGATGTCGCAGCTCCGCATTGAGAGCCTAAGGAGGAAGGTGGTCAACGCCACTTCAAGGGTGCGATTAGAGGAGGAGCTTTGTTTGAAAGCCTTCCGACAGTGTCACGAGGCGCAGACAGAGAAAATAGAGGTCGAGAAGAAAATGCTGGAGCTGTAGGGTTCCATCAAGGAGCAAAGAATTGAGGCGATCAAGAGATGGAAAGAGCGGTATTTACAGGGGGAGTGTCTGGAGTTTGCCTGTGACTTGGCTCTTTCCATCTTGAGGAGCTGCCACAACTTTTGCGTACCTGACGGGTCGGAGGGTCCTTTATTCGAGGATTATGCCGAGCCGATGCTTCCCACCGCTCTCGGCCGTTCTCTATAAGAAGTGAGGGAGAACGAATGTCGGTTCTGGATGAGGAGCTAGACCTTAACTTGGATGAGGAGGACGAACGATCTCTCGGGGATGTCTCTCTAGTTCTTCCTGTAGACTTTTGTCCTGCCTCGGTTGCTTTGCCGACCTCCCCTTCTGTCGATCCGGCTACTGGCCCTTCCTCCCCCGCCGAAGGGTCAAGATGATTTTTTCCTTTTCAAGGCTCATCTGGTCGGGCTTATGACCAGAACGTAAATTCAAGGAAATGAAGTTTTTATTTTTCATATGTCGTGTTAAAATTGGACGATCTTTTTCATTAGCAGGTAGTGGGCGAATGCACTTGATGTGCGTGGATCGGTCGTAATGTCTGAGAGAGTCATGGTCGACCGAGGCAATAGAGTTTGACCATACGATTGTGAGGCCGATCGATCCAAGATTTTTGCTCTCGGTATCGCCTGGTTCCAAGGATCTTGTCTTGGCAACCTGGCCTAGCGGTATCGAGGTTAAGCGATCCAAGATCTTGTCTTGGCATCGCCTGGTTCCAAGGATCTCGTCTTGGCAACCTGGCCGAGCGGTGTCGAGGCCAAGCAATCCAAGATCTTGTCTTGGCATCGCCTGGTTCCAAGGATCTCGTCTTGGCAACCTGGCCGAGCGATGTCGAGGCCGAGCGATCCAAGATCTTGTCTTGGCATCGCCTGGTTCCAAGGATCTTGTCTTGACAACCTGGCCGAGCGGTGTCGAGGCCGAACGATCTAAGATCTTGTCTTGGCATCGCTTGGTTCCAAGGATCTCGTCTTGGCAATTTGGTCGAGCGATCCAAGATCTTGTCTTGGCATCGCCTGGTTCCAAGGATCTTGTCTTGGCAACCTGGCCGAGTGTGGTCGAGGCCGAGCGATTCAAGATTCATCTTCTCGGCATCGCCTGATTCCAAGGATCTTGTCTTGGTAACCTGACCGAGCGATGTTGATGGAATCTTCTCCTTTTGAACAGTTTAGCGAGATTTTGCTTGCCAAGAAATTTGAACATTTATTGACGATGATAGGGCGTAGGCCGTTAAAAAACCTGACTGAAAGGGCCAGGAAAAAGGTACCCACAAGTTGTGTATAAGGGTATAAATAATAATAAACGAAGAAACAGGTGAATTAAAATAAAGCTTATCTATTGGTAGAACGTCCTCAGGTTTTGAGAATTCCAAGGCAACGGTAAAATCTTCCCGTTCGTATCGCACAGGATGTACGAATCGTGTCCGGCTTGTTTGACCACTTGATAGGGTCCTTCCCATGTCTGACCGAGTTTTCCAGGATGCTTTCCAGTTGCCTCGGCCTTTCGTAGAACGTACCCACTGACCTTTATGTCGACCGGTCTTCTTCATCCAGTATAACCCGCTGAGTCTCTTCTGAAGGGTTCATCCTCTCGATTTATTCGTCGGCTCTTGCGTTGAGGAAACTTGTTAAAACTACCGTCCCATCAAGGGTCCTCGTTTATGCTATGTAGCACTCCCTAGCAATTCTTTGGTGGCCCCTGAGGTGTTGGGAACTTCATCGCTTGATAGTAGGTTGAGATAACTGCTCTGAGGGAGTTTTGGGTAGCTCTTCCTATTATTGTGTTATATGCTCCGCCAAATTTCACGACCAGGAATTCGACTTTCCTCTCTTTTTGACATGGCCTTCGTCCAAATTTTACTTTCAAAAAGACTCGGGCAAATGGGTAGGCTGATGCTCCAGTTACCCCTTTAATAGGTCCCTCTATTAGCAATAGTTGCTCTTCCGGTATTTCCATATGCCTAAACGCATCATAATATAGCAGGTCGACCGAGCTGCCTGTGTCGATCATTACCCGCTTCACCTTACTACCATCTATATTCAAGGTGGTCACTAAAGCATCATCATGAGGACAGCTAACACCTTCCAGGTAAGATTCGTCAAACGAGATCGCCTCATTAACTTACAGATTTTTTGTTGCTGATTGACCCTCAGCGATCTGCCTAGCATATCACTTCCTTCCTTTGACGATGGATCCCCCTGCTGTGCTATTGCCAAAAATCATGTTGATGACCCTGACTGGTCGGTCATCCTACTATCCGGTATTTCTGTCATCTCTAGCCCTGGACTGTCCTCTCGTACCGCATCGATCGTCCATTTTCCCAATCTGCCTTTCGCCATCATTCTTGTGTTGTCTCTATGGTTTTCGCCAATTGTCAGACCGACCGCTCCTACCCTCATTCTTCCGTTCGGCATTTGTACCGTACTTCAAGAATCTGTGGAGCTTTCCCCTCTGAATAAGGGATTCGATTTCCCGTTTAAGTCCAAACAATCCTCCGTATCATGACCCACATCTCTATGAAATCGGCAATATAGATCGGGGTCTCTCTTTTTTAGGGTAGTTTTCAAGTTATTAGGCTTTCGGAGGGGTTCCCCTTCTGCTCTCATGGATGTCAGTACTTCCGCATATCGTCTGTTGAGTGGGGTGAATAATTCTCGTCGATGTCCCTGTCGATCGGTCGACTTTCTCTAGCTCGACTGATCCTTTCGTCGCTTGTGTGAACTATCTGTTCTGTCATTTGGCGAACGATCATCCGCCCTACGCTTCGTATTTTTCAGCACTTCTTCGAGCTGGATATATTTATCCGCCCTGTTTCTTATCTCCTGGATAGATCTGGGATGATCGAGGGCTAATGACTTTTTGAACTCCTCATCCCTCGTGTTGCTCATAAGTGCGACCAACATGGATGAGTAGGTGAGGTCAGGGACTTCGACAGCTTCGTTGTTAAATCGAGTGATGAACTTCCGTAAACTTTCATTCCTTCCTTGGGTCAACTGCATCACTTCCAAGGCAGTCTTCTGCGGCCGTTTACTTGTGGCGAACTGGTTGAGAAATAGCGATTTAAAGTCCTTAAAACAAGTGATGCAGCTCGGAAGTAAACTGTTGAACCATCGTCGAGCTCCTTCTTGAAAGGCGGTACAAAATGCCTTACATTGAATGGCGTCGGGAATGCAATGTAGGTTCATCATCGACTGGAAGTGCTGCAGATAGTCTAGGGGATCGGTCTTTCCAGTATATTTTTCAGGCGTCAGTATTTTGGTGCCGGCAGCTGGGAGGCTATCCAAGATTGCTGGGATGAAGGGAGAGCTATATTGCGATGATGGATGATCCAGACGGGAGTTCATAGCCACGTTGATCCGATCGTCCACGATCTTTTCTAGGGCTTCAGCAGAATGGCGATCGGCTATCATACCAATCTGTCTTGCGGGTGTCTACGGTCGTTCCTGCTGAGACTGTAAAATTTGACGAATTAGTAGATCAGCCGCTTCCTCGATCTGTTTTCGGGTGAGGGAGGTTTGTTGTTATGCAGGAAGATTTGCGTCTAGGGGGCACTGGGAATTTGGATGCGTATTGGTCTCAGCATTATCCTCCAGGGCTACACTCTGCTCTTCTTGATCTGGATTCTGAGGTTGTGGTTGATCATTCGGGTGCGAAGATTGTGTGCGAGAATCATGGTGTGTCGGCGGGAGAGTGGCAGGTAACTGCAAACCCATCTGCTGTAGCGCAAGTGCCGCAACGGCGGCTATATCAGGGTTGGCTACTGCCGCCTGACTGATCTGCGTATTTTTGGACGTGGTACCCTAATGTCGGGCCCCACGGTGGGCGTCAACTGGTTCTGCCTGATTCTGGTGAGACAAGACGTTACCGTTTGGATCCATGAGATCGATTATCTTGAATAAGAGAATACCTGCAAAACAGAACAAGACACTCAGGGGGTTGATAGCCGACAGGCCCTCCGACACTCAAGTTAGTCTTTTAGGTGAAGGTTTGATAACTATAAGCAGAGAAGCTAGGGTTCTGATCTCGTACTTTTATCATGGTAAAGTTATGCCTTATATATGAAACAGATGCTAGGTTTAGGTTTTTACGTATGCATGGGAGACTTCCACCTGCGAATGAGCCATGGATGTGTGGACTAAGGCCTGGGCCTAACATAGTCGATAGAAATAGGGTCATTCCTTGAGGGGTGGACCGATCGGTCCATGAGTCGTCTTGAGTGAGTTCGGGCCTAGCGCGACCGACCCAACCACACATTAACAACTATGGAGCACGATGTTGAATTTATAGACAGGGGTCTCTACAAGACTTATGACAATCAACGTTAATATGTAATAGTAAAATTGGAAATTTATCAATTAAATTTGACACAATTTTCTTCAATTCAGTATAATTTTCATCATTCTTTCAATGTAACATAGCCTATACCAATACCATTATGGTAAAAAGAAGTTCTGCAGGGTTGTTATTGCCGTTGTGCGACATAAAGGAACGATGGAACATATTGGTCAGTTCCAGCGACGAATCCAGGATTTTAGTCTTGGGGGGCGAGGGGGATCGGCAGGGGAAAATATGTAAACATTCATACATAATTAACATAGTATTCCTAACAAAAAGAAGTCACTA
>JANJEY010000008.1:32473816-32487454 GCA_024703695.1 Erythroxylum cataractarum | reverse complement strand
TGATCCCTCTGTATAAATTCATTGTACAGCTTATCAATAAAAGTTACGTCAGTTTCACTATTCTCTCAAATTTTTCATGGTATCAGAGCTTCCCTGACTAATCGTCCACCCTCTGCTATGGCTTCTTCTTCTTCTTTCACAACAGACACCAGCAATGTTACACCCTTTTCAGCTTCCCTTGATTTCTCAGCCCTAGCCAAAACTCTCAACTTTAATCTACCATTAAAGCTTGATCAAACCAACTTTCTGAACTGGCGTCCCCAAGTATTGGCTGCTATACGCGCCTTAGATTTAGAGATGTATATCTCGCCCGATCATGAATGTCCTCCAGCCCTGATTCCCTCTCCTCATCATGACTCTTCTGCTGCTCCTGTTTTCATCCCTAACCCTGCACACAAGTCATGGACAAGAGTGGATCAGTTACTGTTATGCTGGTTACTCACTACTATTGGTGAGTCCGTTATTGGACAAGTAAATCATGCCAGCTCTTCCAAAGAGCTTTGGCAAATATTGCTCCGCCTTTATGCGCAGACCTCCCTTGTTAAGGTCTTGCAGCTCAAACAAAAACTCTCCTCTCTACAGAAAGGAGCCTCCACCATTTCTGAATATATTCAGCAAGTCAAGTCTATTGGTGACTCTCTTAAGGTGGCAGGGCATGCTGTTTCTGAACAAGAACTAATCCTTAGTGCTCTCAGTGGTTTGGGTAGTGAGTATGATTCGGTAGTGGTAATGTTAACTAATTCTCTCGCCCTTTCCTCTCTTCAGGATGTTCTTTATACTCTCATGATGCATGAAACTAGACTTGAGCAACAACATGCTCATTCTCAAATCTCCCTCTTGAACACCACTGCCAACATGGCAACTTACTCTCAACACTCCCCTCATGTTTCTACTGGTGGTCGGGGACCCTATCGTGGGAGAGGACATAGAGGTCGAGGGGGTAGATCTAATAAAGTCTCTTGTCAGCTTTGCAATCGCCCAGGCCATCATGCTCTCAAGTGTTACAAACGCTTTGACACTAATTGGCAGGGCCACCAATCTCACCACCCTCCTCAGCAGTCCACTCCTCCCAATCGACAAGCCTACATTGCTCATCAGACCACTCCACCCAATGCTTCGAATACAGCCTCTGATCCTAATTGGTTTGTTGACAGTGGTGCCACCAACCACGTCACAGCTGACCTTTCTAATCTTACTATTCAGCATCCTTACACTGGGAAAGAACAGCTAGCTATTGGTAATGGTTCTAAACTCCCTATCTCCAATGTTGGCTCTTCCTATCTGTCTTCATCTTCTATTTCTCCCATCAAGTTAAACAATATTCTTCATGTCCCTAACATTACCAAAAATCTATTGAGCATTTCACAATTAACAAAGGATAATCATATTGTTGTTGAATTTACTGACTCTTGTTGTGTTTTTAAGGACAAAACTACAGGGAGGACTCTACTTCGGGGGCTGCTCCAGAATGGCCTATACAGCCTTAGACCAGACTCTCCTCAATCATGGCCAATCCAATCTTCATCTTCTACATTTTACTCTGCTTTAGCAGCTGAATCAAGTGTAAATGAGTGGCATGCTCGTTTAGGGCATCCCAATGCTACTGTATTGAAACACATTTTACAATCAATGAACTATACTTTTCAGTCTCCTAATTCTTCTTTCAAATTTTGTGATTCATGTCAATATGGCAAGCACCACAAACTACCCTTTCAAACACATGCAATTTCTGCTACACAACCTTTAGAAATAGTTTATACAGATGTTTGGGGTCCTAGTCCTCTCCCTTCCACCGCTGGCCATAGATACTATCTCATCTTTGTTGATGCCTTCTCTAGATTCACTTGGTTGTATCCACTCAAACACAAATCAGAAACTATGGCAGCCTTCATCCAATTTAAATCTTTTATTGAATTACATCTAAATCATAAAATCAAGGCCTTACATAGTGACATGGGAGGGGAATTCACAGTCTTAAAACCTTTTCTTACTGCTCATGGCATTCAACCCCGTTTCAGCTGCCCTTACACCCATCAGCAAAATGGGATTCCTGAACGCAAACATAGGCATGTGACTGAAACTGGACTCACTTTGCTTTCTCATGCTCATCTACCTCTCAACTTTTGGTTAGAGGCTTTTCAAACAGCCACCTATCTCATCAATTATCTACCTACACCTGTACTCGGATATCAATCTCCATTTCAAAAATTATACAACAAAATTCCCTCCTACACTCATCTTAAGGTTTTCGGCTGTGCTTGCTTCCCCTTTCTCAGATTCTACAACAAACATAAATTTGGCTATCACACTAGCAAATGCATTTTTCTAGGTTATAGTCCTACTCACAAAGGTTACAAATGTCTACATCCTTCTGGTCACATCTACATCTCTCGCCATGTCACTTTCAATGAGCATGACTTTCCCTACCCCATCTTGTTTAACTCTCCTCCTTCATCTGTCACTTCTCCCTCTAGTCTACCTCTTTCCCTCCTCACAGATACCCTACAGGTCATTTCAGTGCAGCCTCCCACGGTGGATCCTTCTCTGCAGTCTTCTCCTTCTGAACCCTCAAATCAGGTAACTTCTTCTCCTTCTTTTTCAGCACCTGCATCCTTTTCTCCTAACCTTTCTGCTCCTCCTAGTGTTTCCAATTTTCATCCTATGCAGACTCGGTCTAAGAGTGGCATTTTCAAGCCAAAGGTCTACACTACATCTCTTTCTTCTTCACCTCACAAATTCTCTGCGCCTACCTCACCAGCTGTTGCTCTCTCTGATCCTAAGTGGCACCAAGCAATGACTGACGAAGTTCAAGCCCTACAGAACCATCACACTTGGCATTTGGTCCCTTATGACTCCTCTAAACCAATTCTTGGCACTAGATGGGTGTTTCGCATCAAATATGACTCTACTGGGGCCATTGCCAAATACAAGGCCCGGTTTGTAGCTAAGGGGTTCAATCAAACACATGGCCTCGACTTTACCGAAACCTACAGCCCAGTAGTTAAGTCCTCAACCATTCGGGTCATCCTATCTCTTGCAGTCAGTCATCATTGGGCTATTCAACAAGTGGATATTAACCATGCATTTCTCAATGGCCATTTAATTGAAGAAATCTACATTCGTCAGCCTGAAGGATTTGAAGATCCCACTTTTCCTAATCATATCTGCCGCCTAAATAAGGCTCTCTATGGTCTTAAGCAAGCTCCCCGAGCTTGGTACACCACTCTTAAGAAGACTCTTCTCCAATGGGATTTTCACCAATCCCTCTCTGATACTTCCCTCTTTTACAGATCTGTCAATGGTACTGTCCTACTCCTACTCATCTATGTTGATGACATTCTAGTCACAGGCAACTCCCCTACAGCTATCAACTCAATCATCATGCAATTAAATACTAAATTTGCACTGAAAAATCTTGGCAATCTCAATCACTTTCTTGGCTTTGAAGCTTACAGAAATGAGTCAGGATTATACCTTTCTCAGCGCCAGTACACGCTGGATATTTTGGCCAGAACCAATATGCTGAACTGCTCTCCTTGCTCGACTCCCCTGGCCACTGGCACCAAGCTTTCCGCTGATGATGGTCCTTTGTTCACCAATCCCACTCTCTATCGCAGCACTATCGGCGCTCTTCAATACCTGTGTCACACCAGACCAGACATCAGTTATGTCGTCAATCGACTCAGTCAATTTCTCTCTACTCCTCACGACTCTCACTGGGTTGCTTGCAAACGGGTGTTACGGTATCTCAAGGGTACCACAGATTACGCTCTCGTCTTTCGGCCCTCAGCTAATCCTCTCTCTCTCGACGCATATAGCGACTCTGATTGGGGTGGTAATCCAGACGATAGGAAGTCGACAACTGGGGGTTGCGTCTTCCTAGGGGGTAACTTAGTGTTCTGGATATCAAAGAAACAAACTACCGTGGCCAGATCTAGCACCGAAGCTGAGTATCGTGCCCTAGCTCAAGTCTCTACAGAAGTGATTTGGTTGCGCTCACTGTTAAAGGAACTCGGTTTCACTCTCAAAAATACACCTATTCTCTGGTGTGACAACAACGGAGCACGATCTCTAGCCCTAAATCCGGTGTTCCATGCTCGAACAAAACACATCGAAATCGATGTGCATTTCATCCGAGACAGAATAGAGAAGAAGGAGTTAGAAGTTCGCTACATACCCACCGAAGATCAAGTTGCTGACTTACTTACCAAGCCTCTCACGACGGTCAGATCGGAGGCTCTGCTGTCCAAGCTCAATGTCGCCGTTCACCCCCATTTTCGCTTGAGAGGGGCTGATGAAAATGAAACTTGTGGATCGGATCCTCATCTAACCCAACCAACATACAGTAAACAGTCCAAACAGCAAAAGATAAAATCAGAAGCCCAAACCCACACTAATGTTTTCTAGAGAATTCCATTCTACCCACATACACCTGTATAGCACACACACGGAATCTCCACCCAATAAAAATCTAGTGTAATGATAATATGTCAGAATCTGTTACATTTTATAGCCATTGAATTATAACAACTTAAAACCAATGGATCAGATTTATTGATCCCTCTGTATAAATTCATTGTACAGCTTATCAATAAAAGTTACGTCAGTTTCACTATTCTCTCAAATTTTTCAACTACTAGATAGGTTAAGTTTTGAGAGTCATATTATAAAGAGTAGTAATAGTTTAGAAGTTGAACGTGGAAGTAGCCATAAAACATTGAATGGGTGGGAGAAGAAGTAGCAAGAGCAAAGGCAAGTGATTTAACACTAGACTCGCTCGCTAATATTAGGTGGCAAAGGGGTAGAAGTGGAACAAAATGGCAGGGTCTCTGAAGATGAGTAGCTGTAATAGTGGCGATTGCATGTGGTGTTTGAAAATTAAACACAGGGATTTAGCATCAGCGATGGCAGGTGAGAGAAGCAAACAACAAAACATGTTTTAAAAAGAAAAGAAGTCTGTGCTGTGCAACCAGTCCGTCTCCCGAGGAAATAAATAAAAAGGAAAAAGAAAAAAGAAAAGCAAGCATATGAGTCGGGGCTGTAAACTTGGACGCTAATACATTTGCACACACACCCCCCAGCGACAATCTTGGCTAGATCGATTCCTAAGGGGTTGAATTTGGAACCCCATTTCTTTTCTTATTTTACACTTCAATTACCTTTTTATCCATCTTCCCTTTCCATATTTACTCCGTCACTTCACTCTTTTACCCTCCCACGCTGGACGCTACTATCCTCTCATAGTTACAAGCCCAACTCCGTCAACCGTCGCATTTATTCGCAGTATATAATTCTCTTACATTGTTGTATTCCATATGTACATTTCATATCACCGTTAATCAAATATTATATTGTTTTTGCACCTACACAATTGATATGATTAATAAGACTAAGAAAGCAAATAATCTGTGAAATTCAAAGCCTATATATATTTTCAGCAGAAAATAGTTTAGATTTTACAGAGGATAAAACTGTTAAGTCTCGGGTAAGGAAAAGGGCATCAAGGTCACTTTGGAGCGGATTTTCTTTTTAATGTTTTTTTTAAATTTTCTTATTTCAGCTACTCTCTACTTTTTATTTATTTTCCTCGTCAAAATCCTCCATTTTAGTTTGTCCGACTGTCGCGTGTAAAACCTCACCATTACACATTTTCCTCACTCCACTCTCTATCTTAACTCTTAACCTCATTTTCTTCCAACAAACAAAAACAAATCCATAACAGACTATGGAAGCTCCTGAATTCTATCAACATCAGACAGCCGAATTCCCAAACGAAAAGCACCATTCTTTTGAGCCTAAGCCCAGTGGCGGAGGCGACCATTTCATCGTGGAGGACCTCTTAGACTTCTCCAATGAAGACGCCGTCGTTACTGAAGCTAGTGGTGGCGGTGGTTGTGCTGCCTTTGAGAGTACAGCCACAGACTCTTCCACTGTTACTGTTGTGGATAGCTGCAATTCCTCCACGTTCTCGGGATGCGAGCCCAGCTTTAATTGCGATATTGGGTCCCGCAATTTTACCGACGCTCACTTCTGCGGCGACCTTTCCGTCCCGGTAATTCCCATACATCACGCATGCATGAAGCATGATACAGAGAGCTTCTAATAATTGTCCTATGACGCTTATAACGCCAATCCACGTATATTGCTTTGATGTTCATTACCATTATGTATAAATTTCCGTTTTCTGAGTTCTGGCGGCAGGTTTCCAAGAAAACTTCTATATTTCGTATAACTAGAAAAAGAGAAAGAAACAGAGAGATGAGATAACGATCTAAGACAAGAATTAGTTTCATTCATGTTCGTATAACGCTTTTCATGGATTTCCTGATAGTACTAGTTGGGAAACTTCATTCATGTCCACTGTTTCATTCTGGAACTTCACATGTTTGACAAACAAACCCGACATTTCATTCAAATGAACAGTATGAGCGTTGTAATTTAATTAGTGTCGAAAGGATAATTATTTAGCAATTTCATTTCTGATTATGGAATATCTTTCTGACGAAACAGTACGAGGATTTGGCTGAGCTTGAATGGTTGTCCAATTTCGTGGAGGAATCATTCTCCAGCGAGGACTTGCAGAAGCTCCAGCTTTTATCCGGCATGAAAGCTCGAGGAGCAGGAGATTCTTCCGAAACACCAAGTTTCCAACCGGACTGTATCAACAGCAAAAACATCATAGGCAGCGCCTCCGCCACAGTGGGCAACAACAGCCCAATATTCCATGCCGACATGTCGGTCCCCGCCAAGGCCCGTAGCAAGCGTTCGCGAGCAGCCCCATGCAACTGGGCGTCCCGGCTCCTACTCCTCTCCCCAGCAACCTCAGCATCGTCGGAGCAGGATAACGGCGTCGTTGTGGGGCCTCCTCCGCGTCAGCAGCCTAAGACCCTGAAAACGGGGGCACCCAAAAAGCGTAGCGGTGGCGAGGGCGGCGTTGAAGGGCGGAAGTGCCTACATTGCGCCACCGACAAGACACCTCAATGGAGGACGGGTCCCATGGGGCCAAAGACGCTGTGCAACGCCTGTGGGGTGAGATACAAGTCGGGTCGGCTGGTGCCAGAGTACCGACCTGCAGCGAGTCCAACTTTTGTGCTTACAAAACACTCGAACTCGCACCGTAAGGTGCTTGAACTCCGGCGTCAAAAGGAGATGATGAGGGCCCAGCAGCAGCAGTTTCTGGAGACCACCATGATGTTCGATGTATCGAACGCCGATGATTACTTGATTCACCAACACGTGGGCCCTGATTTCAGGCAGCTCATTTAGCAGGAGCCATTTTAGCGCGCAAAATCGTTTAGTTAGTCAGTCCTTTTTTCTCTTGCCTAATTTTTTAGGGGCTAATTTTCCCTAACTTTCTTTCAAAATTTTGCTCTTTTCCTCCCTTCTTTTTTTCTCCTTTCCCAAAATTGTTGCAATTTAGATCTCTTGAAACTTAAAATTTTCCATTAATCAGGTTGCTTTTGCTTTTACCTATTCTTTTGCATGCTTTTTCTTCCTCCCTTTTGGACTTGATCACCATGCCATTCTGATTTCTGTTCAATGAGACTAACATCACTACTTTCAGGTCGATATAAGCCTGATAATGATGATTCTCTACACTACTTACAGTAGTAAGAGAACCAATACTTCCAGTGAAAGTCAAGGCAGTTTCAGGGTTGAGGAATAATGAATTTATTCTATTCCAATCACAACTCAGACGGACAAGTTCTTACGGTAACCCATTTCTTGCCACATGATGGCTCTCCTGATTGACATATATACATAATCAGAATCATGAGTCATTTCCAGTTTCCTCCTTGGAAAGTATTAAGCATTTCATGATTTCTCATAATTGGTAATCACCTAATGTGTCACTTGAGAGCGGTCCCATCGTTTCTCAGTCCACGACAGGTCTGGTTTCACCGATTAATATGATGACCAGTACACTTTGAAAATTACCGCCTGCAACAGCATATATGATAATATGAATCTAGTATTAACACTAGCTCTGGATTGTTAATATTACTACATATTAAAATTAAATAATCTCAATCATGTCTTCATCCACTAAGTCACCTTTCAACCAGTATTGTGAAAGGTGTGAGAACTGAGGAATATACCCGAGGTGGCTCCGGGGTGAGGTTGTAATGATTCATCATTCATGGGATTAGACATAGAATTGGCAGAAAAGAAAAGCTCGGACTTTGTCAGTTAATTGTGAGACTTTTAAGTAAAAAGAAAAAAGAATAACCTTTAGCATGTGGCAAACAAAGTGATCATTTGACAATTTCCATTTGCTGACATCTTGGCTTTCTCTACTTTGACAGCTCTCCAACTCTAAATCCCGTAAACAAACCCTTCTTCTTTGATTTTTACCTTTAGTTAGAATGCGTAACTTGAACATATGCTTTTTACTGAAAATCATGTACAAATAAGGACAGGTGACAGTAACCTTTCCTTCCTCCTTGTCTGTCGAGTAGTAGTGAAGCAAATAATGCGCACAGAAGATCGGAACACGAGTATCAAGAACGTAAACTTGGGCTAAAAACTAGGAGCACGCACGTGAACAGACTATTGCCTCATTATTGCTATCCACATGAATTTCAGTGTAACAAAGCCCTGGTGGTCGCCGGTGAGATTAGGTTGTTTCCAGAGAATGTTAGAAAGTGGGAAGTCAGGTTTTTCGCATCGTTTGCTTGCTGCTAATTCGAATCCGATTGGAGATTTTGCATGTTTCTTTTCTTTTTCATGAATTTCCACGACTTATAATTAATGCGTATATGTAAATAGGAGAGCAATTTATATAAACAATGTTTCCAAGATTTCCAGACTGTGTCTGTAGCGTGCGATTATCATTATTTCCCCTACTCTTCAAGTTTACTGGGACCAATGCTTCTTTGATTCTCATTTCAATTCAGGTATGTTTTATGACAAACATCCTGATGAGAAATTAAACAATTGAATTGGAAAAGGCTGTTTCTTTAACTTGAAATTGTGAATATGAACTCCATCGATAATACATCCTCCCACCGTAAATTCTATTATTTTTCAATACGAAATCATTAAAAATCAATGTAAGTAATAAGGCCAAGAATTCAATTGCATGCTATGAAATTTGTTCGTCAACTTTATCCCTCTGAGCTTATTTTTATTTAACAGAGAAAAGATCTATTCTCGAGGTCGCTATTAATTTTTTTCTCACATGCTGGCTGAAAGATTCTGTTATATAGGATCTGGTTTCTTTTTGAAAATAATGTACAGCTCAATAAAAAATGTAGATAATGTGTTAAAAATGTATTTTCTCTTCTCAGAGACACGTACATTAGATTGGTGTGGATTTAATATTTGATATTGGGGTTAATGGTAACAGTTGACAATACTCGAGTATATACGCACGATCCCAGGCATTGGTACCTGTTCTGCTTATTTTATACATCTATCTTTGGGTGATATCTCCTCACATCACCGTTGTTAAAATTAAATAATTCCACGTTGTAATTATATTAAGATTTTCCACTTCTGAATTTTACTTCTTTTTATCTTCGATCATCTTCTCTTGCCAGAGTATGCAATTACAATGGAGAACTGTGGTATCGAACAGAAACAACAACTCACATAATGATCTCTCTCTATCGATACACCAACATATAATAATATTAATTATAGGCTTTAGCGGAAGCAAGGTTTGCGGTGGTCACATGCCTTGTGCACTCTATCTTAAGCTTGGTAAATGCACTCTTTGGGCCAGTTTTCTACTTGTCTTTGTAATTAAGCCGAGTACCTTCTACTTTTATAAAAGACCAGTTTCAACACTTTTACTTAAATATATAATCGGGTTAACAGATGAACAAATGGTGAGAGGATATGTAATTGATCTACCCAAAACATTGAATGATTGATTATGTTTGTTTGTTAACTAAAAGATTTCAATTCGACTAATTAACGTGGGAACCAGGGACTCGACGGCCATAAGCTTCTTATACTTGATCAGGAAAAGGCGTAGAATGCTGTGTTGTAGATTCACTATCTATAAACAGTATAATGGCTCGACACTGTTTTGATTGCTTGGAGGTAGACGGTGGCTTTAAAGGTTCTCTTGCACATTGAACGTGCAACTTTGCAGATGACAGAGTAGGCTTGGGGGTAACAGAAGTATTGATTATTTATCAGGTGTTGCTGCAGGCTTACTGATCATACTCTGAACAAAACATGATGTATCTGCCCTCCTCTTCCTGTTTAATAATAAGAAAGCTTAACTGATAAGATTGGCTTGTATTGATGCTTCTTCTGAGCGTTCTCATGTGGGGGACCATGAGCTTCATTCTAGGGGTCACACAAATTGGAATGAGAACAGGAATGGAAATATAAAAATTGAAAAGTGGTTTGCAACTTTCTTAAAATCATTTCGCTTTAAAGAATCTATCCTAAAAGTGTTAGCAATGGACTAAAATTGCACAATAATGGTGAAACTAAACTGTTGCTGTCGTTCCAGGAGTTCCAAGTAATAGCATATTTGTTTGATTGTTGAAACCAACAAATGGAAAAGGAAATTGAATAAGTAAAAGGAAAAGAAAAACAGAAGGCAAATGCCAGTATTCAGTTTGCCGTATTTAATATCAAGGGATTGTCCCTTGAGCTCGAAGTTATTCACATCCTCTCTAGCTCTTCTATAGTTATTGACAATAACTCTTCTTTGTTGACAGATACCCGGAGTTTACTCCAGCGTACGTGGGAAGTGTAGATTCAACACGTGTATAGGGAAACCAGTGTGTCGACCATTTGGCCACCCTCGTAGTTCATACCAACCTAGGCCTCTGCATTTTCCAAGAGAGCCTCCGGTGTCGGTCCTAGCGCTCATGCACAGAGACATGCAAGGCACTCAGTATCAGAGGATGTTGCGATAATTGTTGTTTTGTTTTTCATCCTTTGTAACAAAAAAAAATTAATTCAAGGCATGCATCTCATATGCCACATAATTCTCCTAAGATATCTTCAAGTTCATTTAAAGTAACTAAGGGAAAAAGAAAACTTTAGATAGAAGGAGCTAGAGTGAGAAGCTCCTCTCACTACAACTTTTACAACTTAGAAATAAGATCTTGATTGGTTTTCAAGGCTGAACCACCTCTGACCTAGTTCGGTTGCTTCTTTTGGTAACTCGCCCATAACTCTCCTTTCTTGCCCACAACCCCACCTTGACATTTTACCGTTAATGGCAAACCATAAGCTCACTATCTCATGGAGTTTAACCTTTCCCTAAAGCAAATAACACAAACTACACGAGCTCACCACTCCATGCATCCCTAAACACAAAAGCAATCGCCCAACATACTAGGTGCTTAGTTCAGGCAAGCTCTAGCTCAGGCCCAAAAAGTCTAATGGAGTAAGTTTGTAGGGGACCTTGATGCATTTGGAAGGCTTCGCTATGTCCTGCCTTTAATTGGCCAAGACGTAGTTGCACTACCAACAGAAGTTTTTAACCAAAAAGCCAGAAAATGGAATGCCTCTCTAATAGGAGGATTTATGGACAAGAGATTGCCATTCTTAGTTGTTAACTACTGGTGAATACAAATTAGAGGAAACTAGCTAGGGCTAGATAACTACCTCATCACTGAAAATGAAATTTTCATTTTTCAGATTTTCCAATAAGGAAAAGGCAAGAAGGATACCAAAAATGGACCATGCCATATCCAAGAAAGATCGATGATACTTTGAAAATTGAAATCAGGTTTCCATCTTGACAAGACTGAGCTCAAGGGCTTTACAAATCTAGGTTGACTTCCACATAATTCCTCTTAAATACTGGTCATCTGAAGGCCTCAGCTACTTGGCAAGTGCACTGGGAAGGCCTATATTGCTGGACGAAAACATTGTTAACTTAAAGAGGAGATATGATTTGCTTGTCTATGCATCAAGGTCAAGCTGGATAAGGAGCTATGCATCAAGGTCAAGCTGGATAAGGAGCTCCCTGATGAGTTGAGCTTCATGAAGCTTAATGCACGAGACACCCTACTTAAGGACCAGATAAAGATTACATGCCCGTGGAAACCATTGAGGAAAGGGTTGGTCAAGGTTTGGAGAGCAAAAACCAACATTGGCATTGACAAAAAAGGTGAAGAGGTGGAACTGGCCACACAAGAAACAGTAGTGCAAGTTAGTAAAGAGGATCAGGAAAAAGAGGTAGTTACAAGTACTATAAAAATGCCTAATCTTGAGACTATTATAGAAGAAGAGCTCAATAACATGGAGACACATCAAAAGTTTAAGGACAAAGGCAAAAAGATCCTACAATAAACTTCTAAAGCATAAGAGGTAAGTCCTACTTCCAAAGTTATGACCTCTAAAGAACCTTGTTTGGTAGAAGAATTTCAGAATTCTAATACAAACAATCACAATTCTAGGAGAAACAAAGCGAAATCTAGGAAGGGATAATTGATTTTAGGCATTAGTTAAGGCTGTAGATGAGGCTTTGTTGAGTTTAGATCTCCAAATGTGTTAGAAATATATATCATAATTGGTATGTCAATTGGAAGGGAAAGGACCTCAAAAAATAGTTTTGGAATTGCACTAGGTCAACCTATGTTGAAGATTTCAACAAGCAACTGAAGTGGCTTGATAAAATAAGCCATGGTTGTGTTTTAACATTACTTGAATATCCTAAAAAGAGGTGAGCCGAATGTTATCAATCATTTGAAACTAAATGTCAAATAGTTGACAACAATATGAATGAAACCTTTAATGAGTGGATCCTACCAGTAAGGGACAAGCCAGTGATTATCATGCTTGAGATAATTAAAATAATGGTGATGAAGAGGCATATTGAGAGGAGACATTTTATAGTTAAGTGGAAGTTAGATATTACACCAAATATAATGAAGTTGGAGAAGAACAAAAAAGAAGCAATGTAGTGGAGAATTGTATGGAATGGAGATGGTGCTTATAATGTTTCAAAGGGTGATGGGAAACACACTGTCAAGATTGGTACACAATAAACATGTAGTTGTTAAGCATAGGACCTATATGGATACCCATGCAAAAATTTTATTAGTGCATTTCATCACTCAAGAGAAAGGGTTGAGACATTCGTAGATTCATGCTATAGGAAGGGTCAGTTCATAAGTTTGTATAAACATGAGTTACAACCAATTAGAGGTGAAATTTCTTAACCTTTAATGATGTAAAGGTGATACATTGTAACATCCCGTTACCGATGTGATGGGCATATTGGTAATTAGGATATGATAGGATTTTTACTGCATATATTCATTGAGTATTATTTGTGGCCTTTGATTTTTGAGAAACAGATCATTTTGCACATGCATATGCGTAGTGGCATGCATTCATGATTTTTTCCAGCAATTAATTGTGATTATGTTTTGAAGTATAAATTTGTGTAAGATATGATTTATTTGAGAATTTTGGCAAAATTGGGTTTGTATAGTTGAATTGGAGTGAGAATTGAATTTTAGAGATTTGAAAATTGAAATTTAAGTATAGGATCTTGTGTTTTATATTTTTGAGGATTTATAGGAATTTTTTCAGAATTTTCATAATTATGGTTTCGGACCGGAAAAATGTCTTAGAGACTGATGGATTAGATTCCAGTTCCGAAATTGATGGCAATTGGCATGGAAAATTTAGATTAGGGAGTTTAGGAATTTT
>JANJEY010000008.1:32459452-32470647 GCA_024703695.1 Erythroxylum cataractarum | reverse complement strand
TTTGTAGTCTCATTTTAGGTTTAGGTTTTCGAGTCCTCAAACCTGTAGTTTGCCATGTAATAAGTTGGACAATTAAAGAAAAAGTTGTCACGAGTATGCATGAGGTGGTCACGGTCTTGATATGGGAGTTATGGGTGTGACACCATTATGCACGAATTAATTAATTGCATACATAACTTCCCACTACGTCCTTTCATACATAATTCTCCTAATTTTTCATGCAACGTTCATAAGATAATCTAACTAACATGCGTGCAATATTTACACCGTTTTCACTCAATTCATCTCACATTTGGATCAAAACATAAGAATTTGTAACTAAAACCAAGATATGAAGGCAACCAAAGTCAATAGAAATTAGACACAACATTTAATAAGAGTTTTCAAAGTTTGAAACAAAATTTATATGTACGTTATGCAATATTACTATTAATCCATATTAAGGATTTCGGTGATAAAGTTTGATAGATATGCCAATGTCATATTGATGGAAAAATGTGGTAATAGTTTAAAATTGGCTAGTGTCTTATAAACTTTAAAGGTAACCTATATGATGGATCTTAATACCATAAACATAATACAAATGGTTGCATAAAGTAGAGCTATAAGTTGTGGTACCTTAATGGAATTATTTCTATTCAATTTAGCTTATCAAAAGCATAAATACGAACAACAATAAAAAACCATTTTCTATAGTATAATAATATTTATCATTAGAAGAAGATATTTTCATGATTTTCTTGCCAATACAAGATATGATAGAGATCATGTACGTTTCTAGTTCATGAATTTGAGTGTTTGATACTGAATTTGGATTCAACATTACTACAATGTTAAAGGCATGATAAAAATATGATTATTGAGTAAAATTAGTTGATCTAAGTTCATACAAATATTTCAATAGAGACTCATACTTAACATAAATGGAAAGAATACAAAGTTAGCTAACGAAGATTTTCTTTTTATGTCATAGTAGTTAAATTAACATAATAAGAATTATGAAGTTACATACAAAGAAATATTTATCCTTATGATCATGAATCATATGAAATTTATTAAACTTATTAGGTTAAAGAATGACCAAATTAACCTTTGGTGAAAGATTATTATAATAATGAATGGTTAAATCTTATACATAAAATGTATGAGATGTAATAACAATTTATAAAATGATGAATATTTATATTTTTTGTATTTACTAATGATTTTATGTTATTTAGCAATGTTTTTAAAACTGGACCGATGACTAAACCGGAGAAGCAACTGATTCAAGGATCAATGATTCAATTGGAATTCAATCGTGTTCGAACCGTGACTAATAAATATATAAATTCTATTATATATATATATATATATTATAAGATAGTTTTTAAACATACTATTTAATTATTTATTTATATAATTGTAAACTTAACTTAAACCTTCAAACTTCAAAATATACAATTTTTTAAAAAGTTCACCAAATACAACACAAAATAAGATAAAAAAGCTCACTAGTCATATTTCATCAAAAAGATTCAAAAAAAGATTACTAATCATAATATTCATTCAAGTTGAAATCATCAAAATCAAGACATTTTAAATAGACCGGCCAATTCTTTCTTTTACCGGTTCAACGGTTTTTACCGATCTGACCATAAAATGAACGAGTCAATTCTTCAAAAAATACGGGCTAAATCGGACCATTTCATGCTCCAGGTCACCGGTTTTTCGATCTTACCGACCGATTCGGTCCTATTTTCAAAACACTGTTATTTAGTCATATATATTGAATGGAATATTGACTTAAAATTTTTAAAATTTAAAATATTTAAATCTAAATAAAATTTAAGCATTATGAATGCAAAGTAATTTAATGAAATCAACGTGGATTTAAATTTTTTAGGTTATCCATAGGAAATGAGATTCTTTAATGAATACTTTCACAACTAAATTTCATAATAGTATAGATTTTTGTAAGGAAAAAATATTGTCTGATATATTATATAATGCAATATTTATTACTTCTATATTTAATCCTATATAATAACTTTCATTTGATAGTTCTAATCAAATCAAATTCACAAGATTCCATATTAGTTATTGAATGGTAAGATTTTAAAAGAGTCAAAGTTAATGATTTGGGATATGATACTTAGTTAAAGCATATATTATCTAATAAGTTTATAACTAAATTGGATATATTATTTACAAAGCCTCATTAAATAAAATGTTTATTTTAATGCATATTTATAGTAAAATGATTCTTAAAATGAGTAGTTCAAATCCCATGACTGTAAATCTAAATAGAACTAACACTTTGTTGACATATTTGGCGTATAATTGAAAGGTTATATGATGTCATTCACTTTCATAATAAATTCAAAGAGTTTCCTTTGAAAATAATTGTGGATTTATAAGGTTTATAAGAAAGTTAATAGGAGTATGTGGAGGTATACAGTTAATAAGGAACAATAATTTATTTTCAATTATTAAAGATACGATAATGTAAGAGCAATTTTATATTTGATATTGAAAGGTAACAAATTAAATTTTAGGAATAAAAATATATAGAGATAGATACAAAAGTTGCTTAATTATTTTAATCCAATTATATAGATAATGTCCTAAAGGTATTTACTATTTAAGATATCTAATACTTATGAAATATTAGATATATCTATTATTCTTTATATGAGTTGTTATTTGAGTTTAATGGTCATATATATTTTAACTGTAGTTTGACGAGAACAGTAGTATGTCATAGTTAAGTATATTTTACTTAAACAATATTATTTTAAATTAGAAATTATGACATAACACATTTTTATTTAGTGAAAATAATTGTCTAGATATAGTTCTTTGATGAATTTCGTACAATTCCTTGCATTATTTAAATAGTAATATACTATAGAACATTATAACTATTATAAATGGAAAAAGAGTGAGGGTCTCATCAAATATCTAAATATATGTTTTGGTAGTTTTTTTTTAATTTATGATGATAAATTAAGATGAAAGTTGCAAGAATTAAAGTAAGTGCTCATTAAGGAGAATCTTATAGAATTCTTTTACTAAATCATTGCCACAATAATAGCATGATCAGTATATGATGATATGGTCTAAGATACTTAAGCGATTGACTTAATGTAGGTAGTAGAAGTTGATTTATACCATATAGTCAATTTGTTGGTTGTAGATTTGTAACATAATTAATTAAAGAATTAGTTAATCTTATGTGCGTTCGTTTAGTTAACTAACATATACGATAAAGTCCATAAGATAAATAAATTTTGTAAATGAAATTATGATCAGATTATAATTATTAAATTCATATTTAATTTATATATTATTTCTAAATTATTTTTATTCATTACTATATTAAGATTACATACTAATAGAGCATAAAGACTAGCATACACGAAGTAAATATGATCACGTATACTAAACAAACACATGGATGCTTATTAGAGAAAAAAAATTGATCAAGTTAGCTCGATAATAAGGATCCTAAATGGAACAATAATTGTGTGTACGTGAATTTTCTTATTATGATACCTATGTAATTGAATTTTAGACTTTAGATTATCAAGGTATCCCATATAAGAATTAGTATATTTGATATTCCTTAGGATTTAATTCTAAGTAAAGTAGCTCAGTCAACAGCATTTAGATATAGTATGAATTATATTGAGATAATTTAGTAAGTCAATAAAGAATTTATCAATATAAAGTAGTTAGGGAGAGTATTTTACTGTTCTTAACTAGTAGAAATTCAAATTTTCTGGCTAAAGAAAATCGAAATTTAAAAACGATGTTTTCAAATATCAAATATTAATTAGTAAGAGCTAACATTATTAGATTGAAATAGAGTTGACACTAATGGCATGTTTTGTGTCCAATTGAAGCATTGGACAATAAAAATATTAAATTATACATTATAATTATGCATTGACAGATTAAGTCAAACCAATATGACATTTGTTATATTTGTATAGTCATGACATGATATTAAATATCATTCTTAATCTAAAATTGTAACTTGTTTAATTGAAGAATTAAAGATAAATTAAAACACTTTACTTAATAAGTAATACGTAAAGACCAGTTAAAGAGAAAAATAATTTAAATTAAGTTAGACTTAATTTAAAATTTAATAAAATTTAAAGATTTGAAATATGAGATATTTGATTTTGTTAAAATTAAATTATAATTATAATTAAATTAGACCTTAATTATAACTAATAATTAAATTTTAATTAAAGAAATATTAAAGTCTTTTTTTAATAAAAAAAATCAAGAAACTATCACTTGTATTTTTTCCACTCTAGCAGTTTTCCTATTTTAAGAATACTGTTAAAAATTTAACATATAAATAGCTCGTAATTAGCAGCTTAAATTGAAAAAGTTAAAAAAATTAAATTAAATGTATTTTAACTCTTTTATTTATAATTCATATTTTTCAAGTTATTTAATTAAAAAAAGTCACCAAAAAATGTAAAATTTCTGGTACACTTGTGATTTGATTAGGTTAACTTCCAACACTTATCAGTGCACTCAACTCCTGTCTAACTCGGGCAGAGTCTTATCCCTCCAATGAGTTTACTTTCCCTCTTAGGAATGGGAATTCCAAAGAGCGTTTACTTGGACCACCCGCCCACGCCCTTCACCTTACTTGTATACCAAGGCTCAGCTAGTTCACACAAGTCGCCGGAGCTTGGCATAAATTACTCAGCTGTACATCTAATTTTTACATTTGTTTCTTGGTAACGTGAGGGCAGTCAATGACATATGGGCATGTACATCTTATAGTAAAATAACGTCCAGATGCAAGGTACTTCGAAAGGGCCGAGGACAGAAAAAGCAGGAGCAAAGACCCACATGTGTTATGTATTCTTCTCAGGTAGACATAAACTGATAAAAGCCAAATAATGGGGAAATATTAAAACAATGTCTTATCAACCCCCATACTGCGACGGCGGTTGAGGTAGCTTTACATAGATTTGGCCGTCGGTCATTCTTTACCCATATCTATACCATTTCAACCATCTTTCCATCTATGGGCATCGCCTCCTCCTATTTGATAATATAGCATACAGAACTCCAATAAGGGTTGGAATATCATCTACCTTGATTCTCAGCATAGCAACAGAAAAAGGACAACATTCATCTCATTGTATTGGTGTTATTACACTAGAATTACTGTCGCCATAAAAGATAAATGATTCAGGAGACTGAGCAGAGACACAAGGTAAATGGATGTTATTACAAAAAGTGTGCCAAATAACTTTTCAATCCACAGGAGGGCCTATGAGATCAAATATAAGAATTTAAAACTTCCAGGTCATGATCCTCATAGACAGAATTTCATGTAAAATGGAAAGGACTTCACCTAGGCAAGGCGATCGATATAACTATCCTCCATCAATTAATATCATCTTCTAGATTTAGTCGGCTATCGAGGCCCACTCAGACCTAGTTCTGTCCAAAACAAAGGGAAAAGTTAGTACCTTTTAACTGCAGTTGAAAATATTTTGGCTTATAATTTACCAGGTCAAATTTTCACCAGTATAATGATAGGTCAAATTTTGGCTTATAAAAAGAAGCATTAAGACTAAAAAATAAACAATCAATTAAAAGTTTAGATTATCCAATCAATAGTTCCACAAGCTGCATAAAGGAAAAAGGCTTCTTTATCTATAAATGCATAGGTAGTAAGTACCAACTCTGCATTTCAAACCACAAAATCCAATCCCGCCCCATCTTGAAGGAAATCTATAGCTACATGGCTGCCTAGCCAACCTAAAATATATATGTCCAGCTCTTCATTGAAAAAATTACACGTCAGTATTCCTTGCCAAGCACAGAAATGATATATTCACGAGCCTCAACTCCTGGTCTCACTCTTGTTTCAATCAGTAAACTGGGAAGGTTTCACAAGATCATGATCAAACAACAGTACCTTGATGAAATACAAAACACTTAATTTATGAGGAAAACCTAGCACCTTATTTATAAATAGGTGATAAAGATTGTGATCTAACGTTTTACCATCAGCACTCCTATCCCCTTCCTATCAGAATTGTTTTTCCTTTTTGCAAGTGTCAAAGCCTCTACATTAATCATCGTTTGCGTGGTATTGGTACATCCAACGAATTCTCCCAGTAAGCAGCTCCTTCTCTCGTGTTAAATATATTTTCAACACAATAAAATATAGAAAAGGCTTATCTTTTCAAACGTTTGCATCAACTTCCAAACGATATTAAGAGACAAAATGTTCTGCATATAAGTAAAATTGTGGATATTTAACATAATTAGAATAACATACAATTCCGTTAAAAGTGGCATCCGCCAAGGTCACTAATTGCAACACTAGAGAAACAAGAGAATGATGTAGCAGTATAAGAGCAGATGGAGAGAAGATTAACAGTAATACGAGTTATTATCGTCAATAAGCCAGCAAATTAGAGAGTGCAAAAGCTGCTTACAGATACCAAATAAACAAAAACGGAGATTATCAAACTCCTGGATTCGCACTGCAAAGCATACCCTGTGACATTGACCTTGAGCTGCTCGAATCGATGCCAAGGCACGAAGTGAGCCGAGCAGCAGAAACTGCTGAGTGAAGGGGAAGCATAGATTGGAGAGCACCCAATTGAGGAAATGACCTGAAACAAAGAACCCACAAGTCAGAACACGAAGATTTTGCAAATAATACGAAAAAAACAAGCTGAATTGTAATAAATAAGGATGAAAGTGAAAAGAGCACAGCAAAGGGTTCTAAAAGGCCTCGCCTGGACAACGTAGAAGAGCGAGCAGAGAGGAGAGAAGGCAGCGGTCTGGACTTGGGTTTATTAAGAGTAGATTTGAGAAGGGAGAAAGTTGAGTTTGAGAGAGACCTGTACCGTGATGCCATTGTCCAACAGACAAAGGGGGAATGCGTAACTCAAAGCTGTAGGAAGGAAGAACAGAGTCACAAGAGTGATGTCAGAGTGGTGACAGCAACGTTAGGGTTTAGGGAACCTCGTTCGGGTTCTGGGCTATGGATAGAAGACAACAGTGCGGGTAGAACTACACTGTTAGGGATATTGGACAATCTAATATAAGGGCCGAACCGAAAATTTGCACATAGCAAGCTTTGCCTTGTTAGTAGCATTACTAACCATTTATCACTCGTGAATATTTATTTCAAATTTAGCATTAAACTTGACATATTACAATGCAATTTGTTTATCATTTATATATTTTTTCTCTCAGCTCCTCCGTTATTAGAACAAAATATTAAAGTAATGAAAAATTAATTGAAAACTTTAGTATAAACACAAATTCTTATTATTAGAGAAATTATTGCTCATCAAATTTAAGACTCTTGCACTATTATAGATAAATTTGGTCAGTTTCTTTGTTTTCTGTATAGTATAATTAATAATAGAAAAATATCTAACATCTTTTATTCTTTTTGAACATTTTTTTGGTAATTCAGTATAAATTTTTATACAAATGAAAAAATATTATATACACAACTATCGATTTTTGGAAAAATCTCTAACCTACTAAAAGGGCTCACGTAATACAAATACATAGGAGTCATGAGCAAGGCGTGGAAAAAATACTACTAACACCACTCCTTCACAGACTGCCTACTGAAAAGCTTAAGAAAGCTAACTCTGCTACCCTGTTACATAATTCCACCAGGAAGCATGACAACAACATACAGTGTCCAACAATTATATTCCAACCCTAAAAACTAAAACCACAATTAGCATAATTAAACATGAAAATGTGAGAAAGTCCTTATATTTTCCTTGTCCACAGTCATGGTTACCTTCTGCTCATATACCTTTCTGAACAGTACCGCCGTAGGAATTGGTTCTCCTCCTGGTGATCTGCCAGTTATAGGTGTGAAAAAAGTATATAACTTCCTCCTCATTACCCCTAATATGTTAAGAAAACCTACACTTTTGTTAATAAGAATAAAATAACACAAAACACACACACAGTTACCTTCTCTCGGTGTTTTAAGTACCTTCTCTCGGTATTTATGTAGATATGCTCCATAACTTGTAAGATTACTTGCGAGGTAAAACTCCCTATATCCATGGCTTCATCCTTGAAGGTTCTAAGATTTCGTTTAGACAACAGATTATATACAACAACAGACAGGATAATGCAGTAAGTCACAATGGTTGGAGGGTGGAGAAATGTTAACCCATAGTAATATGGAATGGAGATTGGTGAGTTGAGGATTGCTAATGTGGAAATGGTTAAGAATATTGAACCATACCGTTCTTGAAAAAGAACAATGAAAGAATAAATGGTTGATAGTCTCAAAATCCAAAACACACAAAGAACATCGGCTGGGGGTGTGGAGATACAATAATCTATCCCTAGTATGCAATTTGTTCAAAAAGGCCAACCATAAGATGAAAGAACATCTAGGACTATTCCCTTTGTGCCATACTAATGGCTAGCAAGGCACCATCTGATTTGTCGGTCTTCTAAGTTTGTATACTGACTCATTAGTATACTGCTTGGAAGGGCTTGATAGCCATTCTAAACTATCCCTACTGGATGAATCTGGATTATAAAGTAAAGGTTCTAGGTTATGGATAGGCCCCACAGTTGTATCTTGCCACCTCCATTCATTGTTCCATATAACGTCCGATATTCTGGCATTCATGGGAAGATCTGACCCATTGATCAATCGAGGAGTTGAGTGAGCCAACAAGATACCCCTCGGATGCCAAGGATCCTTCCATTAAAAAGTAGAGTTACCATTCCCAATTCTAAATCGAAATTGGTTCCCAATTTAGTCTCTAACAGACAAGATCTTCCGCTAACTCCATGAACTTCCATTGCTAGGTAAAATATTCCAGAAATTTTTTCTTTGCAATATAATTGTATGAACCCACTTAACCCACAAGTCTTCCCTATCAGTAAAAAGAACCCAAATTCTTTTCCCTATCAACACTTTATTCCAACTAGGAAAATGTTTAAAGCCTATACCACCTTCTTTTTTAAGTCTACAAACATCATTCCACTTAAGCCTAGCTGAAGTTTTTTTTTTCAATCGACCTTGACTGCAAAAAATTCCTAAGTTTTTTGTCTATTTCCTTAATAATAGAAGAAGGAAGAATGAAGATACTAGACCAATAAACCTAAAAGGTAGACAAGACCGAAATAACTAATTGGACTCTACCAGCATAAAAAAGATGTTTATGGGTCCAATTGTTAACTCTACAATCAATTTTGTCTAACAAAGGGAGACAATCCCTCCTAGTTAACCGATCAGATATAAGAGGAAGTCCCAAATATCGAATGGGAAGGTGTCCTTGTTTAAGACTAGATAGGCTTTCAATTTGAGGGACCATTTGGTTTAGCTTTAGAGAGACAAAGAACTGACTCTTAATCAAGTTCATGACCATACCAGATACTTGAGAAAAGGCAGCTAAACAATCCAGTAAAGTTTGGACCAAAACCAAATCTCCATGACAAAACATTAAGAGATCATTAGTGAATAGGAGATGGGTGAGTTTAAGAGCTTTACATCGCCAGTGATACTTAACGGTGTTACTACCTATGATGCACGCATTTAAGCTCCTAGTGAACACCTCCATACAAATGATAAAGAGAAGAGGGGAAAGGGGGTCTCCTTGTCTCAAACCTGACTTCCCTGGGAAAAAATTTATGGGGGAGTCATTAATAAGAATTGGGTAGGCTGGAGAGGTAATACACTCCTTAATCCAATAAATGAACTTGGGAGGACAGCTGATAGCTTCTAACATATTCAGGAGGAACTCCCAATGAATTGAATCATAAGCTTTTTGTAAATCCACTTTAAAAGCACATCTCTTATGATTATTGGCTAGATGGTAATGTTTGAAAATCTTATAGGCCAACAAAATATTATCCTCTATTCTATGGTTTTTAATGAATGCACTTTGATTAGGGCTTATAAAGCAAGGGAGAATCTCTCTAAGTATATTAGCTAAGCTTTTGCTATCACATTATAAATAAAGTTACAGCAAGAAATAGGTATGTAGTCCTCTACTGTGGAAGGATTGGCTTTTTTGGGCACCAAAGTGATGAAAGTGGAGTTAATTTCTTTGAGAAGTCTCCCATGAAGGAAAAAATCTCTAATAGCCCTAGGAATATCCTCCCCAATAATAGGCCTTGTATGATTAAAGAACACCCCATTAAAACCATCTGGCCCAGGAGACTTATTTGGATTAAAAGACTTGAGAACATCCTTAATCTCTTGATTTGAGACTTCAGCAATGAGAATATTGGTAAGAGATTCATTAAGCCGATGAGGGAATAACTTCTCCACATACTCTTTGGAAGGAGGGAGGTCCTTCCTGGTCCTAATAGTCCTTTGAAAGCATCCTAAAAACTGGTTTTGAATCTCATCGACATCTACAAGTCTAATACCATTCTCCCCTGTAATTGAATGAATGGTATTTCTATTCCTATTTGCCATAATAGAATTGTGAAAACACTTGGTATTTTGATCCCCCTCTCTAAGCCATTTGATATGGGAAGATTGTTTGAGAAAGGACTCTTGGTCAGGTAAGGATCTTATTAAGTTATTGATGGCCTCAGTTTCCTGTGCAACCAGTTCTGAGCTATTGGTTTTCGTTTTTGATCTTGAATAATATTAAGTTCAATTTGACACTTCTCTACTCTCGTATGCACATCTCCTACTTGCCCAGAATTTAGTGTTTTGAGAGCTGACCTCACCAGTTTAAACTTAGAAACAACACAAAACATTGGGGTACCATGGATCTGAGTACTTTATTTCTCTTCCACTATTTGAAGGAAAGTTGGCTGAGACACTAGGAAGTTTGAAAACCTAAAAGGGGAAGGTCTAATTTGTTGGGCCCGGGCCCCGCACACATCCGAATCCCCGAGGGCGGCCCCTCGGGTCGTACCGGCGTCGGGCGCTCCATAAACCGTCGGACCCGATCCCAACATCCATACAAACACATATTCAATTCGTACATACATAAACATATACTCATACATACCATCGCATGCATTCTCAACCATGCATTTCCATATCTCATATTCATAAAACATATGTCATTCTCATTAGAAGCAATTCAACAGTATTCTCAAATGCAGCGTAATACAAAATAGATTGAAAGCTCAAAATATAAAGTATGCTCCATGCTGACATGCTCGGAGGGCCAACCAAAGGACTAACTTATACAAGT
>JANJEY010000008.1:32410074-32426419 GCA_024703695.1 Erythroxylum cataractarum | reverse complement strand
TCACATAAAATCCATCTTATATCTATACCATATTTTTCATTTGAATTCCATTTCATGAATTCCTTATTTCTTTACACCTGAATGATTTCCAATAATTCACTTAACAGTTCTAATTTCCATAAAAGGTTCGGGGCCCAACACAATATGACATGTTATCTAAACATACCAGGATCACCACTAAGTTAATATGGCAATTTTTGATGAAAAATGGAAATTTTTAAAGTATAATTTTTGTTTTATAATTGTAATTAAAAATCGTTTTGTACATTTATATTGTCTTTTTTTAAGTTTAATAATTCACTAGACACATACATAAGATGGGTTTAATTAAGATCTAGTTTAAGGATTTTAAAAATGTTAAATTCTTATTCAACTTAGTTCATAAACATAACATATCTCTAATGATTCAAACTCAAACTTTATAAATAAAATATGTCAACAATTATTTAGGGCACTTATTTCAAAGATACATTAGTATAAGTTGGTATGGTTCAAACTCAAATTTTTTAAGGTCTCATTTATTTTTTGACCAAAGATTGATTAATCACTTCTCATACAATAAAAGAATCAAATGACCACAATTCAATATATAGGTTATGCAATCTAGAAATTAAAACTATTAGTCATTTATTTTTTAAATGCAATTATACATTAGTTCTTTAGTTAAAAATTCAATATATATAATCATTGTTATTAAGGGAATGAATGACATAATATTATTCTGTTGACAATGAAGCCTCAACAAATGTGTAAAATAGATTGTACCATTTTTAGAATTTTTTTAATATTTGAATCAAAACTAATAAAGAATGAATTGTTTCATATATGTATTGTATGTATTACAATGAAATGGATGCATTTATTTATACATAAAAGTATCAGAAAAATTTAGGAAGAAATTTAAATAAGGAAGAACTCTAAGTTAAATTGAGTTTAAAGATTGTAATATCGAGGAGCAGAGTTAGTTTTAGTAAATATATCAGCAATATGGTTCTAAGAGAAAATATAAATAAGATTAATCGTATTACGAAGAACATAATGATATAAAGTAACAATCAATCTCAATAAGTTTTAAGTGCTTATGAAATACACCATTATGATCAATTTGTATATCACTTCAATTATTATAATGAAGAGGAGTAGCAGATGGAGACATAATGCCCATACTCTAAAATAACCAACAAAGCTGTAGAAGTTAAAATAGTGTTAGCAAGAACTCAATATTCAATTTTGGTATTGGATCAAGAGATAACAATTTGCTTCTTAATAAGCTAAAAGACAAGTGAATCACTAAGAAAGAAGAAATAACGAATAGTAGACTGACAATTTGTGAGGTCACCAACCAAATCAACATCCAAATAACCTCATAATTGAAGAGTATATGAGTTGGAGTAATGAAGAACATATAACAAGGTACCTTTAATGTAGTGAAGAATATGAAGGATAGCAGTATAATGAGTAGTGAAAGGAACCATCATGAACTGAATAACAATGTGAACAACATAATCAATGTCAGGAGTAATAGTACAATTAATAAGCTTACAATAAAAAGTAATTTCAGGAAGAGGAAAGCCATCAAAAGTAAAAGCATAAATATTAACTTCAATACAGGTATCAACAATTTTGTCATTAATAAGACCTGCATAAGCGATAAAATTGGTAGTGTATTTGGCTTAAGATAAATATTCCTGTAGAATCAAAAGAAACCTCAAGACTTAAGAAAAAGCTCAAATGCCCAAGATCTTTCATCTTAAATTGAAGGCTAAGAAAGTTTTTAAGATCATAAATACCTTATATATCATCTCCAAAAATGATTATGTCATCAACATATAATAATAATAAAATAATACCCCGCTTTGCCTTCCAAAGAAATAATGCATGATCATAAGGATTGGGCTAGAAACTAAATTAATAAATAGAGGAACTAAATTTAATTAACTAAGCACGAAGAGTTTGTTTAAGTTCATACAATGCCTTTTAATGGATACAAACTTTAGGATGATCATAACTAGGAGGAGGTTACATATAGATATATTTAATGGGATCTTCATTTAAAAAGGCATTATCGACATTCACCTGAAATAAAGGCCAATCTTAATAGCAGCAATGGCAATGAGAGTACAAACAAAAGTGATATAGGCTATAGGATCAAAAATCTTTTCATAATCAACCACATATTTTTTAGTGAAACCTTTAGATATAAGCTTAACCTTTTATCATCCTACTAAACCATTAAGATTGGTTTTAATTTTATAGACCTGTGAAAACCAACCACAGATTTGTTCATAGTTAAATAAACTATACTCCATGTATGGAATCAATAGATGCTAGGCATACAAGGGCTTCACAAAAATCAAGCAATGTTATGGAGCTGAAAAACATCTACAAGAAAAGAAAAGTTTTTGTTTTTTTTATTTTTCTAATGACTCCAAAGCCTACAAAATTGAGAACATTAGAAAGAATTTCTTGAATCAGATGGTGAAGTTCACTTATATCTTCAAAATTATGTGTATTCTAAATTCTTTTTGTAACTGATTTATTTGTCAAATGAAAATAATCAAAATCACAAAATAGAATAATCAAAACCTATCAACAATAGGAGAAAGAAAATAAAGAAATTGGTGCATGAAGAAATCTAAAAAACAAATGACTAGTTGTTGACCTACTAAATAAAAATCTCGACATTCCAATAACTAAGTAAAAGGAATTTGTTAGGACTTCTTTTGAAATATTCTTACATAAGGGTCATATTCTATGTGGATATGGTGGGGGTAGAGCATTGAAGAGAAAACTTAAGAAGCAAGACAAAAAGAAACCTTGTACTCTTGGTATAGGAAAATTGGGAAGCAATCTGATCCCATATGTAGTGAAATAAGAATGAAATCTTTTCATATGATTTCTCGAAAGCCAACATATAAACAAAATGAGACATGAATTATAATTCTTACCTTCTAGTGAAACTTGATTCTTTTCTTGTTGTTTCCTTCTAATCATTTTGTAATTTTCTTCATCTCAACCACCATAGCCATATACGTGTCTGATCTTTAATAGTATTCATAAAACATATTAAGAGAACTCTATAGCTATTGTGTAGATGGTTAGGCACGAGATGCCAGCTCTTTTGGATCCTAAGCCTATTTATAATAGGTTTTGAACCTTTTAGTAATTTAATTGAAATAAAATTCTAATTTTAATTAAAATTTTATTAGAATTAATATTAATTATATTTAAATACCAATTAAGTCTAAATAAGATCCAATATCTCATATTAGTCCTTATTTATTCATATTTAATTATAAAGTTTCTTAAACTTTACAATCAACTTTAACTTGATTAAAATAGTTTTTCTTTCTTCTTGTTGTTTATCTGACCCATTAGGTTCCCAATTCATATTTACGATTAGATATATTAAAATCCTTCAATTATTCTTTAATTTTCTAATTAAATAGTTTATATCTATAGATCAAGATTGGTGTCTAGCAACATATCATGACCACCAAAACGTTTAAGAATGACAAAGTGGTTTGGACTAAACTTTTTATGTATGATTTTTTCATATAATTATTCTCATTACACAAAGTTCCAATTAGATATAGAGCATGAAATTAATAACTATTCTATTTGAATCTAATCATATTAGCTCCTACTATTAGTAATTAATTTAATTAATGAAATTTGAAAAATATTCTCAAAATGTCATTCCACGTTAGATAAGGATTTCTCAAATCAATACTAAAAATAAATAATCGAACATTCTCCCTAATCACTTTAAGGTGATCAACTCCTCTATTAATCACTCAACTACCTTTATATTGTTTATGTTATACCTAATGACTACTGATTGAACTATCATTGACTAGAATAGATCATAAGTAGCATCAAAATATAACAATTCCTATATGAGATACTATAGAGATCTCAAGTCAAAGGATCACTTATATAATCATGATAATGAGAATTTCTATAAATATAGAAGTAATATTCCAAATAAAATTCTCATATGGGTTTAATTATGTGAACTTGTTCTCTAACAAATACTATAAGTTTATTTAAGTATTTTCATACTTTAGTAATGAGATCGACTACCTCGTTCATAAAGAAGAAACATAATATACGTTACTCTTTTGTGCTCTATTAATGTCTAACATTAATATGACAATGAATGGGCAAACTACAGGCATGATAAATAAATATAATATGAATCTCTTAATTATGATTTCATTATAACTTTATTTTGCAATATAAATTTTCCTATGGACTTTATCATATACATGTGAATAGTATAAGATAAAGAATGAAACTTTGATAGCTACATTGAAGTTGAGATTATTATTGCATGAAAGAATTAAAGAGGCTCAGAACAGAGATCCAAAATTAGATAAGTTAATTAAGAAGTTGAAAGTCAAGCTAGAGTCTGAATTTGAAGTGAGAGATGATACATTGTGGCTTAAACAAAGATCATATGTGCTTGATGTTGATGATTTGAGGAAAGAGATTTTGGCGGAAGCATAGTTAGCAGCTTATGCTATGCATCCTAGTACCACCAAGATGTCTAGCATGTTGACACAACATTTCTAGTGGGTTGGTATAAAGAAACAAGTAGCATAATTCGTTTCTAAGTGTATAACTTACCAGTAGGTTAAGGCTAAGCATCAAGCTCCAGTTAGGAAATTACATTCGTTACCTATTTCGAAGTGAAAATGGGAAAGAATCACTATGGACTTTATTATAGGTTTGTCGAAGAATTTGAGGCAACATGATGTTATTTGGGTCATTGTTGATAAAATGACCAAGTTGGCTCATTTCTTGCCAGTGAGAGAAAATCACTCACTAGATCAGTTAGCTCGGCAATATATGAATGAAGTTGTGAGACTATATGGGGTTCCAGTGTCCATTGTATCGGACAGGGACCCTAGATTTACCTTGAGATTTTTGGGTAGCTTACATGCAACTTTGGGTACCAAACTAAATTTCAATACGATATTTCATCCTCAAACAGATGGCCAAAGTGAGAGGATGATCAAGACCATTGAGAATATGCTTAGAACTTGTGTTATGAAGTTTTAAGGAGCATAGAATCAGTATGTAGCCTTGATTGAACTTATCTATAATGATCAATATCACAATAGTATCAGTATAGCTCCATACGAGGTGTTGTACGACAGAAAGTGTCGTTCACCTGTATATTGGGATGAAGAGAGTCTAAGAATTGTCGAAGGACTAGAATTAATTCAAGATACAGTTGACAAGGTGAAACTGATCCATAGCATAATTAAAGCAGCATAAGATAGACAGAAAAGCTATGTAGATCAGTACAGAAGAGATGTGGAGTATCAGGTGCGAGATAGAGTATTTCTGAGAGTATCACCTTGGCGAGGTGTGTTGAGGTTTGGTAAGAAGGGTAAGCTAAGTCCGAGGTATATTGGTACGTATGAGATAATCGAAAGAATTGGGCCATTAACTTATAAGTTAGCCTTACCTTTTGAAATGGCTCAGATATATAATGTGTTTCATGTGAGTATGCTTAGGCGATATCGGTCAGATCTAACTAATGTGATACCGACTCAGGAGATTGAAGTCTCTAGTAATCTGAGTTATGTTGAAGAACCAATTAAGATAATTGTTTATCAGAATAAGCAATTAAGGAACCGAGTAATCTCATTGGCGAAAGTCCTTTGGAAGAATTATTTGAGTGAGGATGCCACATGGGAGACGGAGGACCATATGAGAAATCAGTGCCCCTACCTATTTAACCATTCAAGTAAGAATTTCAAGGACGAAATTTTTTTTAAGATGGGAGAATTGTAACATCTCATTACCCATGTTAAGTCTAGAATAGTATAAATGAGAAAAATTACTAAGACATTAGGAAATGCATATCATGCATAAGTTAAATATGGCAAAAACATGTACATGAGAATATTAATTTTTGCACATGAATATAATTGTACATGCATTCATTGACATTTTTTGGGTATAATTGAGTTATTAATGCGATTAAAATATAAATTGTGGATTATTTATGGTGAAAATTTATTTGGAGGATATTAAAATTACTTCAAAATTTTTGGTGAATTTTAGAAACATTTTCTGAAAAATTTGAGGTATTTTAGACTAAGAAAAATATTGAAATAATAGAGCAATTGTGCAGTGACACGTGAATTGCTTAAGAAATGACAAATCTTGTTGACCCTGAAATTTTTTTATTTAAGTTAAGCATAATTTAAAATAATTTTTGAGGTTTTGATAGATTAAAAATTTTGAAATTATTTAATTATGACAAATTAGTAGGATTTATTGCATGGGTTAATGGAAATAAAGTGTTAAGGTTATAAAAATGCTCAAGGGTATTCTTGACAAGACACTTAAGGTTTAAAAGAACATAAGCCTATAAGTAAGGGTAAAATAGACTTTTTGGACTCATTAAGGGTAGAAATGGAAGAAGAAATGTTGTCTTGTTCTTTTAAGAAGGGAAAAACTTGAATTGAGAGAGAAGAACAAAAATAGAAGAGAGAAAGAGGAGAGTTCCGGTAGAGAGGAGAGAAAAGAAGGAAAGATAGTTAGGGTTTCATCATTTCTTGGTTTTTAAAAGAGAGTTTAAGGTTATTCAAGAAGGAAAAACGGTAGAGGAAGAGAAGAGTTTCCATTTGAACCAAAGATCTCTTCATTTGGTGAAGTATCAAGGTAAGATCATTTTGAATCTTTTGGATTTTTAGAAGGATTTTAGTTCATGGATTTTAGAAAATACATTTGTTTAAGTATTCTATAATCAATTTTAGTAATTTTGCATTGTGGGATTTTCAATTGAATTCTTATTGAATGGGGTTTTGCCATTGATAAAGGAAATAAAAAAAAGGTAAGAGAAATAAGAGGAGAGGTATTTTGAGCAAGTCTTTAAGCAAGGAAATCAAGGTGGGATACAAGTTTATAATTGAGTAACGCGCCCTTAATGCTTTTCCAAATCAAGAAAATAAAATGATTTCAATTACTTCATAAAAGTTGCTTTTAACGTTTTTGAGTGATTTGAGAAATTGTTATATGTTGGTGTATGAATTTTGTAACATCTCGTCTCCATATTAAGAGTTAAAACCTAAAAGTAAGGTACATGTGAGATCAATGAGAGATTAAAAAATGCATTTTTCATACTCATGCATATTGTTAGCATACATGCACATAAATTTGGATATTTTGCACACATTTAAAATGATTGTACATGCACTTATTGACATTCCGGGTATAATTGAATTGTAATGTGATATTGTTGAGAATTGTGAATCTATTGTACTGGAAATTTAATTGGTAAGTGTAATTGTTAATTTTTGAATTCTGATAAATTATTGGAATAATGTCCAAAAATTGTGGGATATTATTGTAATAGGAAAAATGCTAATTGGCAAGTACATTGATGTATGTAAAATATAAATGAGTGAAATGATATTAAAGAAAATTTGGAAGTTGACTTCAGAAATTTTTGAGAGAATGATTGTGAAATATAGAGACAAATTAAAGATGAATAAAAGAATGAATTTTAGAGTTAAAGGATAGGTGTATGATGATGTTAAGAGATGAGAAGATTGTTTAAAGTAAATGTTGGGAAGAAAAATATAGAATGCATAAAAAGGTTGGAAAGTAGAGAATGTGAAATATATAATATAAAGAGTTGCATAACTGATACTTGGTTTTTAGGATTTTGAGATTTTTGAGTAAACTTGCACATTTAGGGGTACTATGAATTTATGGTGAATGAGTTGAATGGAAATAGAGTAGAAAAAGTAAAAATGAAAAATAAGGTGTAGAATTTAGTGGAAGAAGAAGCAGCAGTGAATGAAGAAGAGAAGTTATAAAAATTAGCATTTGATCTGAAACTTCCTTGATTAAACTGTATTGATCTAGGAAGATTTTGATAAAATTATCTTCACAAAATTTGTAGATTTTTCTTTTAGCTTTCTACTGATATAAAGTTTGAAATTTTTGGATTTCTGGATCAAAAATGATGGAGGTTTGAAGAAGGGATGCGTGACTAGGGGAAAGTCACAATCGTGCGTATTATGATTTTTTTAAGAAAAAAGCCACAATGAGCAATCATGACTTTGCGATTCTTATGGGAGAGTCATGATTGTGCATGTGTACGATCGTGGTTTTGGAGGTTTAAAGATGAAAGTCGCGATCGTGCATTTGGAATGCTAGGAGGCTGATGAACATCCTTTGGTTTTTTGGTTATATCTTCTTCGTCTGACCTCCAAATGACATGAGACTTGAACCATTGAACTCATAAAGCATTTATCTACTTCTCCATCAAAAATAATAGTCATATAAAATAAATTGAGAGATATTGAATGTAAAAAGTGGGACGGGTGGAGTGAGTGTGCTCTTAAATAGTTCAACCCAATTTTTATCTATATCTCTCACACCAATGACTTCTCACACTCACACCCATAAGTTACTCATGCTTGTGACCTCTCACTCTCATTCCCGTGAGTGTCAATTAATTGACACTCACAACGTTATTTGTCACTTCAGGCTACAGTGCTCCCTAATGGTTTCTGCATCCAAGAGAAGTTGCAAGCTGAGTAGTCTTGCTTCTTTCTAAAATAACTCCTTCTCTAGATCTTCAAATGACTTTATTATTAAGCCAATAGATTTCTAACACATTATTCTATCTCTCCATAAAAATTGGCAGCATTCTGAATTGATTTGAAAAATATTGATTGAATGAAAATGAGGGAATCTGTTGGAATAGTATGAACTGGAATATTTTAGTGAAGATACTTTGGTATTTTGATTATATTTGGATATGTAGGGTTCCAAATGAGATGATTTTTAATTTAAAGTAAACTAGAGAAATAGGGCTATAAATTATATGAAAATTCAAATTTTTATTTAGTCTCTAAAACTTTCAAATTTTGGATGGAAGTTGAATATAATGTACTATTTTAGAACAGAATAAGAACAATTCGAAAATATTTGGAGAACATTTTTCTATAAGAAAGTACTACCAAATTACTTAGTTAACATTGTTGAATTGAATATGGAAAAATAAACCTAAAGGTCTGGAAAAATTGGAGGTAATTGAAGTGAAAATATGGGAGCTAATAGAACTAGTTCAAATAGAACTAGTTAGTATGGGAAATTGGATAAGAGGCTAAGACATGGACAAGTGTCCAAGTTTTAAAGTTAAGTTTTCTTAAACTTGAAAGACAAGTTACTATTCTTATCTTCATCTTTCTCGAAACTTTTTTCTCCAGTTTTTCTTTAACGCGGAGTTTCTCATCAAATTTACACCAAAGTAAAATCTTGTTTTCTTATATCCACTACCACTCCTACTTTGTTATTTCTTTCATTTGGCCCAAAGAAAACTGAAACCTACCAACCTCTACAATGATCTGCATGGTTGCATAAAGAATTAGGGTTTACATGATTTTGAAGATGTTAAAGCTTTAAACAAGTAAGCTTTTTCTGGTTCTTATTTCTATATTAGATGAATCATGCCTCACGTTAGCTCACTGTTAAATGGTTATGCAATAGTGATATGCATGTTTGTTGAAAAGTGAGTGAGGAAATTGCAGGTATGTCGTGTGTATTGATTTTTTCAGATTTGATAACCAATATGTTATATGATAGTGTTCAAAATGATTTTTGGAGTTAGAAAAATCATTGATAATGTGTATAGGGAGAGTGAAAAAAAATCATGAAAAGTTGATGTATATATATACACACTTTGTTTTCCTTTTTACTGTGTTTATATATATATATATATACATACATACATGAATATTTCAGGAAATTTGGGGATGAACAAATACAGGTTGAAAGTGAAGGAAATCATAGAGTGAGATGATGTCGTGCTTTCAGTGGGATATATATATATATATATATATATTCTCCTCTTCGATGTTCATATACAAGAATATTTTGGTAAATTAGTGAATGAATAATTGACATCAAAGTACCAAAGATATGAATTGGTTTGGGAATAAAGATATTCACATGATTGAGGTTGTGATTCAAAGAAGAGGAGTAAGGTGTATCTAGATTAAGTGAATGCGAATTTGATAATAAGATCAAGTAATGTTTAAAAAAATGATGAGTGATTGATTTATGAAATGAAAATGAGCATAAAATATGAAGTGGATAAAGTACTCGAGACTGTCATTGAACATGCATTGTACATAGTTCATAAATACATGCATGCATAAATGAATGCTTATAATTGTGTGATTATTAATGTGTGTGCAACGTGTGTATTACATAAATTGGATGTGCAGAATAAACATCCGCATTCAAACATTTCCAGAATTTAGAAGCAAATGCTAATTTGGAGCGTACTGTGAGTAGACTTAGATGGTCTTACCTTATTGTTTGTTTCATTTATGTTATGACTTGAGTGATTATGAATGAAATGTGAATTGATTGTGTGATTCTGGACAATGAAGGTCCGAGGCTTCTGATGCTTGAATGTAATATTGAAGTGCTAATTGTATGTGAATGTGATGAACTAAATGCTTCATGACATGAATGCATGATCACAAAGTGTTTCTCAACATTAATGTTGAATACTAGACTAAGGTCCCCGATGATATGTGAAAGTGAATAAGTGATCATATGTGATTAATGCATTTCATTTCATGAATGCATGAAACATAATGACAGTTATGACCAGAGTAGCCACCGATTAGAGCTTAAAGCTCAACGAGTGAAAGAGCCTCGAGCTCAAAAGTGATTCAAAGCCTTAGACTTAACGTTTAATGAGCCCTATATGGGATAGTTTCAATGAGCTCTATACGGGACAGTTATCAATGAGCACTATATGAGACAATTTAGGCACTCAGTCACAACAAAGTAATAAATGAAAAGTGGGTCTCATATGCATTGCATATGCATAATATGAATGATTAAATTGCATTGAATGTAAAATGTGAACTGATGTGAAAGTGAATTATGTATTATATGACTGGGTGAGCCATCAATCATGGTCACTCATTGAGTTCACAAAACTCACCCAAAATTTGTAAATATTTATTAGGATCAGAAGAATATCCCGTTAGGCAAACTGGAGTATACCTACAACATACAAGTAAGAGATAGAGGTTGAGATTAGTTCACGTCTGCATTGTATTCCTTTATTTTCATACTGAATTGTATTTTTTGCAAATTTTGTACGAAGGAATGTATTCTGAAATTATTATACAATGGGTATGTGAACGTAATCATGTTGTATTAACAGTATGATTATGAGTGTTTTGTTTCTGGAATGGGCCCTAGTGATTAACTAAACTCTGACGATTTGAAAAATATTTATGGAATAAAATGGGTTCTATTTGATGATTGATTTTCACATACTATCTTTGTGGATTCAAAAAAAATTATACTGAGTTTTGACTGATTGAGTGTTCTAGCACACTACTCTCGCGGGGCACGGACTCGGATATCACCCAAGATGTCAGGCACGTGTCTTGCAGGAGTGGGGTGCTACATATTGGGTGTGAAATTCTTTCACGGGAAATGAGGTTGAGAGATAGTGTCAAGGGTTGAGTGGTTCAGCTCAGTAAAGCCTTAGGTAAATCTATTGTACTTCAGTAAAAGTTATTAAGTTAGGTGACGGCTCCTAAGACATAAGCAAGGTGTGCCAAACTGTGTTACCAAATTTTTAGTGTTTTTATTATTTTGATTTTGCTTGTTTTTATTTTGTTGTTGCCAAAGAAGTTTGTGGAAAGTTTGTGAAATAATTAACCCCCTTCGTTTTTTCAATTGGTATCAGAGAAAGGTCATCGATTCAGAACTTGGTAGCAAGTTGATGCGGATCCTAGTTTCACAAATATTGCCATAAGAGAAGGAGCATCAATCACCAGACTACCACTATTGAATGACGTTAATTATCATACATGGAAATCACGGATGAGAGTCTTCATCCAAGCTCAGGATACAAAAGCTTGGTATTCAGTCGTACATGGGTGGACACATATGACGATTGCTGACAATAAAAGAGAAACAGTTCAAAAAGATCCATCTGAATGGACAAGAGTCGAAGAAGAAAGTGCAATTGGAAATTCACAAGCAATGCATGCGATATTCAGTGCTGTTGATGATGGATGCTTCTCAATGATATTAGCCTGTGAAACAGCTAAAGAAGCATGGGATGTTTTGTAAACTATTCATAAAAGGTCAAAATTTATGATAGCGTCGAAAATACAGATGTTAGCTGTGTGGTTTGAAGAGCTGAAAATGGATGAGAATGAGACAATTGGAGACTTTCATGAAAAACTACAACACATAGCGAATCCGACACATCAATTGGGTAAGAAATACTCCAACATGAAATTAATCAAGAAAACATTGAGATCACTACCTCCAAGATTTATTCCGAAAATTGCAGCAATAGAGAAAGCTCACGATATTGATAATCTGTCATTGGAAAAAGTTATTGGAATCCTTACAAACTTTGAAATGAATCTTTTGATAGGCAAACAAAAAAGAAGCAAAGGATTGGCACTATAGGTGGAAATTGGAAAAACTGCGAATGATGTAGAAGATGAATCCGACGAGAATGAGTATATGGAGCTATTAACAAAAGAGTTCAGTAAGTGACTGAAGAGAGTGAAAAAGGACAAACTTGAGTTTAGGCAAACAGGCAGGAGCTTATTGAACAAAAACTTCAATCAACAAGCCAAAACTTAAAAGGAAAAAAGAAAAGTAAAGAAAATTCAATGCCATGAGTATCAAGGCTTCAGACATATTCAAGCGGAGTGTGCTTATACTATGAAGAAGAGAAAAGGAAAATTTTATATGAGCACTAAGAGTGATAACAAATCCAGAAGTGAAGAAGAAGTTGTGAATAATGATGCGTTAGTTACTTTGTATAACAAAAATCCAGTTACTTGTTTAATAGTAACTGAGAAGGAAGTAATTGAAGACGAAAAAGTGAGTAAATCGGAAAATTTTGGGAAAAATGTAAACGATTCAGCTCAAAGCTTGATCTCAAATTATGACAGTGATGAAAGTGGGTCAAGTGATAAAATGGAGAACATTTACAAGGTTTACAAAATAATGTACGAAAAATAGGTGAAAATATGTAGAAAGAATGAAAGATTGAAGGAAGAGAATCTCTTCATGAAGAACATCATCCAAAAGTTAGAAAAGAATTTTATGTTGACATTAAATGAGCTTGGTGAAGCTAGAATGAAATTAGTAAGTACCGAAAAGGAATTGAGAATGTTAAATGGAGGTACCGAAAAGTTAGAAAATTTATTGAAAATTGGTAAAGTTAAAGGGGATCTTCAAGGCATTAGCTATAAAGGTAAATGCTCTAAAGTGAATAAGGAGAAAAATAATATGTTCAGATCTATTCAAGAAGAAGAAACATCAAGAAAGAATCGAAGATTTATACCGACATGTCATTTTTGTGGAGTTATCGGGCACATAAGGTCGAGATGCTACAAGATGTTACAAGTGATGTTTCAAATGGGTCAAAACCAAAAATCTAGACACTTTCTATTAAATTTCCAGCAGCATCCCACGGTATCAAAGCAAGCGTGGATTAGAAAGAGTCAAGTACAAGCACAAAAATGTAATGAAGAAAAAAAAATAAGAAAATGTACAGATTCACAATTAGTTACTGTTTGTGAAGTAAGTGGTCAAACAGATGACAAGTCAGTTACTTCTGAAGAAGAAACCGATAACTGAGATAATGTGATGATGAATAAGAAAAAAGGAAAAAAAAGAAAGATTTTTTAGTTCTTTACTCTTATGTTGCTATTGTCATCCTATCTTTTTAGTAGTTTAAATTGTGACTTCTATTTGGCTTTACCAAAGACTCCTCAGCTCTCTCATCGGTATAGATCTCTCTCGGGTATCTCTTTCTCTTTCGGGCATATCTCTCAGTGTTTTGAATGGTGGTAATTTGTCTTCTTGGTGTGCTTATAATTCTTCAGCTAGTATGATTATGCATTTTGATACTGTTTTGTCTCAAAGGAGAAACATCATATTGTTTATGGTGAATGTTCCATTCAGGAGGAGATTTCAAGATATATACGTGATTACTCATCATACTTTTTGTCATCTTTTTGTCCCAAGGGGGAGAAATTTAGATGATTGTTCATTATTGCTCTTTGGAACTTGATGTTAGTTTAAGGGAGAGTTTCTTATTTGTGACAAAATGCCAAAAAATGGGAAATTCTTAAGATATTTATTATATATCTTATTATTTAATTTTGACATTTTTGATTATTAGATCTTCAATATATTGCAAATCTTAAAATTCAAATTAAGATAAGGTGTAGTTATGTGATATTTTTTAGTTGAATTGGATTTTTGGATAATGGCAAGAGTGGAAAAGAAGTCTAGTTTTGCTATATGATTTTTGGTGGTATAAGATAAAAGAAGTTGTCTTGCAATTAAAGGAGTGGGTGTTAATTTTTTGTTGGCATATACACTGCGTTTGTGTCTCTAGCATTGTCCTTGCTCTTTGGGTGTTTGCTCTATCTTGTGACTCACATTGTTGATATCTATAGATGTAAGTGTGTGTCATAAAAGTGGAGTGCGTGTTGGTACTTGGGACAATGTGGCTAGGCTAAAGTGAAATCCTTCTTGCTTGAAGTGTGGTATGCATGTCTCTATTTTAGCTTCAATCTACTTCTCTATACTAGAAACAAAGTTAATCTTATGTGAAGGTACAACAACGACGATGTTGCGTGGGTTAATTGCTATTGAAAAACACAGCTACACGTGCATGCTTTTGTGAGTTGAAAAATATCGTGGGCGTTAGACAAGAAACATAGCATGGGCATTAGATAAGAAACAAAGTAGTAGACGTGAACTTTTGATTTTTTTGGATCTTCTTGAAGATAACGTTGTTAGAAATTTTCAAAGTTGTGGCTTCGTGTTGCTATTTATGTGAGTCAGCCTATTGTTGTTGCAACGACTACCAGATCTATTTCAGTATAGTGAACTCATCAGGAAATTGTTCTTTTCTATCTCAAGTGTATCTAGTTTTTTTTCTTTATTATTTTAATCACTTGAATTATTTATTTATTGTTCTTTCGTTAAAAGATTGATTGAGAAAATCCTCTATTGTGGTTAGTACGAAACTGTCATACTATTGAATGTGAAATTCTTTCACGAAAAGTGAGGTTGAGAGAGAATGTCAAGGGTTGAGTAAGTCGGCTCAGTAAAGCCTTAGGTAAATCTATTATTCTTCGGTGAAAGTTATTAAGCTAGGTGAGAGTCCCGCAGACATAAGTAAGGTGTGTCGAACTGCGTTACTAAATTTTTTATGTTTTTATTATTTCGGTTTTGCTTGTTTTTATTTTGTTATTGCCAAAGAAGTTTGCTGAAAGTTTGTGAAATAATTAACCTCCTTCGATTTTTCACTAACTATTGAAATGAGGATTAAAAAAATTACTTTAATTGAATTATAAGTGAAGTGTTTGATTCTTTTATCTTAACATAATATTCACTTGTATTGCCTTCAAGTTTGTTTGAGTTGCTTCCGTACTCTTCTCTCCTCGTGATGTTCATTATATGATCGCTCAATTAATTAAGTTGACTCATTTATTTAGTTGAACTTGGTTTTTTATATATTACTAGATTTTTTTATAATTGAATTACTAATATCACAAAAAGTAAGTAAATTAATGTCAACATGTTTTGTTATCATCAAAATTATAAACTAAGATGTGACTTAATTACTTTCACAAATGTAACAAATAAGAAACATAATTATCGACTAAAGGATAAGAAATAACAAATAAAATTCAAAAAGAGTTAAGTATTTTATTGTCTTTCTAACTTTTGGTCCATTTGTTGCCACATTCCAACACCTATTATTATTATTTTTGTCAATACCATGCTTCAAATGTGACCCAATGTCTTGGAAATTCACCAAACAACTTATGTGCTAAATTTTCACCAAAATTGAGAGGTTGGGTGTTTTGCAACATTTTGGACACTTTGTTTATCCTTTTTTAGTCTTGCCATTATCATGCCAATTGTCTAGGGTTATGTACTATCCAATTTGCTGAAAACTTCATTAAAACTGGAGACATCAATCAAGAAACGGAAGATGTATAACAAAAATTGCATAAAGCACAAACTAAAAGAAAAGGCTCAAATATTGGATGAATGGAAGTTTTTCTTTGTACTAGCAGGTTAACACTGCGCAAATGCGCAGTGAAAGTGCCCAGTGAATTTATACGTAGGGCAAAATTTAACATGACAGTTAAATAAAAAATAATTTGAAAATGTAATGAAATAATCATCGGTTGGGAGAAGAGCTAAGATGAAATGACTTTCTTTCAGATAAGATAAAAATAGTTTACATGTCTACTACTGACATCTGCAGTATAAAGAT
>JANJEY010000008.1:32369306-32379751 GCA_024703695.1 Erythroxylum cataractarum | reverse complement strand
AACGTCTCTTTCCTTATTATGTACATCTCATTTCCTTTGATGAAGTTATTATATATATTCACATTTGATGGTCTATACTACATGTTGTTTTAAGCTTCTTTGAATCTTGAAGATGACATGTATGCCAATAGAGGCGAGAGCAATGTCACAATGGTCTATAAAGGATTAGGGAGATCGGTTCTTTTGGAAAATTCATCAATTCCACAAACCTTGTTTGTTTAATGATTTTCTAATATGACATTATGAAATTTCTATACTAATTGTGTTTTAGGTAAATATGTTCTCGCTAGTAGTTCATCTTTTAGGTAAATATGTTCTCGCTAGTAGTTCATCTGGAGAGTTAGTGTTCTATACTAAGAGCGGTGACTCATTCACTGCATCCTCTACAAATTTATCTATAACAAAAACATTGTTGCAAGAAGGTGTTCAAAAGCCTACACCTGAGGGAAGAAGTATCACTATTTCAATTGGTGTGTTTGAACATGTGAGGACCCTTCTTAGGAATCTAGACATCGAGGACTTATTTACCTTTACTGACTCCCATGTCATATGGAATCAAACATTATATCATTGTGATTTATTGATGCAATACACTAGACTCAGCTTTAAAGTTGATTTATTGTTGTATCTGTAAGAATTTATGAATCAACCTCCCTACTAGTTAAGGGTCAACCTGTGTCCTATTGAGTATGAGTTATTATTGTTCTTGCTCTATGACTTTAACAATTGTTAACCTTCTATTTCCAAGTTTGTACTTGAATATGATATTCAACAAATCGTCTAATTTCCTTTTTCATATATTGTGTAAAATATTAAATTCAAATTCTTATATTTCTAGAAAATTCAATAAAAATGAATTTTAGGTAGAAATATAACACCAAAGAGACAATGTGATGTAATGCGTCCCAGGTTTAGATGCATGTTTGGAGGTACTTACTGTGAAGGTGGACCATCACAGTCTGTAGTTACTATAGAAGCACCTCCTCCCCTCTAAGGCCTACAGTTACAGATGAGACATCCCCTGCTGCTCGTCATGCTACACCATCTCTAACTCATACATCATCCACTACCCTTTTATCGAATGAAAGAGACGATCGTCAGCCTAGAGCTGACAGACCTTATGGAAGAAAGTGCATAACAATTATCAGTAATCTGTAAGTGAAATCGTATTAAACACAATATGTTTTAATTAAGTTATAGGTTTTTTGGTTTTGCAAATGGTATAAAATTACTTGTTCTCATATTAGGTTGATTCTGTCTGGACCATGTTTCAGAAATATGACATCTAAATTTAAGGAGAGAATTGATCCTGAGGGTTATGTACGAAAAAATATCTCTCAGGCCACATTTTATTGTCAGGAGTTTGAAGTACAATGAAAATTTATTTTCTTTTTTAATTGATTTGTATACATTAATTAAATAATTATTATTACATTATAAGTTATCAAAAAAAATATTTTTATTTCAAAAAGAACTTTTCTGGGATTTTGGTTTTGACATGATCATACATAAAATATGGGAGAGGCGAGCTCGTACATATTATCACAGCTTTATTAGTGGGATATACAAGGTTGGTGTATGACTGCCTTATATTTGAGAGCAAATATAGAGCCGTTGGTAGGAGTATTGGACATCACCTGAGACAATGTCTATCTCAGGGTGTAACTCTCCCAACAAACATGGAGGCTCGGGGGGAGAGAGTCTTCCCATACATATGGGAGGATCAATTACGTACCATAAACATGCAAAGAGTCTTATAAGTATCTAAACTTGACACTTATATTCTAATTGTTTTACTTTGCTATATTTCAATTTAAATTGACGAGTGAATGTTGAAATGAAAATATGTCTATTACGGATAATGATAATGGTATAAATGTCTGGTGCCATATATGGCTATGATAAGTTATTTTATTTGTTCAACATGGGGTAAATATCATAAAAATATAAGAAACTCTGCCAAAAATTTTATAAAATCTAGTTCACATCTAACATTTTAGGTTAAATATGCAGGAAAAGTCTATGGGCATGAGGCCTACACCTACTTAGGTGTTTTTGCACACTCAATCGAAAATGCATGACGGTGTGACATTTATCAACAGTCGATGTAGAGAACTGAATGTATATGAAATTAATGCTTTATTATTATTTCTTAATAATTATCACTTACTAATATAAACATTGCTTTTTAACAAGACCAAATACAAGAAAGCATTTAGCGACAATCTCAACAAGACCAAGCTGTTGATGAGAGTTAGACGTATTTTGATGCAGTAGGTGGTAGGGACCATCGTAGAAGGATCTTTAGGCTGGGTTCATTTGCGAACATATGTTATTTACAATCCTCCATATCCAGTATAGCAGCATCTAGTAAACAGTCACAAATCGATCAAGTCAATCGACTTCAGACCACAGTGGACACATTGATGGACTACATAGCTCAGCTGAGACATAAGGTGGATGAGTTGAAGGCGAAGGGTAGTAGCACCTCAGAGCAACTGCAGTCACTAAGACATTAGGATTGTTATAGTCATTTGTTTATAATTACAAATATTTATTATGTACACTATAATGTTTTCATTATCAATGAAGATAATTTTAACTTCATATCATCAATCAACTTTTTGTTTAAACAAATTAAATATATAAACAAATCAAAATATTATACACAGATAATTCATAACTGTTAAAATTATGCATTAATCATAAGATCATAAAATAAAATTTAATATAGGGATTTAAAAAAAAATTTACTTGACTGACGAAAAAATAAAATTACGTTGGTAAAATCCATTATATTTACCAACGGAAAACATAAACCGTTAGTAAAATCCAATACATTTACCAATAGTTACTCTTCGTTCCGTTGGTAATATTGCAAAATGTCAGGATTTTTTGAATTACAATTTATCAATGGGCAACTATAACCATCGGAATATCACCAATAGTATTATGTGTTTGTCGGTGAATATTACGATGAAATAATTATGTCCATAAGTAATTTTACCAACGGTTAACAACGGTTATAGGCAACCGTTGGTATATTTAGAAACGGACACATAATAACTACAACCATTTTAATGACTCCTTTGTTTGTCAGTTGTTTCCGTCACTAATTAATATTACCGATGGAATACAAACATATTCTGTCAATAATTTCTGTTGCTAAACAACATTTTTCTTGTAGTTTTTAACATCCATCTATTCCAAATCAAGGTCGTCGTAGCAATAAGAGCAAGTAAAACATGAATAGAGCTATGCTTTGTAACATGAGAAAATATATCATTAAAGTCAATTTCCTTTTTAAAACAAGAATTTTATAACTAATCGACTCCAATACATGTATGTGAACACCTATTTTCTTCTTAAAGACCCATTTATAACTAATGATTTTCTTCTTTAGTGGTAGTTTTCATAACTTTCAATTATCATTTTTATATAAGGACTCAATACCCTCATATATAGTGATTAAACAATTAGCATAATCATTTTAAAAATAACTTCAAAATATTTAAAAAGCTCACCAATATTATCATTTTTTGTGCTACTACTCAAACAAGCCACCAAATTGGTCTCAACAAATTTTTGTGGCCGCCTAGTTTCTCTTCTTTATCTATCATAAGTTGTATGGCTCCTTTTGTGGTGAATTTTCGTCCTCCCTTACCTCTCTTTAAACTCTCCTGATCAACTCCAGATCTATGAGCTTAGATTAAGTCAGGTTTAAAATGAGATTTTTGTGAAATTTTTAGTGCTCTAATCTTTAACTCTACCATCTTCATTAGACTCTCTTTATCTATATTAAATGAATAAACATACTCTTTCAGGAGCGTATAAATTTTTTTTAACACAACTTTCCTATTGATTATAATTATTTACGACTTTGGATCATGACATCACAATACATCCATTTATACGTAATTCATAAATAAGAACTATGGTTTTAGATATTATATCCAATTTACCATTCTTTACATGTACATAAGCAAAGATAACCAAATACATGTATATTAAAGAAGTTAGCATGTTTACCAGATCATGCTTCTCCAATAATATTAAATAAGTAATGTGTGAAGAGAGAAATTTGCTAAATAATGTTTTGGATAATGCTGCATTTCATAAAATATTTGCACAAATTGAAGTTCAACATCATCCAACACCCTCTCTCCAAAGGTGTTTTTTCATGCGCTCAATAAATCCATTTTATAAAGGAATTCTTGCAAATATATCATGTCTAGATATACCATGAATTTTATAAAATTTAGTAAATTATCTAAGATTCCAAATCATTATCAATTATAGGATGCTTAGTTCTTTTTTCGAATTTTATTTTCAATCAATACTTCCCATGACTTAAATGTAATAAAGACATCACTCTTATGATTGAGAAAGTAAATTATACCTTCCTAGAGTAGTCATCAATGAAAGGTAAGCATGTACCAAGCTTCGCCTCTTAAAGGAACTTGAGCATATCTCTAAAAATTTTGAATGTAGTTTTACTTTTGTTATGTGAATGGTTAAAATTAAGTTGACTTTTACATAATTTCCAAAGATGTTATGCTCATATAATTCTAACTTTGATGTGCTTTACTTGCCTAATAATTCTCTCAAACTAAGTAAGATCATACCTTTTTTTGCTTATGTTTTTAATCTAAAATGTCATCACCTAGTCATGTCAAAATATGACAAATGAAAAATGTAGTTACTAAAACAATATTTATAATATTACTTTCATAGAAAACAAAAAAGTACCAATATTATTATTTTTTAAATTTTATTTTTTATATTCTATGTGATTTATATATAAAAATATTTTATTTATATTTTATTTATATAAAAGTATACAAACAATTAAAGAATAATATTTTATATATTTTCTATTTTCATTAATAAAATTTTATTAATTTATTATTAATTATTTAATATATTTTATTGATTTTATTGTATTCTATGTGATTTATATTTAAAAATAATTTAATTATACTTTTATTTATATAGAAATATATATAAACAATTAAAGAATAATTTTTATATATTTTCTATTTTTCATTAATAAAAATTTCATTAAAATTTTTTATTTTATTATTAATTATATACAATTTATTATTAATAATATAAATTATTATTAATTATTTAATAAATTTTATTATATTTAATATTATTATATTCTATTTAATATATTAATTCTATTTAATATAATATTATAACTTGGTCACAGTTGGTATTACGAAAAATTAATGAGAGTAATTATGTAGTATATATTTATTAGTTTACGTTCCATTCTAAACCTCCCGAATCAGAAGTTTTTTATTTTCACTTTTTAGGATAGAATGGAACGTAACATGAAACTCTCTGCTTTTATTTCATTCCATTCTATTATAAAACTTTCTTCCAAATGATGGAATTGTATTACGTTCCATCTCATTCCATTATGAAAACCCCAACTAAACAAACCCTAAGGAGAGCTGAGAACCACCATCCCTCCTTTCTTCTCCATTTTTCTTTCATTTCTTACATTTTCAAGCCAATTTTCTTTAATCTTACCCCAAACCACATATTAAACACTATATCATCAATCTAGGGTCCTTAAACTCACCATATAAATAAAAAAATGAGGAAAAGATGAAGAAAAGATATATGGCTGTTCCTGATGAATAGTACCTAAAAATTTATAAGGTAAGTTAATGGGGTTTAAATTATTTTTAGTACATGATTTTGGTATGATTGCATGCATTAGGGAATCAAATGCATGAAATTGAATTTGTTATGCAATATTATAAAGATAAAGAAGATGAATTGAAGGAGAGAGAGAAAGAGAAAGAGAAAGAGAAGGAATAAGAAACTAATGATGAATTGAAGTTTATGGAAGTTTAATTTGAAGATTTGGATATCAATTTGGTATGCGTTCTTCCAATTCTACTTTTTCCTAAAAATTGTGTATTAGGAAATTTAGGGTTCTTGAGTAAAAATTGAGGGTTTATGAAATTGTTGTTAAAAATATCTAACTGGATGTTAAATGAAGTATTATATGTGATTTATTAAGATTTTGGACTTATAATTTGTATTTTCCCTAATTGGTATACATTACATTGAAATTAAGAAACTTGATATGCATGTTATTTTGACTAATTGGTGAGATGAATATGTTTTGAATGTTGTATGAATTAAATTAAAACCAATAACAGAAAAAAAAAATGATGTTAAAGAATGACATTTGCTTTGGTTGAATATGGAATAACTTGAATTGGCTATTATAAGTGATTATTATTAAATTTCAATGGAATTTAATTAGATTTGCCCCTAGTAAAATAGATAGGAATTAGAACAATGTAAGAAGGTTGGCATGCCAATTAGGAAGTTAGTAGTTCTGCATCATGATATGTGTTACCAGACTATATGGCTCCGCGAGCTCGATTTTGATGTAAGATATTTGATTTGGGTTATAAGCTGCATGGCTCCTAGAGCTTAGTTCCAATGTGAATGTATATAAAAAAATGGATCGTATGGCTTCGAGAACTCGATCTTGTATTTTTAAAATCAAGCTTATTCAGCTCAGTGAAGCAATTTTGATGGATTTTTACTTTGGAGCAATTATAGAAAGTAGATAAATGTGTGATTAATGATTAAATGACTTCAAATGAGATCATTGTATACTTCAATATAAACTATTATAATAGATACATGCTTGTATTTTATAACTTGATTTTTAAGTGCCCATTTCTGCTTAAAAATAAATGAAGATATTTATATGCACAAAATATTATATATCATGCATGTTATGATTGAATGAGAAATGGAATTGCTTGAACATCACTAAACTTATAGCTTAGTGTGTGGATTTTTTTTCCACGCGTAGGTTTTGAAGAGAATTAGAAGAAAGTTATGGTAGATCTACTACAAAACAAGAGTCACATAGAGGACCCTGAAAGATTTGGAGGTAAAAGTACTACAAATTTTTATTTGGTTTTTGGTTATGACATGTACATATAAAGAAGTGAAGGATCTTACAGGATTTTATTGTGAATTGTATATGAATAAATGAAAGTTATGTATAAAATATAGTTTAGATATGTTGAAAGGTATTAGAGCAAAGGTAAATTATTTTTTCAAGGAGTCTGACAAGGAGATGGATAGTTGAGAAACATGCATGAAAAGTATATTGAAGTTTCTTGAATGAGGTTTTAAATAAATATAAAAGAAACTTTGTCTAAATTTTTAAGTGAATAGCAATTATTGCATTAATGAGGTTTAAATAGAAAAGGTTGTGATTTGAAGTATTAGGTATTTAAAAATATGGTAACACTTGGTATGCAGATTTCATTATCGGGTATCGGGTGTTACACGATATTCGAATTTATAGGTAAAAAAGAGGGTATTTATGATTTTGGAATTAAAAAGAGAAAATTATTGCTGAGTGCGTGAATGTGTTGGATATTTATGTGAGTTACTAAGTTAAGTAGATTGTAAGTCTATTAATCTTATATGTGCAAGAATAAATAAAACGATTTAATAGAATTTGTAATGAAATTTTTATAAATTATGAGAGTTTGCATGAAAATTTTGAAGTAAAAAAAACTTTTAACAAAATTGAAAAAGCAAAAAAAAAATATTTTAAACGTTAATATAAGAGATAACAAATCTAAAAGTGTAACTTTTGAAATTCTTCAATTAATTACTTAAGTTTTAAGCATTTTTTTATTTAATGATTAACGTTTCGAAATTCATATAACCTAGGTCAAAACATTATTTTTTTTGATGTAGTTAATGGATGGACACTCATATTGCATTTAGTTGATACCAGTGATTGGTATATTGTATCATTTTGGCTAGTATGTACTAATTGAAAAATTGGTACTCAAATAAACAATACCATATCAACTGAAAGTTTTAATCGATACTAGTATTTATTTAAAAATATCGGTTAATATCAGGTGCAATGTGTAAATTTATAAAAATATAAAAACTAAATTAAAATTTTTAACTTTTAGCCAACCCATGGTGATGCTTATGCCAGGATGGAGGGATCCTTTAATTGGTGAAGCACTATGTTTTCGAGAAGCTTTAAGCTGGATCAAAAGTTTACCTTTCTCTCCAATTTATGTGGAAACGGATTGTCAAACACTTACCAACTCTATGACATCCACACAAAAATGTCCTTCTTATTTTTCGATGATTATTGAGGATTGCAAAGCTCTTATTAAAGAGTATCAGTATATTTCTATAGCTTTTGTCAGCGAATCAGGTTGCTCATAAGATAGCTAGGGCGGCTGCTTCTATGTCTGATTTCGAATGGGGGGTATGCCCTCCAAGTTTTCTGTATGACGTTTTATCTTTCGATATGAATAATAGGCGCTGAGCGCACGTGACAACGTTTAAAAAAAAGCATTGGTTTTCTCTTCGTCTTCTGTCCTTTGGCTGCAGTTGCCTCTCTTACAAATATTGTCCTCTTTTCTCAAAAAGCTCACCATCGTTACCAGCTTGATGTCATTTCCAACTCGCCGCACTACTACTATGCTAGTTCATCTTCCATATAGTTCACTGCATGCCAACTCACCACCATGTCAATTTATCATCATGCCAACTCACCACCATGCCAAGTCATCTTAATGGCTAGCTAGGCACCACACCAGCTCATTTGCCACACCAACTTGCCACTATACCATTGCTAGTATCTCAAGATACTATCTAGGTTAGGTGCTATAATAAAATAAGTCTTATTCTTCAAATATAAAATATTTGATTTTAATGTTTGCTTTCAAACAATGAGTTTGTACTTTAGGCTATACTTGCACATTTATACAGGTTATAAAAGTATATAACCTTATAACTTATATGAAAGAATTTGAGATTTAAAAAAAACTATTGGTTTATAGTTGAAAGTTTTTATTCTTTGAATTACTAAATTGAATAATAATGCAATATTTTTCTCCTTTGGTTATGCATAAACTTAAACATTTGTCAAAGAGGCAGCAAAAGCTATACTATGTTTTTATAAAGACTTTTTGTTATCCATTTTAAAATTTTTGCATATATATATATATATATATATATAGAGAGAGAGAGAGAGAGAGAGAGAGTCAACTATGAAATTAAGCCAATAAATGTTAGACTTCAACACATAATTTGAATGAAAGCTTTAAAAAAGTAATGTTAGTTTTTTCATATGACATTGTTTAAATTGACTAAAGATGTCATTAATATATTTCTAAAAATATGAACTATTTCAAATAAACTAATGAACTCTTTTAAATATTCATTTAATTTTTTGAAGTCATAAATTATTCAATTTGAATATTTTTATTACATATTGAAAGAAATGCTAAACAAAAAAAAATTTGAAATAAACTTTTCTTGAATAATTACCCTTTCTTTTTCTTTATTCTCCTATTAAGAAATTGGTAGTTGATGTTTTTATTCTCTAGTGATATCTACAAAAAGTACAACTATAATTCTTAAACAGATAATATGGAAGGTATAAAAAGGAATCAAATATGATGTATTTTTAGTTAAAAGAATTAGAATAGACAATGAAGGGAAGTTAAAGTACTCTTAATGATTTAAACTCTTTAGAAGATTCGATGAACCATTTTTGGCTCATGCAAGATAGGTTCCAAGTATGAAGAACCAAACTACATATCTGTATTATAATAAACATTTGAAAGGTGGGGTGTTAGAGAAGTGATCTAAAGGCAATCACCTTTAACACTTATTGTATAAATCATTTTATGATTAATAAAGGCATTTTTCATTATTTCAATGTTCATACGTTTATAGATTTGATGTTGATCTTAAATTGATTTAATGAAGTCCTTCATACAAAACATAGCATGGAGGAAATCATGATGAGATCATGATAATGAGATGCCTATCATGTGTAATTATGTTCTCATTAATTCGAATAGACTAGAATATGTTATACTCCTTGATTAATTAAGTAGTAGATTTTATAAGCTATAAACATGAGTTGTTTAGAGTTAACATATGGATGCTTACTAGGGGTAGTAAGTACATTAAATTGACCTACTATGAGACAATCATATGGATATTCTATTCTAATGTCAATGATTATTGGAAACCGTTATCGGAATCCAACTCTTGCGAAATCATGAAGCCTTGAGCGTATTATCTGATAGGATTATTTCCAAAAACCCTTATGGTATCATCTCACAAGGGTGGCGTGCCCATGAAAATCAAACATCAAAACAAACTTATTACTTTAATGTTGGATCCTATTTCTGAAAGTGAAGTCCAACTCTTACGGAAAAATCATAAGACTCTCATTGTAACATCCCGTTACTGTTAGCTAGGGCATTATGGTAATATGGGGTCAGACTGATAGGTTTCATTGCATTCACTGATTGAGCATGTTATTGGCCTCTAATTATAGAGGAACAGGTTTATTGCATATGCATTTATTCATAGGTACATGCATTCATGATTTTTCGGCA
>JANJEY010000008.1:32337086-32365084 GCA_024703695.1 Erythroxylum cataractarum | reverse complement strand
CTAAAATTGGTTCTAGAATACTTAAACCCAAGCCTTTTCTAAACTCCATGAACTAAAATCCTTCCAAAAATCCAAAATATTTAAAATTATCTTACCTTCATTCTTCACCAAATGAAGGGATCGTTAGCTCAAAGGGAAGCTCTTCTCTTCCTTTACTTGTTTCCTTTCTTGATCAACTCCAAAATCTCTCTTGAAGGTTAACACCATTGAAACCCTAGCTCAACTCTCTTCTTTTCTCTCTAACAATGAAACTCTCTTTTTCTTTCTTTCTTATTTCGTTATTCTCTTCTTCTTTCCTTCCATTCACGATTTTCTTCTTCATTTATAAGCAAGACAATACTTCTTCTTACAATTATGCCTTTAATGATTGAGAATTTTCCCATTTGCCCTTCCAATTATGGCTTATGTCTTTTATACTTAAGTGTCTTGCAAATAGCACCCTTGAACATTCTAACATAACACTTTCTTCTAGAAGATGTCCCCCATTGTATTAAGTTTCTAATGACACCAAAATTATTTAATTCGGTTTAGTGATTCGGAAGATATACTTCAAATATTTTTGGACTGCTCTTGTCCAAATCAATATACCATACACAACTTCTATACTAAATTTAAACATCTTAAAAACTGAATTAGATTGCAATTTTTCATACAATTTGTAGTTCCATGTCTCTAGTTCACCACAAATCAGGAATAATCTCATTTGGAGCTCTACCGATCTAGAAATCATCAAAATACTGAAGTATATTCAGTGGATTAACACCTGTTCATAGTATTTAAAAACACACACACTGTACCATCTCACGTTTTTCACTTAATCTCTCTCACTTCATTTCAAATGGCAATGGTTTTTGGTGGAGATGTAGATCAATGTCTTAAAAGTCAAATGGTTCAAGAATGAAGTCATTTGAGTGTCTAGAGAAGAAGTTATGGTTAAAAGAATCCAATCTAGTTTTATCCTCAATCAAATTGAACCTATCGTGAGACAATTAACAATTAGTATAACTTTCTCTAGAGATATGGGATTTAGGCTTTTTGTAGATGGTTTGAAAGAGAACTTCAAGAGCTACAACTTTTAGGAGACCTCAAAGACAAATTCCATCTTCTGAAGGATAAAAAATGAAATAGAAGATGTAATATGAACAGTAACTTAGAAAAAGTTTATGAATAGTAACATAGAAGAAGCTTGCAATTGTCATAACTTCCTCTACAGATATCTGCTTTAGGTGTTATTTAGATGGTTTGAAAGAGGACTTCAGGAGCTACAACTTTTATGAAGACCTAAACGACAAATTCCATCTTTTGTATTATAAAAAATGGAATAGAATATGTAATAAGAACAGCAACCCAGAAGAAGTTTATGAACAGTAACACAGAAGAAGCTTGAAATTATCATAACTTCCTCTACAGATATTTGATATATGTTTTCTTTAGATGGTTTAAAATAGGATCTCAAGAGCTACAACTTTCATGAAGACCTTAAAGACAAATTCCACCTTCTGAAGGATAAAAAATGGAACAAAAAATGTAATATGAACAGTAACCTAGAAGAAGTTTATAAACAGTAACACAGAAAATGTTACAATTGCCATAACTTCCTCTACAGATATCTGATTTAGGTGTTCTTTAGATTTTTTGAAAGAGGACTTCAAGAGCTACAACTTTTGTGAAGACCTCAAAGACAAATTCCATCTTCTGAAGGATAAAAAATTGAAACAGAAGATGTAATATGAACAGTAACCCAGAAGAAGTTTATGAACAATAACAAAGAAAAAGCTAGTAATTGTCATAACTTCCTCTAAAGATATCTAATTTAGGTGTTCTTTGGATTTTTTGAAAGAGGACTTCAAGATCTATAACTTTAATGAAGACCTCAAAGATAAATTTCATCTTCTGAAGGATAAAAAATGGAACAGAAGATGTAAGGTGAACATTAACCCAGAAGAAGTTTATGAACAGTAACACAGAAAATATTTTAGGCATGAATTTTGACTCCAATGTTCGAAATTTTCATACTATATACCGTTGAAAAGATAACAAAAAGGTATACAACTCTTAAGAAGGCAACATTGCCAAAATCTATCTAGATCAATCCCAATTTTCCCCTAAATTCCAAAGATGAATTTTACATTCATCCATCAATGTACTACACTCAGTTCTCAGTTCATGACAAATTTTGAGACTCCTAGAGACATGATTGAAATTCGATATCTTTATAGAAATCTTTCCATAGGTTTATAGTTTAATATAAATCAAGAATCATCTTGTTTGGATAACTAGAGAAAAAGTTGTGACTAAAAGACTGAAGCATACTCCATAAATATTTTCCAGATCAACCATCCATTTTATTTCACAATATTTCCTTATCACAAATCATGCTAAGATCACCTCTTCTACTTCATTTACTCAACATTCTCAACTTCATTTCAAATCAATATGATTAATCATGCATACCAATAACAGAGCATACACATATATACATATTCTTCATCAACTTACTACATGAATGCAACTTTATTTTTTCTTTCATTCTACTTCTAACTTTCACCTTAATTCTTCTCACTTCAAAATCTTTTATCCACCAGAAACACCAAAGAAAAACTTGAATCTATCCACATTTCTCATTCGCTACTTTACCCTTGCATATCATTTCTTGGTTCAAGAATTTTCATCATTGTTCTTTACTCATGACTAATCACCAAAATTTCTCATTCAAATAGTTCTAACTTCTATGAAACGTTCGGGGTCCAACAATGATAGTCTCATTATAGCAATGGTGCAAATATTCTTTGACCTGAGGTGCTCAAGGATATCTCAGATATTGAACTTGCGCTTTGACTCCATTCATTGATGCCTTTCAGGGTTACTCATAAGGTGGTGATTGGGTACAACTTGAGGTATACAGAGGTAATTGAGTAGCCAATAAAGGATTCACCACTCCTGATATAGGGTGATGATACCCACAACCTCTTGTCAGCTCATTACTTGAGAGTCTCTAGCTAGAACAGATATGTGTCATGAAGAGAGTATTCAATGAAATATAGAGTAATGAGATCCACAGGACAAGATCTAATAATACTTAGACTAGATGTTATGTAGTCAGTCTAGTGGGAGTTAACACTTTGACCATACTCTGAACCAAGGGGGGTATAGATGGTGAAAGGATGAATTGCATGGCAACATTGCATATGGAAGGGTGTAGTCAATCACTGACTTTTCGGTCAATTAGGGGTCATGACGTATTGTTAAATACCGCTCTTGACTTACTTGAATTAACTATTAAGCAGCTAACATAATTGGGAACCTAATGGGTCACACGCAAAGGAGATCCGATAAAATGGTCTTAAATGGTGATTACAATATGAAAGAGTTTTTCGCGATTGTATCACAATGTAATCATGGTAGAAAATGTTGCATGGAATGGATTAGAAACAAGTATTGTTGGCTTCCATTAATGCATGGTATTCATGGTCAAAACTTCCCATAACTTCTATTAATGCATGTTATTCATGGTCATTAACTTCCAATAACTTCCATTAATGCATGCTATTCATGACTACTAGCTTCCCATAACTTTCCATTACTGATAGTGGTTATGGAAGGCCAAATGTTGTAGAAAATTAAGATGATTTTCGTGCATCTTATGTAAGACATAAGAAAAGAAAAAAAGTTTTTTTTTCTTACATACACTTTTTCTCTTTAACTCTCTCAAGAGTTCTTGTCTTTGCTAGCTCAAAGAAAGAATTCTAGCCATCTCCTAGTGAGGTTTCATCCTTCTATCTTTGTCTGGGCTTTCATTATAGAAGGTCTGCGTTGATCGCTATAGTTTACGACAACCCAATGCGAAGAAGATTAAAAAACGAAGGAGATCGTCAGAAAGGTATGTAAACATCTTACATTTCATATTTTTATTTTTCTATATCTATATTCATGAGTAGATCTAGTTTTTGAGGTTTTGTTTTATTTGTGTTGTGTATATTTGATATATGTTATGTATGAGATGCATGATCGGAACCTAACAGTGGTATCAGAGCTTAGATGTAGAATACATGACATATGAAAAATGTTTTCATGATTGTGACAACTTAGGATCCTATAATGTTTTGTTCAAATTTAATTGTAGAAAATTGTTTTTCATGATTTTCTTTCACCAATATGTTTATAAGATGTATGTAAATGATTCAATGTGATTGAAGATATTTTTAATTTGATTAAAATATTTAATTTTGACTTTACAAGAACATGCATGAAATTTGTCTTTCTGATGAGCATGTGATGTCTATTGGCAAAACTGATAAGATTATACATGATTTCCGAGGAATTTGATTCTAGAATAATTATATGAACATATTTGGGATGTTTTATGTTTTTTTAAATTTTCTAGAATTATTAAAAATGTTTTAATGATTTTATCAAACAATTTTCCAAATCTGAACAGTTTTCCAGATATTGTAGGATCTGTTTTGTTTAACGTTTTTGTATGTTTATATTTCGGTTTCAGAACCTTAAAAATATTTTTATATGATAAAAATGTGTTACTTTGATGTTTGACGCATGCCTAAATGATTTTTCTCGAAATTTGATTTCCAGAAAATTTTAGAAGTCATTTTTGTTGTTTTTGATGTCTTATCGATGTTTAAGTGATTGGGATAATTTTTGGGTGATTTCTAAATATTTTGATCATCATGAAACGACCAAAAGATGCTTGTAATGATGATTTGATGTTCTAAAAATTTTGTAAAATTATATAATTTAATTTTAAATTAATTTTAGTAGAGCAATAGATTTCTATTAAGACTAGAAAAATTGAAAAAATAAAGTTGTTTAATTTTGGATATCAAATAATTATTTTAGGGTAAATTAATTATGAATTAATTTCTAAAATTAGGAATTCATGTTAATTAGCTTAATATTAATTCCAATCGAAATAATATACAATAGTAATTTTAGTAAGTTAGTAAAAGGAAGATAGTAAATCTAAGTGTTGGATTGGACTTAGATCCAAATGTTAGATTTGGCTTTCATGTTAGGGTCCACAAGATGTCATAACCAAAATGATGTGTTTCCATATATGCATTAGAGATTGCATGGTTAGGAGAATGTGTGGGCTTGTATGATGGACGATTATAGGCTTAGGCCCAATTTGATTGGGTAGTCTATATCATGCCATATAGTTATAGTAACTATGTGTATATATATATGAGTTATATGTATATATCATGCCATGTAGTTATAGTAACTATATGTATATATATATGATTTATATGTATAAGACCATCTAAGTTAGATGAGACCTTAGTCAAACCCCTCACTTAGAATATTAAAACTAATGCCTTCCTTTAATGTGAAGAGAACCAGAGTCCTTTTAAAGTTAAGGTTGTTGGACAAATCTAAGCTTGCTCTAAACGGATATGTTCGAACCATAGAAATAGAATTTCTAGATTAATGAGTCAGTTTTAACTAGAAGCATTAGTTTATTGGGCAAACCTAAGATTAACATGGACAGAGGCAAAGTTAGGTAGTAGATGTACATGTGTCAAGAGTTGATAGCTCAATGAGTGTGCATACATCAATAGTTGATAGCACTAGATTCAATAGTTGCATTGGAGATGCAATTGGTATGATCGATACTTACTGGTTGAACTAAGGTGGCTTGTTAGGTAAACCCAAGGTCATTCTTAGGGATATTAGATATCGATCCATTAGGAGAATTTCTCTATGAATTCTTTTGGATTTATATTGAGGGTTATGACTTTGTAAAAATATTGAGAGCCATAATGCGTATTATCAAAGTCCTTATAGACATGCATTTAAGTACATTATAATTTTTCTCTATTTGATGATATGTTGGTATTGCTTGAGTCAACACCATGAGTACTAGTTTGAATATAAGATAATTGATGGAAGCTAACAAGTTAATTGAACCAAAATTCGTTTACTGGTTGTTCTCAAGTCTGAGAAGCTTGGTTATATGTTGGAAGAATCACTTCCCGATTTTCCTACTGCTGATGCTTCTGATGATGATTAGAGGGCATATAGGAAGCATCTCGATGATAGCAAGATGACTATTTGTATTATGCTAGCCACTACATCACTAGAGCTGCAAAAGCAACATAAGGCTATGGATGCTCATACCATAGTCTATCATCTTAGGGAGCTCTTTAATGAGCAAGCAATGTCTAAAAGGTTCGAGACTTTGCGATTGCTCTTCCACTCCAAGATGGTTTAGGGGACATCTCCAGTGTAGTACACACCTAAGATGAATGGCTACATTAAGTGGTTGGCCTCCTTGGGTTTTTTAATCATGAATTAACTTAATTCTGACGGGTTTAATCGATAGTTACTCACAATTTGTGCTTAACTATTGAATGAATAATATATCCAGCACAATTTCCGATTTGGTCAACATTCTTAAAATAGTTGAGTCATCTATTCGTAAGAATAAGGCTGTGATGTTGGTGGACTCTTTTGGTTCGAAGAAAAAGAACCAAAAGAAGAAGTAAGCAGGGCCTAAGGGAGGTGTGAAGAAAGCAAATAAGACTGTCTCGAAGGGAACTTGCTTCCACTGTGGCAAGGATGACCACTAGAAGAGAAACTGCAAAGCATATCTGGAGTACTTGAAGGAGAAGAAGGCATCTGATGCCCCACCTACTTCAAGAATTTATGTTATTGATATTCATACTGTTTCTGATAATAACTTATGGGTATTAGATATTGGTTGTGGCTCACACATTTGTATTAACATAAAGGGCCTCAAGAATAGTAGACAACTTAATAAGGGAGAGTCAGACATGGGAGTAGGCAATGGAGCAAGAGTTGTTGCATTAGTTGTAGGTACATATGTATTGACGCTCCCTAATAGGCTTGTACTATAATTGGACAATTGTTTTTAGACCTAATACATACTGATGTATGTGGTCTAATGTTCATACATGTCAAAGGTAGTTTCGTATACTTCATTACCTTTATCGATGATCATTCTTAATATTGGTATATGTATCTTATGAGATACAAGTCTGAAGCCATTGAAAGGTTCAAAAATTTTAGAAATGAAGTTGAGAAACAACTTAGGAGAAGTATTAAATCACTTCGCTCGGAGCGAGGTTGTGAATACTTAAGCCAAGAGTTTTTGGATTATCTCAGGGATAATGGAATATTGTCCCGATGGACTCCACCTTGCACACCACAACACAATGGTGTGGCTGAGAGGAGAAATCGAACCTTGTTAGACATGGTGAGGTCTATGATGGGTTTAGCAAATTTACTAAAATCCTTTTGGGGTATACACTTAAAACTTCTGTTTATGTATTAAACAAAGTCCTATCCAAGTCAGTTGATGTTACTTCATATAAGATATGGACTAACAATAAATCCTATATTTCTCATATGAAAGCTTGGGGTTGTCTTACTTATATGAAGTGGATTTAGTCAGATAAGCTTGAAGCTAAATTTGACAAGTGTCCATTTGTAGGATATCCTAAGGAAACTATAAGATATCAGTTTTACCATGTTTCAGAACAAAAGGTATTTGTTTCAAAACATGTTGTCTTTTTAGAGAAAAAGTTTCTTCTAAGAGAAGACAGTGGAAACAAAATTGAACTTATGAAACTTCAAGATGCTCAAACAGATTCAGATCAACTGTCTGGACCCGAGACTATTATTCATAAAGATGAAATAATAGTTCAACCTTCTAACATACAAGAAGTTCGTAGATCAGGTAGGATACATCATGTCCTCGAGAGATACAAATTTCTCATAAGTGAACTTAATGACGTATTGCTCATAAAAGATGATGAGCCTACTCCCTATAAGAAGGTTCTAAAGAGTTCAGAATCTAACAATGGCTTCAAGCTATAAAATTCAAAATAGGTTCCATATATGAAAACCAAGTATAGACTTTGGTTGACCCATCCGAACGGATAAAACCTATAGGGTGCAAATTGGTTTTCAAGAAATACACTGACATAGAGGGTAATGTAGTTACCCATAAAGCTAGACTTGTAGCTAAAGGTTACCGTCAAAGGCAAGATGTTGATTATGAGGAAATGTTTAGCCTAGTAGCAAAGCTTAAATCCATTAGGATATTTCTAGCAATTGTTGCTCATTATGATTATAAGATATGGCAAATAGATGTGAAGACAGTTTTTCTTAATGGAAACCTAACCGAGGATGTGTATTGACACAACCTAATGGTTTCATATCCATAAATGGAGAAAAGGTATGTAAGCTTTAGAAATCCATTTATAGATTGAAGCAAGCATCCAGGAGTTGGAATGTCCTATTTGATGAGATAATCAAAGAGTTTGGTTTCTCACAAAATCTTGATTAAATCAAGCATTAGATCTCATAAGCTATGGACATAAGTTGTTTAGAGTTAATATATAGATATTTATTAAGGGCAGTAAGTACATTGGATTGCCTTGCTATGAGACAATCATATGGATATTCTATTCCAGTGTCAATGATAGTCTCATCATAGCAATGGTGTAAATATCTTTTGACTTAAGGTACTCAAGGATATCTCGGATAATGATCTTGTGCTTTAACTCCATTCATCAGTTCCTTTCAGGGGTTACTTATAGGGTGGTGATTGGGTACAGCTTGAGGTATTCGGAGGTAAATGAGTAGCTAATAAAGGATTCACCACTCCTGATAAAAGGAGATGATATCCACAACCTCTTATCAGGGTCATTACTCGAGAGTCTCCGGCCATAGCAGATATATGTCATGAAGAGAGTATTCAAGGATACATAGAGTAATAAGATCCTCATAACCAAATCTAATAATACTTGGACTACATGTGACGTAGTTAGTCTACTGGGAGTTGACACTTTAACCATACTCTAAACCAAGTAAGGTATAGATGGTGAAAGGATGAATTGCATAGCAACATTGGAAGGGTTCGTAGTCAGACCACTGACTTTTCAGTCAATTGGGGGTCATAACATGTTATTAGTTACCGCTCTTGACTTACTTGAATTAACTGTTAATTTAAGTGGCCAACATAACCAAGAACCTAATGGGTCACACATATAGGAGATCTGAAGGATGAGTAAAATGGTCTTGAATGGTGATTAAGTTATAAGAGAGTATTTCGAGATTGTATCGCGATGTGATCATGGTAGAAAACATTGTATGGAATGGATTAGAAACAAGTGTTGTTGGCTTCCATTAATGCATGTTATTCATGATCATTAACTTCCTATAACTTCCATTAATGCATGTTATTCATGGTCATTAACTTTCCATAACTTCCATTAATGCATGCTATTCATGACCATTAACTTCCCAAAACTTTCTATTGGTGATGGGAGTTATAGAAGGCCAAATGGTGCAGAAAATTAAGATAATTTTCGTGCATCTTGTGTAAGACATAAATAAAGAAAAAATGTTCTTTTTTCTTACACACAATTTTTATCTATAACTCTCTCAAGAGTTCTCGTCTTTGCTAGCACAAAGAAAGAATTTTAGTCATCTCCTAGTGAGGTTTCATCCTTCTATCTTTGTGTGGACTTTTATTAGAGATGGTATCAGTTGATCGTTGTAATTTACGACAACCCAAAGTGAAAAAGATTAAAGAACAAAGGAGATTGTCATAAAGGTATGTAAACATCTTACATTTCGTATTTTGTTTTTCTATATCTATATGTATGAGTAGATATATTTTTTTAGGTTTGGTTTTGTTTTCGTTGCATATATTTGATATATATTATGCATCACTATATTAAAGAAACATTTAGTTGAGATGAAAGGTAATGTGAAGCCTTGTAAGAAAGTTGGTCATAATGTAAAATGTCAAATAAAAACTTTACTTCAAGAGTATCATAATGAAACAGAAAGAAGGCAAAGATTGAACTATGAAATTAGTAGTGGAAGTTCTTTTTGCGATGTTATGATGATACAGATAATGCTGAAAGAGGTTTTCCTATTTAATAAAAAGAGATATTTGTAACTGATGTAAGGAAGAGAAGAAGACAAGTGCCTAAATTTGTTATTTCATGAATAACTCTTGAAATTTAGCCTTCAATTCATAATGCATTACAATCTAAATAAGTATCTTATAATATAGAGATGCAATGATGATACTAAGGTTTATTGTTACTGGTTTATAGTGGATGCTATTGCTTTCTATAGTCTACGATATAATGTTCTTTTATTTGAAGACTATAGAGGTAATCTTATCAGTAGCTTTATTTATAAAATAAGAAGTTATTTGAGATAAAGAAGAATGACTTGAGCAACTTATAGGTATTAAATCATATGTGATGGTTTGACAAATAAAAGATGGGAATCTATTATAAAGTTTTTGGTTTATTTTACCAAATGGATGATATTTTTATAGTCTATTAATTCTTATGGCCTTGTAAGAAATGTTGATACTTTGTTAGAGATATTTGATGAAATTGTTAATAAAGTTGTATTTAGAAATATTGTATAATTCATTACGAATATGCTACTATAAAGCAACTAAGAAGATGTTACAAAGCGACAATTCTTTCTATTGGACTCCTTATGTTGCACATTGCATTGACCTGATACTGAATAATATAGGAGATGCTAGATACTTTCCTATCATTGATGAAATTATGTCAGAAAGCTAAAAAGTGACTACTTTCATTTAAAATCACACATAGGTGATTACTTTCATTTAAAATCGCACATAGGTTTCAAATTTGATGAGAAAGGATTTCATCAATGATAAAAATGTATGTTGTCCTATTATTAAAAGATTTATAACTAATTTCTTATTAATTTAATGTTTGGTCAAATGAAGAAAGAATTAAGATAAATGTTTACAAATGATAAATAACTTGCATTTCCTAATATGCCAAGTCTAATAATCAAGTGGTGGTTTCTATAATTATACTTGAAGATCATAAATTTGATCCCATTGTTAATTTGACATCAAAGTTTGTTAGCTTTTGGTGAGAATGCATTGTCTAGTTGATAATGATGAGAAGACAACAATGAGTTACTTTTATGGTGTCATAGAGAAAACGGAAGAGGCAATCAAGACTAATATAAAAAATAGGTTTTTTTATACATACCTAATTTTGTAGTAATAAATGAAATATGGTAAAGATAATTTTACTTTCCATTTTCTATTGCGGAGGCATTTCTGAATCCAAATGTATATTTTAGACCAAGTTTTACAATAAATTTTGAAGTTAATATGGGAATCCTATTGACTATCACAACAGTTGTTTCACATTTGGACATGCAAGATCTGCTTAATTCACAAATGGTGGTATAGGAGGACGCATGAGGTGATTTTGGACCCATTACAATATATCAAAAGATAAACTTAATCCAAGTATATAATTCTTCACATTTTTTACTTTTTTTAAAATTAATCATTACTTTGTTTTGTTTATAAGCTTACTTTTGTTTTCTTATATTTACTTAGAAGAACTAATTTGAAAGTAGTATTTTAGAATTGCTAAGGTTTGTAATTTGAATTCTTTGTCAATATGTTAGTGCAAATGAGTATGAAAGGAATTGGAACATAATTAAATTCATCATTTCCAAAAGATGAGAGTGATTTAGAAGATACTCGTAAATAAGAAAATATTGGCATGTTATTTGATACAATGAGTTTCAATAATCGTGGCGATGAGACTTCCCTCAATGATGACCACTTTGTATTAAATAAAAATTAGAATCAATGTGCTTTAAACGGATCCGCCGTTGAATGAAATTTCAAGTTTTTCATTTTTCATTTTTCTTTTTAATTTTCGCTTGTATATAATATATATGTTAAATTCCATATATGTAATATAAATATAAAACTTTTAATTATGAATATTTTTGTTTATGGATTTACTTTTTTATTGTGTCCCTCGACACAAAATCTTGTTGTTATGCTTATAGACTTATATTATTCATATTATAAAATGTTTTGATGTAATCAATTGCAACATTTTAAATACTTTATTTATTTTTATATCTGTATGAAAATTAAATGATATTGTTTCTTATATTAATAATGGTTATTATTTATATGAAAAATATGTGAAAAGTAATATTAATAAGAATACAAAGATAGTTGTTGCATCAAATTTATATTATTATAATTTTTAGAGATATGGTTAAAATAAAGTTTAAAATAATATAATATATATGGGGACTATTTTGTAATTTCTAAAATTTAATTTATAATTTTAAAATTACTTGAATGATATTTGATTTTAACCTGTATCCATATCATATTAAAATTAAATATAGTACTAAAGTTGATATAATATACCATTGGTCGATACACCACATGGATAAAATAATTTTCTGATATGAGTTTTATGAATTTTAAAAAAATTAGTTATTAAATTAAAACATGTAAAAATTTGATGCTAAATTATAGAATTTTTAAAAGATTAGGTAATGTTAAATTTGTTATTCAGATTACTAAAAGTGAGTGTTAAACAAAAATAAAATTGAAAATTAAAAACATACCAGGTGAGGATGAAGTAAACGAAACGCTGCGAACGATCAACAGGACGTTATAATTTGATTGTCCCAATTTCAATGTTTTCGCTCCCTCAAGTGTGAGCTACCTTCTCGAAGACCTAAACCTTTCTCCGACTCTAAATGCTGGCCGTTGCGTCGGAATTCGGTGGAGGCACGTCAGACTCAGTCTCTGGTGCTTTGGTACCGTTCCTCCCATGTGCTGAAGCCGCTGTTGTTTATCCACTCCATCATGGCCTTAAGCCCCCAATCTCCCGAGTCTCCATTTCCTGGGCTAGAGGCAGCTCTCTACGCATATCGTTTTTCAAGTCTTCGTCATCGGAATCCGATGCAGATGGCGAGGTTGGCGGGAAAGTGCTAGAAGTGAGGCTTGGCGGGGACGGGGAGATGAGCGACGCACAGTGGCGGAGGATTGCATACGGCTCCGTCTCGCCATTTGCCCTTCTTCAGAGTCGCAAAAACTCTGTCGCCGGCTTCTCCAAGATGCAGCTCAGTCCCTCTCCGTATCATCTTGAGTGGTAAATGGTTGTTGAGAAAAAGTTCGTTTGTTGTTATAATGGTTTTTTTTTCCCTCCAAGAAGCGAAATTGTGAAATTTCTCGGGAATAGCGTCACTTGATTGAAATTTGCTAGTACCTTCTATGCTCTTTATTATCTAAAGTTGAGATCTTTTCAACTAATGTGATGACCAGGTGGGAGTACGTAATGGAATATAGCAAGGATATTGATGTTCTGCTTGGTAATTCAAAGCCACTCACTGCTCGTGTAATTGGAGACCAACAGGAGATTTTGAAGGTGGTATTTTACACAATGTGCTTATGTGTTTAAGGTCCTCTTTCGCATACAATTAGTTCTCTGTATGACTGTCTGAATTTTCAGTACAGAACCGTGAGGCAACAACTTCTGTGAAGGCTGCATGGGAGCTGATGGAAATATTTTATGCCGACAAGCTATCTAAAGCATGGCTACCAGAGCGGCTTGTCGATTGGTTAGCTGTAATTACCTTCATTGCACTTTTCTTCCTTACTGCCTTTTGCTTTCATATTGTGCTAACTGGAACCTTTTCTTCATATTTCCTGTTGATCTTATGGTTGCTTCTAATGGTAGGATTATGATAGCCTCCTATCAAGTACACAGACAACTGTCCATTCCAAACTTGTGGAGTTCCAAAGCCAATTAATCAAATTACAGGTTTGGATCTATTTTTTATAGAATCATGTTTTTATTTCTTTCCATTTTCCTAGTCAGCAATTAAAATTGAATTTGGTTCATTAAATTTCAAGTCTAGGGATGAGATTTTTATTTCTAAGTAGCTGAAGTTCAGAGTTTTTCTATGCTTTTTAACTGAAATTAACATATTACTGTTACTACTGAAGTAATGCTCTTACTTTCTTCACTGTGATAATGTTGTTGGATTTTGTGTCTTTTTGTTATCTTGTTCGGATAATCTGGAACATTTGTTACTTAACTTGACACTCTACCTGATCATTTGGTGTATTTCCTCTTGTAAATTTAGTGCTTATTACATGTTAGTGAAAATTTCATAATTTCTTAATCGTTATATTTACAATCTAAGTTGAAAGAGTTCTTCATGAAGACATTCACACTTAAAGGATCTCTTTATTGTCTTGAATTTTGACTCTTTGAAAATACTTTTTCTTTGATTCACTATTATTACTAGATTTAATAAGGTGTTTCTGCAGATCATTGAGGATGAGTCTACATACTGGGAGGTATTAGCATCAGCATTAGCAGTTGGGTGGTTAGAGATTGTGGTAAGCAGCTTGGGATTGTGGCCTTTAATGTTGGAAGCTGTTATTGGCTTTTGGTGACTTTTTTCCCATTATACCAAAAAGCTAGCTATACATTATTGATTTTTCCCCCTAAAAAACAATTAAATGCTTATGCAGTTAGTGATATAAAGTAAGATGACCGATCTTCACTTTGCAGGTGAAATTGTTGCGCTTGCATGGATCTTATCATTTGGATCAAATTGCAAAAAGAGAGGTTGGTGCAAATTCTCTATCTCAGCAAAAAGATACTTTTGTGCATTTGAAGCTTATAATCTGTATTTTAATTTATTACCTATTTAATTTTTTTTTATAGATGTTAGAATTACTGCTGCTTTTTGAGTAAAGTGCACTTCTATTCGCATATAATCTTTGCAAAATGCATGTGAGCCATTTGGTTATCTGTAAGAGTAATACCTTATTTATTCTTTGATCTTATCCAACAGTTCAACCTTTTAAGTTGAATGATTTTTGAGATGATAGCAGAGCCTGTGAGCCATGTAGTCAGTCTTAGAGTAAAAACTTCTTTCTTTATTGGTTTGATTTCTCGACAGTCAGGAACCTCTCTTTCTTGACTTTCGTTGATGTACGGAGGAAAGAAATATGCTAATGCTTTATAAGAGCACCTTAAGTTGTAAGTTAGAGCTGCTGTGTATATTGGAATTTAATATTGAAATAGCTATATATTAGTTCAGCTCCTATTAGGAAGACTGCTAATTTAAGTGCCAGCTAGAGAGGAAACCATATTGGCCTATTAACTTCAGCTAAGCTAATACGAGCCATACCTAGGCTCTTTTTGGCCTTCTCTTCTGGACTCTTAAGCATAAGATTGACAATAACTGGCTATCAAAGAAACAGCTATGGTAAATAACAAAAAGACTAAACATTGTAACATGTTAAAAATTAAGCTATTCTCATTCTTGCTTGTCTGCATTCATCAATCTTTTGTTGGTATTTGTCTTGAGGTTTGTCCAGTAACAGAGACAATAACCTGGTATGTATGAATTGAGGTTCCATAAGAAAATGCAGGGCAATTTTGTCTCCTGCTTCCTTCCCTTGATATGTTAACCAATTAGAAATTATTGATATTAATTTCACTAAAAGTTTGCGTTTTCTCGCTTCAAATTACCAAATTGTGTGAGTAGGTAGTTAAGACAAATATGGATGGACTGAATTTCATGTTTACTTCTGTCATTTGGTTCAGATAGAGAATGGTCTTGTGGAGGCAGTTGCTGTTCTCGTTTCAAAGATGCCACGCATGCGTCCAGAAATAGAAGCTGGCGAATTAGGTGAATGCTTCAAAGCCAAGCCTGATTTTATGAAGGTAATTTTGGATCTTTGGATAATACGTCAAAATTTGTGCTGTTATGTTTCTTTTTTATTTTTCAAACTTCTTTTCCCCCTTGGCTTAATGGATCAAGAAGCACCAAAAGTTTATGGGTTTGTGCAATCTTGGTGTCTAAATTTTCACTTTGTTTCAATTCAGTACACAGTTTCAATTTTCAATCCAACTAATATCGAGTCATAGTGGCATGTGAGAGAGTTTGTATTACAATTACGTTGTATATTACATCATAACTGGGATACTTCTCAAGTCTATATATTTGTGTGTGTTTAAACTCCATGCTTACATGTAGTTTTCACATGTAGTTTTCTGTGCTCAATTGCATGAAGCTGAATTTGGGTTCTTAATTTCATAAATGCACAAAATTCAGGGACTTACTATTGCATTTTTCTTTTTTGTTTTCCTACCTTCCCTTTTATCTGTTTTGGTATTTCTGATGTAATGCTATTTAAATTACCTTACCACATATCTTTCAATTACTTAGGCATGGGAAAGATGGCGGGCACAAGTAACTAAGTTGGATTCCAGTGCTTTCTGGGTTCAGTGTACTCATCGTCTGACTCGGGGGGGCTTGAGAAATATGCTTCAGATCATGCTGGGAAACCTGAACGTTCTCTGCAGTGCCACATATCATTGGATAGAACTCTATATATCTCATTTTCTATACATAAGGCCCTTAACTAGAGTAAGTGTCTATGAATTGGAAGAGAACATAATCATTTTTAGTTAGGTGGAGTTTTAAAAATTTGGCCATGCACATATTTGGAATTAATTGTTTAATTTGGCTTCTTGGATAAGGGATTAGAAAACATGTACAACCTAGCTCAAAAGTGCCTTCAGTTGAAGCCAACATCCTGTCCGGATAAGCTGGCAAGACTCTTAATTGGAATTCTTGGGGAAAATACTGAGGTGAGCTTTGTAACTCAGCTTGCTGATATAAGGGCTCTATTGTATTATTCTATGGTTTCTTTAGAGATTGACTGGAAAGTTTCAAATAAACTGCAGGTTGTACTAGCAGAATGTTCAAGAGGGTTTGGGCCCTGGTGAGTTGCTTCAAAATCTCATCTTGCGATGCTATTGCTTCAAAATCTCATCTTGCGATGCTATTCTTTTCCTTTTCTCATTTGTTGTTGTATTTCAGTTGTTTTAAGTTATTCTGGCAACGTCCTGGAGCACAAATTTAAGTTAGACTTGAAACTGGGAACATGTGGCTTCAATTATGATTTCCTGTTCATAATATTTTTCTTGTGGCTCATTCATTGCAGGATGGTGTCTCATGCCATAGAGCTTTTAACTGCTGAGGGCAATCAGGCAGGGATTCTTTTGCATGAAGAACGTCATAGCTTGGGAGAAATCAGCATGGAGGAGCTCCATCGGCTTATTTATGCACAAGTTCTCTCTTCTCATGTCTTGACTTGGCAAGTAAGTGCAAGCTGCTTGTGCAAGGATATTATTTCCAAATCTTTCATATATTGTCCATTTTACATGCAATTGGACACCCATTGGGATGGATATATGCTTGGAATATGTGTGTGGGCATTCTGTTTCTCATATACAATTTCAAAGAGTGAACTATATGTTGGACAAAATAGTTACATGGAATGATTTAATTTATTAAGGACATTAGTGCAATTTACACCAACAATTTTGAGATCGTTTACGGAAATTATTTACTTTTGTTAAGTTTCCATTTAGTGCTTACTAATTTTCATCATGTTGTTCATGTAACTTAGTAAGTAGCCAATTTTGAGAGATTTGAATTTCATCTTGGAAGCTATGCCACAATTACTTAGTAACAGCATCTTACAGAGAACAAGGAATTTTTGATGAGGCTAATGAGGTGAAGTGATTTTCTTCCCATACAATGCTCTTGTCTTGAAAGATGTTATGCATCAGGATTCAGATTTGTTGCTTAATGTTTGCTTTTATGGCCTTTGAGATCGCAAAGTAGAATCGTTATATAAATTATCTTATGGACCTTATTTCATGCACCTAAGTTTTTTTTGTCTTATTTCATGCACCGAAGTTTATTTTGTCATTTATGTAAACTTTCTTTGTAATATTTCTCATATTTTACTTGTGTTTTCCTTTTTCTTTTTTTCCAGATTGCTCCAATTTATCTAGCATCGTGTATAAAGCAGGGGATGGGGTTGTTAGAAATTTTGTTGAATAGGCAGCCTATTCAAGACAGTAAAATTCTGCTTAAGGTCGTTTATTCATCTGTTTCTCTTGTCTCTCCTTATCCTTTTTCTCTACTGAACATTTTATTCATTGTCAATTGTGATGTGCTTTATGCAGAATTTAGAGATTTGTCGTCTTTATGACCTTGATAGTCTCAGTACGAATATTATGAAGGTATGTAGAATAAGGTGCTTTCTACTAGTGAACATAGCAAGTCATGTAACATTGCGCTTGGGGATTTTTCTGCTTGAATTTGTTGAAATAACATAGGACTTGCATATAAAACAACTGAGAACCTCTTTATAGTAAATTTATGTTGCAAGTGCATTTAAGCTAACAGTTAGTTGATTTGAAGTTTAGATAGCAGGGGTGTACCACTGGAAGCATGGTAGGAAAGGGTCTGGGGTCTTCTGGCTTCAACAAGCTCACGATGAACGATGTCTTAATAGGATTGCTCAGCAATTATTTGATTATGTTGGAAAGTCAATCTCTGGGGAATGTTTCCTGGTAATTTGTCATTGACATCCATGAAAGTGACCAGTCAGCATATCTGAAATTAATAGTCCTTATGCTCATTCTTGATTATTTTTTGTAATTAAAATCTTGGAATTTCACATTTTGCTCTGCCATACAGCAATGGGAGGGCTTAGTTGAGTTGTTGGGCTCAGAGTCCAAGCATGCTGGAGGCCTCGAGTTTCTGCATAAGTATGTAATTTTTTGTAAGAGTGGCCACCCACCATATGTTCTTCCTTTTTCCTTTTCTTTATTTCCATTTGTTAATGTTTCTCTAATATTTGACCATGACGCAGGTACAGGGATTTGAAGAAGTCTCTTCAACACTTTGATCATGGGAAAACTGTAATTGCCGCGCAAGAAGCTGTGGAATCACTTATGTCGGTGTGTGCAATACTACAGATTTTGTGTGATTGATATAATTGTATTACTTAGTTTTATTCCTTAGAGTTTCTTGCTGTGAAAAGGCTTCTTTGATTCAAATGTCCTCTCATTTGAATAGCCTTTTGTAAAATTCTGGATTGAAAATAGGAACATAAAATTGGATTTTCCTACCCTCATCGATAATTTTTTAGTAATTTCGGGTTTTTGAATCTGCAGCTTATGAAGAATCCTTCTACTCCTCAAAGATTCTGGCTGCCTCTTCTCTATGACTCGGTAAGCCTTTTTATGTTCTGAAAGTGGTCTCTTGGAGAAGGCAAATGTTAAATTTGTCTTCTTGCGCCGAAACTGCATAGTAACTTTTGAGGGTAATTCACTGCAGTTGAAGTTGCTTAGCTGGCGTGAACAACCTTTGTTGAATGTTTCTCAAACAAACCTTTTGTTGAATAAACTGCAAGAGCTGTCCATGGCAAGGCTGCGCCCAGATTTTGTTGAAGCTGATTTGCCACCCCAGGCCTTGAACTCTGTGAGACTAGCTCTTGCAACCAATCTTGGACGCGCTATCCTGGAGGAAAAATGACGCTCTGCGATTCTAAGAATTGAATGAATGGTGAGCATGGGGGTTTTGCCTCTTTCCCTCATGGAGCTGGGCATTAGCAGCCGCCAAACTTTTTCATCCTTATTTTGGAAGTGTCCATGATGAGAATGGATAGCTCATGATCACCAGAGCAATTATTATTCTGTGGGCAGGCAACTTTTTCAGGGAGGTCTGCTGATTGGGACTACAGGTAGCCTGTATATGATTGTATTTGACATGTTTGTACAACTATGATGTGAAATTACGTGCCTTTAGTTGTTACGTGATAGAGGAGCAAATCAATGATTTACCGAATAGTCACTAGAGATTAACACTCTGCGTTAGCCAATTAATATTACTGGTACAATATGTTAAATTGGTGGGTCAGTTGATGCATGTTCTAGCATTTGGCCTTCAAGGGGTGTGACTTGATGGTTGAGAGCGGAGCCTGACTTTGGTTAGGTCCCAGGTTCGATTCCATGGTAGTCCTTTTTGTAAGAACCTGGGATAGCCGAGGTTTTATCTGTAGATGGAGAACTAGTTGGACTCTCAATGATGAGGTGTGCCTGCTTAGTCTGCCTGTAAGGTGATGCGTCAATTAGGCCTTCAGAGAGATATGTCCGTTTAGCTCGCTTACAAAATTTCCTCAAATCTAAAAAAAAAAGAAAAAAAGTTATAGCATTTGATTTGTGCGTTTGAGAGTTTCTACCCATTTTTTTTTTTTGGCTTTTTGCCAGCAAAAGAAGAGAGATGTATATATATGTATGTATAATCTAAATAACTGTCAGCTTGTTGATTTCTTCAATTCCGCTTATCTTCAAGGAACTTGCCATTTCTATGCGTTGTAAAACTAGAATTCTAGTTGAGAAGATTTGAAGGACGATGACGCAACATATGACTAATTATTTATTTTGAATTCTTTGAAAAGGTTCGCATATACGAGAAATTGAGCGCATAAAGATGCCTGTAGAGGTTGAGAGCATAACAATGGAAAAAACAGTTAAAAATGTAATTTAGCTGTCATGTAACACCTACAGGTTCATGCACGCAACAGCTATTCAGTGGGAACATTTTCGGATACATTATAGTGTAAAGAAAGGCCAATGTGCCTTTAATTCCAAAGAAAAAAGTCCGTCATGCCAGTTTCTTACACAACGCGCAATCCAGTTGCGTATAAAGCTATCAAGCAACCACATTGTAAATATCATCAGCACGTTATAATATTTGATGAAAAGAATAATCTCTTTTACCCAGAATAGACAAAGCCTGCCGTACAATAAAAGCTAATAAATGACAACACAACCAACACGATTTATCCTATGCTATATCCAGATCTTTTAATAAAGAAATACAACCGACAGTAAGCATATTGATCGATTTAGAAAAGAACAAACAAATACAATAACCTCGAAACATGTATAACCAATAGAAAGGGGGAAAATAAAAGAAAGAGCCCAGCTGCAGATGCAGATGCACCTTGAATGATAAGGTCGAAATCTTGAAACAAACAAGCTTGGGATTACAGGTCGTTCACTAATCACCCTCAGTCCTGGATAGTGTCAGGGAGCCGCAAGACTTGGCCGACACACTTCCAGGGAGCCCTAAGACTCCAGAATACAATACAAATTCACTGCCTTTCTCAAAGCCACCGCCAGCTCACCCAAGCCTGGGATAGAGTGGTCTCTGACAGCCTTGTTCTTGTGTAAGGATGATTAGAAGATTTTCCTTGTATATATAGCTCTTTACGTGAGTAACAGTTTGTTCTAGTTGACATGCCTGTACCTCAAGTTCACTAAAGCTTCTTGGGCAGATTATAAGTCTTTTTGAGGAATTTTGATGCCGCATCATCATTTCGATAACATAGTACGCGAAGTAGAGTATTAGGCTCAGTTGGGCTCCACTGCCCTGAAGTGGGAGGTAGTGTGAGCTTGGACCTCGCGGAAGACCCGTATGCTTCTAGTGTCACACGCCTGAATCGCTCTATGAGGCTCTCTGTATCAGTCCGGAATAGTGGGAGTATACCTCGGACTGTGGTTGAAAATTTATCTATTAAATCAACAGGCAAGCCATCACCATTGGCCCAGAAAAGATCTTTGAGGTACTTGAAATCTTCCTCTACTAGTTGGGAGTCCTGCAAAGTAAAAGCACGGGAAGGGCCTCCAGCAAGCAAAACAAGCAAAAATCCATCAAAGGAGGCTCTCATTATGTCGGTAATAACTCGTGTACGAACCCTTTCATGGATGGTGCCTGAAACAATCATCAAGTTCCGCTCAAGCTCCTGGAGAAAAGGTTCAATCCTCGAAGATGCTGGCTCACCTACATACAACCCATCCCATAAGACATGAGATAGATCATGAAAAACAATTTTATAACCCAGTGCCTCACTGAGTTGTTGAACTCCTTCAACACAAGCAGATGGTGTGAGTTCAAACTTCTTTGCCAAACCATTTGAGAAGTCTTCTGCCTGAGCAGATTCAGAGTTCCTAAGATGGGTTATTATTCTCTTCTCTAAGACTTCCAACTCTGCTCGGATTTGATGTAAAGTATTTATGCGAACACAAAGCTGCGCTATGCCAAAAGAACTGTCCCCATTTGTTGTAGCGACCTGAGAATTTCTCTTCTGAATATTTGTTGCCTTCTCTTTCTTCTTCCAAACACCTTGGAACTTTGATCCAAGAGTGCATCTTGTCAGTGCTGGCATAGTTGGCATATATGTGTTCCTTGATCCTACATTACAGATTGAGTGGCTGAAATTGTAAGAAACCAAAGTATGAAGCTATGGCAAATTAATTCAACTTTGTGAAAGTTACCGCAGCCAGATTTTGCCTTTGTTGCATAATATTGAAGACATCTATCAAGGCCAGTAACCAAGTCAGGTAACAATGCAGGATGCATTGGTATCGGCAGATGAAAGTAAGCATCCAAAGTCTCATCAATAATTCGCAAGACTTCTACTGCAGAAAGAGCATATCCTTCTTGATTTGCCTGCGGATTCCAGACCTACATAATATTGTAGAAAGTTTGGTCAAGAAAAGCTACTCAATACGCACATGAGAAAAGGTATAAATTAAAGGGATTGAAGGCAGTTAAATTTATGATGGACATTAGGAAAGCTTTAGATTGAAAGATATTTACATTTGCAGAAATCCATTTTTCTCATAAATTCCTTACATAATGACACAAATCATCCAGTCAATACATCTATTGCATTATTAACACTTGACATTTCCTGCTCATAAACTGTACCTCCATCTAAAATAAGCCTCCTCAGAAGTAAGGGATAACTCTAAGAACTTATTCTACTTGTAATGTGCAACAATTCTATTTCATTTAATTTTATAATCATGGATATTTTTTGTTTGTTGCAGCTCTCCAGCTATTTGAAGATACACACAGGTACTATGGATAAAACTATCAATGACTCTAATGCGCAGATATTCCGAGACATGGTGCATATACATGCCAAATTAGTATATGTGACAAGCAATATGTCGCACAAGATTCGATGGAGATCAAACAAGTTGTGGGCCAAAACCCACATCAGATTAATGTACAAAAAGGATTTCTAATTTGCAGCATACATATTGTGCCTTAGAGGTCATGGCTTAGATTGAACCGCGTAAATAGGGGATAATGACAGCTGGGTTGTCTTGTAGGTGCTGAGTTCAAATTGTTGGTATGGGGTAGAGTGAGGATGAGTTTGGGTTTCAGAAGCACAGAAGAGGAATAAATAGAAGAATTATTGGATTTCTAGCTACTATAATGGTAGCAGGAGGCATGGAAGTTGAGCTTAAGAACAGAGAAGGTACCAGAGGCTTTGCTTTGGATTGCTTACTGCAAAAGCTATTGCAACTCTTGTATGAAAAAGTGGCAGGGATGCAGGCATTAAGCATGGCTTTAGCTTTTAAAGATCTCTTGCTCCAGAAAAAGTGACGGACAGGGTTTTCAAATAGAAGAGGCAGATCAGACTTTACTTTTCGTGAACTCATTGTAGAAATACAGTATATATTTGGCACATATACAAATAATGTCTGTGGTGACACTGGCGAATGACCACCAAAAATAGCTATGGAGAAAATCATAGGCACCTAAATTTTTTTAAAATAATAGGTGGTTTATAATAGGAAAAGTTTCAAGTAAAATACAAGAAAAGTGAACTACACAAGTAGAGCCATTGAACAAGTTCATGTGTTGGTTTCATCGCATGGGGAGAAATACAAAATACAAATGGAGAATACCTGAGGAATAAAGTCTATTACCTTGATCACATAATTAGAGGGAAGACATAAGCTACCAGATATTATGGATGTTCCAATCCCACAGCCTTATATGACAGTCTCAAATTATACAAGCAAAATAGATACACCTTCAACAGAGACAACTAGAAACTTGAGATACCTACCAGTACTGTACTAACAAAGAAGAAGGTACCAGATGCCTACCTCTTGCTGCAAATTCCGGTCAACCCACTCCTTTAATCTGTCATTCCTAGCTTTGATCCATGATTTTATAAGATTGGCAATTGCAGCTTCAGCTTCATAAGGAGGCATTTCACGGATTATAGCTTTCCCACCATCATCGCTATCTACCGAATCTTCAACAGCAATCTGCACAAGATCTTTTTCCAGCTTATCTGCTGCTCTTAGCACTTGAACTGCATCTGGTGTCAATTCCGTGATACCAGATATAAATTGTTTTAGTTCATTGCCGTAGCAAACATGCAGAGTGGCTACAGCAACACCAGCAGCAAAAGGGTGCCATCTCTTCATTATTGGACTGAAAACTTTCTTTTCATTGATCGCCAGCTCACCAACGTCCCTTGCGAGGATGGCAAGAACAGGAAGAGGGTTGGGCTGATTTTTTGATGACCTTCTGTTTGAGTCCACTTTTTCCATTCGCTATTGGATAAAAAATATAACAGTCAAATAACCAACCAATGAACAGTAGAAGAGGAAAGCATACAAGTCCAATAAAGCTCTTTCTCTCTCACACGGTTGGATCCACAACCATTTTCCAGAGGCAGGAAACTTTTCTTGAATGATATTCTTGACTACAAGCCCAGTTAAGATGGAATGGTGGTCCCCAACTAAAGCCTGACCTATATGAAATCTTAAGTCCATAGACAACCCAAAAAAGATGAACCTCATTGTAAAATCCATGCCAAATCCATTTCCAATTCATGTTGATTTATGCAATAAAATTAAAAAAACTAAAATACATGAACAAACTTGCATATTGAAATTCTAAAATTAATACAATTACAATTCAAACATGAAAGTTTACCATAAAATCTTTCAAGGAACAAAATGCAACCAGTTGGAAATACATGTTATCTATTGATTCCTTAAAATGTAAGAAAAAGAACAAACATTAAACTAGACTTTGTCATAACTTTCTTATTAAGCACATAATTCATTTAAATTTATTTCACATATTTTTAAAGTCCAAATTATGCCATACCAAACCTACACATTTCGGAACTACTCCATCTGACTTGTTGCATCACACCAATCTCACTCAGTCCTTTAATTTCCTAACAATTTTACCATTATAAAAGAAAATATGCCACTGTAATAATTGAGTCAACCACATGCGCCAATTCTGAAACTAGTTCACTTCAATAAGCTATTACAAGCTGATCCTCAGCTACAAGGTCTTCACTCTGTTCAAGGTTGAAACAGGCTGCATATTGCAGCATCAAGTTGGTCCCCAGTCAATTCTTTCCTACCATACTTATTCATGGGGACCTTACACGCATGTAAAATGTAAAATGTATGTTTTGATATGCAAACACCTCAATGGTATAATTTAAAAGAGCTTTTAAAAATTGAAGGCTTCCAAACACATCTTTCAAAAACTTCGCTATTATCATAAACATGAAAACATTTCAAGTAAAAGTTTTAGTTCATGAACTTAAAATTGCACCATATGCTGTAATCAATTATCACATATAAAATAAAAAGACAAATCTAACAATCGGAAGCAAAGTGATCAAACATGTCGATTTTCTGCAGATATAATCTAACTTATAAAGCAAATTGCATTTTGAAGTCCATATCCCACAATGTAACAGTAAAAGTAAGCTGAATTTTCTATCTACTTTGCAAACAGGTAAGCCGTAATAGCTATTTGGCCGTAGGCCAAAACCTTTAAATTAATGTTTCTTTCTCACTAAAAGATCATTTATTCTGTATTAGAAAAAAAAAAGAGAGGGAAAGAAGTCATTATGCTAAATTGCAGCAGGTTAATTGAAAATGTTTTAACTTAAAACGCCTCTCATCAACTAAAGTAGACTTGCCTGAGCAAAAGCAGTGCGCAGCGATGATCTGATGTAAGTATCGATTCTACTCCTAACGACATCAACTTCACCTTTTCTCTTTCTCCTATACTCATTAGATATGTCTTCAACCAAAATCTTAGCTGCCGATACTCCCAGAGAAACAATACTTTGCATATTCTCGATATTTCCACTACTGAAAGTATCATGATAAGCAAGGAGTCTTTTCTCTACCCAACCCAGTATTGAACTCAGTGTAGAACTCAAGATCTTGGCATACTGAGGATCCTTGGTTGCCTTTGCATCTTTTGCAACTTCTGCCAATTGACCATCAGCAGCATCCAGCAGGTCAGTTTCAACTTGGTCAGTTGTGACAAAGCGGTGAAATAAAACCCATGTAAAGCAGAGGTTATGCAGCATTTGATTTATTCCAAGTATATTCCAAGTCTTCTTAATGTTTTCCATAAGTTCGTCAATTTCCTCAATTACAGATGATTCATCAGATACATCAAAGCAAGCTTCTAAAAGCATTTCATATAATCGGAGATTGAATGGAATCCCATCAGCCCAGTGGCATATCTCAGACAGAGAGCCATCAGATCTATTAGCAAGAGCCATGACAGCACTACGAAGCACTTGCATAGACTCATTGTTCTTTCCGGTTTCAATAGGCCTATCTAAAGCTCCACGAATTATTTGTCGTAAGCGCAGTGAGTTAGGATTTGATTTATCCAGTGGCACGTGGGGATGCAAAAGAAGTCCAGCTTCAAGAACTTTTAGAGTTCTTTTCTGCCATTTTTCATATTCTTGTTGATCAGTAAAATCTGAAAGCTGGTTAATTTGCTGAAAATGATCTGGGTCTGTGCCAGTTCGAATGTGTCACCACGGCAAGAGGATGAGTTCGCCACGACGAACTTTTCTCGAAAGATTTTTTCAGTAAATTTTAGCTTTCGCCACAACGCAAACATTATCTTCGCCATGGTAAACTTTCCCGAAACGTCTCTTCAAAAAATCTTTTGATTTCGCTACGGCGAACTTGCCTGTTGCCCTCGTTGACTTATTGACTTGTGCTCTTGGTCTTCACTCTTTAGCTTTACTTCTTGAATCTCCTATAATAAAAAATAATAGTTTATAGTATTAATTGTTTTAAAAAATCAATTTAATACAATTGCTAATTATTTGTGATAATTTTACCCTCAAACTACATTAATTCAAAACAAGCACTCATGAGTTAAATTAATCACAAAATCCGAAAAATAAGAGCTAATAAGTATAATAAAAACCATAAAATTGTCACCAACTGATATAGGAAACTTGGGTTCAATTAGTTATCTACTGGGGACTTGCATGATAAAGCAAACATGTGCAAAAGGGGGATGAATTGTGAGACTTAATTTTTTTTTAAGTAATTTCAATTCACATAATAGACATATCCTATTTAAGGAAAAGAAAAGGAGCTTGTCAGACAATAAGGCCTGTTAAAGCAATTTAAAAGCAAAGTGGGCCTGTTAAACTAAAAGGAACCTTTTACGAAGTTAAAAACAGAAGGGGAATATTTTAAAAGTGAAGGAGCCTCTTACAAAATGAAAATGTAAACAATATAATGCAAAAATTTAATACTTAAGAGGAGAGAAAGAATGACATGATCAATTTATACTAGTTCAACTTATATCCCAAGACTACATCCAATCCCCAATTATCCGACTTGAGTTTTTTACTATTAAATCCAAGTAGTAATTTGACGGGCCTCTTCAAGCTCACAAGTAAATATTTTTCAAGGTTCTTTAACCTTCTACACTAGAAGTATTTGTCTAGCCTCTACAAGCTCTCAACAATTGAGAAAGTAATTTGCTCAATATAAGCTTCCATGATCACTCTCTTAAAAGAATTTTCCCTTTCTAAAACACAAGATATTTGATAATGATTTGACTTTCCTTAAGTAGGCATTTCCTTCAACTAGTCATTGCATCATTTTTGTTCTAGGTTAACTTTTTATCTTCGATATCATCTTTGCTAAAATCTTAAATATTCAACCTTGAAGAGAAAAATAGGGCAATGTCTCAGAATTGATTGTTAAAAAAATAGGATTAGCAAGATCCTTTCAGATATTTTAAGCTAAATAAGGTAAGTTTATAAAAGAAGGATCCTACCAAAAAAGAAGCATTTATCCTATAATTTTATTTCCCTTTGAAAAAAATATCGATACCTATACAAGGAAATAAGTCCAATTTGAACATAGAAATATTATACAGTTATCAACAAAATCATTAATCATAAACCTTATGTAGGTGTAAGTCGACTTGTACCATCTGTAAGTCGACTTATGCTTGCTCGGTACTGATAAGTCGCCTTGTTCACCAGTGTAAGTCGACTTATGTATGTCCAGTACCATAAGATTGTTAGAGTAGTGCCCTAAAGGCAATCCCCTTTAGCGCATTTTGTTCATAGTCATGTACAGACTTTATGAATAAAT
>JANJEY010000008.1:32326929-32336986 GCA_024703695.1 Erythroxylum cataractarum | reverse complement strand
CCAGTGGCAAGTGGGGATGCAAAAGAAGTCCAACTTCAAGAACTTTTAGAGTTCTTTTCTGCCATTTTTCATATTCTTGTTGATCAGTAAAATCTGAAAGCTTGAGTTGTTGCAATAGCTCTAATGGTAAAACAACTGATTCAACTCGCCTTCCAACCTGTGAAAAACACATTGCTATGGGGTGAACGTATTGCATGCATGATGCAATAGTGTGTAGAATTCAAGTCGAGCCAAAGGGACAGTCAAATGTATCAACAATTTTAGAGAAAGAAATGACAACAAAATGGACGGTTCAATTTGAATAATCCAAATTAATGAATGAAGACACGCCAAAAATAAATAAATTGGTATTGGATAATATTCCAAGACTTATGCAACCGACATCAGTCAGTCTCCATGGATGAAAAAGTATCAAACCAACCACATAAATAAATAAATAAAGGGTGATAACATGTAAAACAACGCTCGTATGGCAAATCCATAAAGTAGCGCTAGATTAAGACAAGAAACCAAAACACTTTACGATTATTGGGAACAAATATTTTAAAAGAAATAACACTTCCGTAGGATCCACAGGAATCAGTGGAGAAGCCTATGGAAGTTATAAACACATGAGATTTAAAGAATTTTGTTCTGTGAGAAACGAAAACACGCAGAATACACAGGCTTTGAGTTAAAAACATAAAAAAAAATACAAATTAATCATATTGCCTTTCAAAAACAGAAAAAGGATCTCAATTCTCAGGTATTTTTCGGCTGCACCGTTCTGATCAGATCAAGGAACCATAAAAACATCAATGTTAGTAGAAAATAGTGAATTGTAGGCTCAATTCTTGCACTTATACAAAGAATGGCACAGAGATCAGTAAAAAAGTAGATCAAATCATGGAACGTCAATAAAGGCGCGTGTAATAAGAATGCCCATAAAATTCCGAAATAGAGCACACCTGAGCAGCAGAAATCCTCAACAGAGCTCTCCTAATTCTAGAATCCACAGTCTCCGACACCCGCATTTGAGTCCTCATCAACTCGCCCACAGTCAAAGCGTGTCGGCTCTTACCCGGACCCGAAGAACCTGGGGATTTCAAGCCGAGAGCTTTCTTCATCCGACTGGCAGCAGCAGAAGTGAGAGAGCGCTGCAAAGGAGGCGAGTGATTGTGATTGGGGGAGTTTGATGCGTAGCTCAGAGGCTTGCCGGCGGAGGTCCTACACACCCCGACCAAGATCTCGTAGGCAGTGGCGCGAAGCTCCGATTCCGAGAGGTTGCAGGAGAGGTCGCCCAGCGGGGATGGGAGATCAGTGGGGCAGAGCCTTGATGGAGACGGTGGTTCTAACGGCGGAGGCGGAGGCGGACGCGGGGGTGTTGACTCTCTCTTGGAGTGGCCCAATGACAACTCTCTGAATATAGAAGCCATAGATTTGTTGGGTTTCTCTTTCTCCGGAAGGCAGGTGGATGAGTGGCTGACTAGAGCTGGAGAGAGAGAGAGAGAAGAGAGTATGCTTTCTCTTTTTGTGCGAGTCAAGCTGGCCGCGCGTGCGTACACGGAGGGATGATTGATTTGGTACAAGTAGTGATATGAAATATATTGAGTTGTTTTCTGCACACCACACCGCACCGCACCGCAGTTGAGGAAGGCCAGGTCACTGTGTGGTATGCAATCTAATTTTCTATTTGAAATTAATTCGTTCTCACGCTATCACCAGTGTACTGTCTGTAGAACGTTAACCGCTTTCGCCACTGTAGGATGTGCCTAATCTGTATATGAATTCTAAATCTTTTCCAAAATTCATATACATTTTCTACGATTTGATAATTTATGAATTTTACTTCGGTAATACTACTAAGACAGCGTCTTAAAGTAAATATATCTTTCTAAAATAAAAAATAAGAATATAAAAAGAGCATAAATGTTGCTCAAATGTCGTTATAAAATCATCCAATATAACAATCCATAAACATTGGAGTGGCTTCGTATGGATGCTTTAAAAATAAGTTCAAAATTAAATTAGTAATGTAAGAGATTTAAAATTTAAAAAATTAAATTATATGAGACTGTTGTAAAGTTAATTAAATATTAAATAAAATTAAAAATTTTAATGTATAATTGAAAGAGAATATTTATATTAAAATTAATTTATTTATTGTAGTTTTAAAAAATTTATTAATTTATAAATTAATTGATTAATTAGTTAATTTATTAAATTTTAATAATAAAAATTATTAAAAAGTCAAATCTACTGAATATTTTAATCAGTATTTGTGACGACCAAGTAAAAGTGAGCTACCGCGGCGTTATAAAAAAATGAAAGCGCGTGAATGGAGACCTAAGCTTATCTTTGGGAAATTGAAGTTTGGAGGAAAAAGAGCTTCAGCAATGTCTAATCAATGGCACCTATCATCCTGGATTTCGACTCTTCACCTTTTCGAATATCAACATGATTGGCTGGTTTTGTCAATCATTTTTTTCCTGTTAAATTGCTTTTCCCCTCGACAAAGAGTTTAAGCCCCCTAGATCAACTAAATAGTTCAAGAATTAAACATTTCACTGATTTATCACTCTCATCTTGTATTAAGAGGTTTTGAGTTTTCGTAATAGAAAATTTTGTTTAACTAATACTTTATTTCTTATGAGTTGACACGATATGAGCAGAAATTAGTTTAAGAGTGGATGGCTTAAAAGCACCTTCTCATAGTTGAGACCCTCTTAAAACGTGTTGTAGATTAATAAAAAAATAAATATTTCAAGATATTTTTTACATAATATTGAAAATTTTAAAAAATCTGTTTTAATTTTTAATATTAAAGTAATTTTAATTTTCAATGCAACTTTCAAGTCATTTATATGTTCTAATTTGTAAGTTGTGGACTGAAAAAAAATGCAACTAATAATGGATTGAAATATATTGTCAACTCTTTAGAAAAGAATCATAAATCATCATTTTAATAGTCAAAGGCCGTTAATTTCAGCTCCATATCAATAAAACGTATTTAACGTTTTTTCTCTCAATTATAATAAACTGGTTTATTTTAATATAAAATTAATATTAATATCATTATGTTAAATAGTATAGATTTCTAACTTGATCAAAGAGCAATCCAATACGAGATATACTTGGCTAAATTTTGTGTGTAATTAAAAGTTTAAAATTTATTGAATTTTTATATAAATTTTATTTTTAACATTTTCAAATAGATTTAAAAACTTTATAAAATATAATTTATCAATTCAAAATGTTTATTTTGACAAAAAAATATAATATGTCAAACCAAACAAAAAATAGATTTTGACACGTATTTTCTAATTTAACTTACCTATTCTCTTATTTTTAGGGGAATAAATATTTTAAACTAATAATTACATTTTAAACTTAATTGAAATTTTTAAAAATTTGATACTGATGTAAAACATTTATTTAAAAATTTAACATTAAGTGAAAGGAAAGAATGAAATAACTACTATATGTTACGATTTTTAAAGATCCAAACATTTTCTACCGAAGATGGTGATAGGGAATAAATACTACCTTTTCATTATTGATAATCAAAACTTTAAAATGTTCATAACCTCACTTTTACTGACTTTGAAGATTTTAAATCATAATAAAGAAAGACATTTTAAAGATTTACGAAGAACAAAACAATTTGGACATTAAAGAAATTGTCAAGTAATTAAGGATACGTTACGATCACGTAAGTATACGGACAACAAAAAACTAAAATAAATATTATATGGTGGTGAGGACTCATTATGTTCATAACAAATGGACTTTATGTAGTCAAATCCTAAATTAAATAATATACTTTATTGTTGTTCTTATTTATTCATTGATCATATTATAATCATATTTGTTTATGTTTTAAATGTAGATTTACTTTTGTCTTGACACCATAAACAAGTAAAAGGATGACAATTATATTGATCGAGTGCTTAATAGATTGGAAAATCAACACGAAACTCTTAACTAAAACTTTGGATAACTATAGCACAATTGATGTTATAGTAAACAAATTGAAGACTAAGTTGTAATATGGAAGATTGCTGATGGAATGAAGATTATTCCATATGCATTATGAGTATAACGTAGTGTATTAGAGTGTCACATCCAAATGAGTTTGATTTTTTTTTAAATTGCACAATATTCTATACACAAATAAGTTGCTTTTTGATTGTCCAACAAGATGAAATTCAACATTCAAAATGGTAAAGTTGGTAACTAAGTAGATTGATGTATTTATTAGGTTGAGACAATCAGATTCACAATGTACCTGCTTACTAACAAATCATTTATAATAAACTTTATATTATATAAGATTTGTTAGCTTTTTTTAATTTTCATAATTTTAACAATAATTTATTATTATCTTATATTCCCTTTTTCATATTGTGATAGGTACAAAGACTATTCATTTAATTGAACATTTTTTTAAAGAAATGTCTGACGATGAATTTATATTTATTTGTTAATTAGTACACATTCATTTAACAAAAGTTTTACATAGTTAAGTTATGATTTACATACTAATTTTTTATACGTACATAAAGAGGCATGACCTATTAGCTATCCTAAGGGAACGATTAGTTATTGGTTTTTCAATCTTTAACTTTCGATTTACATTTTTTAGGTGAAAATAATTTGGGTTGCCTACAAATATTGAAAATGGAGATGTATACAGTCGAACTTTGTATTTCAAGGATTGAACACATAACCTTTGCGTGTAGTTATAGCCCACTTGTTGATTTCTCCATTTCCCACACTAATAAACTTTGCCTGGAGTTATAGCCCACTTCTTGATTTCTCCATTTCCCACACTTTCCTGTGTATGGTTGAGAAGCATCAACCATGTCAAATCTTGGTGACGATGAATTGGCCTTAATCCTCAACTGGGTCTACGACCACAATGACAGAAAATCCTGCTCTCTCGTCTCCAAACAATGGCTTCGAGTCGAAGGCCAAACGAGATCCTTCATCAGAATTCTCGAGCTCGATGATCTTCAAAGTTTCTTACCCAGATTTCCAAATTTGCTCCACCTTGAATCCCAACTGCTTATAACCGATTCCCACCTCCAATTCATTGCTCAAATGTGCCCCAAGATGGAGTTCCTCAATTTCAATCTCAAGCCTTCGCGGGGGGGTGAATATTTTCACGGGCTTGATGAATTCCCCGACTTCAGTGATTTTGGTGATAACGGAGTTCGCTCTCTTGCAAAGGGATGTTGCAATTTGACCAAGGTTTTGTTAAGAAGGAGAAAGAATGTTGCTAATCACGGGGTAATCACTCTTGTAAACTTAGCGCAAAATTTGACCACGTTGGATTTGGGGTGGTGTAATTCGATTGGTGACCAATCTCTTGAAGCGATTGGGGGTTTGCACTTTATTCGAGTTTTAAATCTAGAAGGCTGTTCGTTGATTACTGATCGTGGGTTGGGTTTTTTGGCTAATGGGTCTTCTTCAAGATCATTAAAAAAATTGATTCTTGCAGACTGTGACAGAGTTACAGATTTTGGGGTCTCTCTTTTGCAAGGAATGTGTTGTCTGGAGGAGCTTAATTTGGCAGAGTGTGGACCTAAAGTGACTGATAATGGAGGGATGGTGGTTGCTTCAATTCCAAGTCTCAAAAGACTGAATCTTTCATGGCTTATCAATGTGTCGGACATTACTCTCGTTGCAATAGCAGAAAATTGCGGGGAATTGGTAGCGCTTGTATTAACAGGTTGCGAGATGATTACTGGAGCTGGGGTTCGTGCTTTTGCAAATCATGAACGATTGGAGTCGCTGGTGTTGGCTTCCTGTTATAGTATTTGTGGGGATGATGTTGAGATGGTGCTTAAATGCAAGACATTAAGGCAAATTGTGCTTGATAAGGGGTTGAGGATGTGGATACCTGCAAGAACTCAAGAAAACATTAGCAGATCTTGTCAGCTTCATTGGAGATGATTACGACAGGAAAAGTTGAATGAAATTATGCAAGGTATTATCTTCTCCAGTTGTTCTTTGTTCGGGGAAGGAGTAACGAATGTTGTTAATACATTATGTCTTATCGCTTGAATGTTCTAGCTTTTTGTTAATCAAAATACTTTCATAGTTCTGGTGACTTTTCTATAGAATGTGAATTGTTGGAGAGTAACCCACCTTTGTTTTACTATACAGCTTGCAGCAAACAAGCGGCTTGGAGATGTCTTAATTTGTTGCTTGAATAATTTCTTCGGTCGAGAAATGTTTTTTAAAGCTGGACAGCCAGATGAAGTTGATAAAAGGGTGTCGACATTGTTGGTCTTATTGACAGCTCCAAGGTCTGATGACAACACCAAGGGTGCTTCCCTTAAAATAAGTTTTGTACTTTCCTTTCACTGTTATAAACTGTTTCCTTTATGAGCAGGGTAAGAACAGCTCGATCCAAAGGCCGAAGTGAAAAGAACTGAAGTTCCGCGGAGTAGGGACAAATAGTTTCCGTATTAATATTTCAATAGTATTGTAGAATTTCTGTAGATGCTATTGGGTGTTGTAAAGTAGGAATATAATTCTCAATTTGTTTAGCTTCCATTGTATCTTTTTCCCTACAAATAAGAGATGTCATATGCGGAGACTCCGATTGCAAAATGTTTTCCCTTCACTTCAATCCTACTCTTCTAAAATTATCACGGGAAAAAACCGTGGTGGTTGGCAAATGATGGCTATCATGAGTCATCACTTGCCACGTAAAATGAATTAGTGTTAATAAATACGTATTTATCATTTATTAAACCATAAAGGGCAATATCAATTATTACAAGCATAAATCATCTCATCAAATGAATGGGTTATCAAACCATCATGATGGCATTACAAACAAAACACATGCTAATCATTAATCTCAAGTTGACATAAGATCGGAGTTAATTTTGTTAAGTCAAGAGGGCTTCACTTTTATTAATTTTGATGACAATCAAATGATAATAATCTTAAAAATATATGAAATGTTTTGATAAGTTTGTTAAATGTGCAGAAAAATGTAAAGAACGCTTAGTCAACCCAGAAGATGTGTGGTAAACACCAAACGATATATTTACAACAGACAATACGTCAGCAATAGACGATATATCAACAACAGACGAAGTACAACATTAGACGAAGCGCGATACCAAATGAATTGGAATAACAGACGAAACGTAATAACAGAAGAAGTATTATTCCAGACGATGCAAAAGGAAGATATTCTAGAACATCATACAGTTAGTTAGTTGAAGTTAGTTATAGGACTCAACTAATAACGGTTTCTAGAAGATTCAAGAAGCAGTTTCTCAAGAAGGCAGTTGGAGATTTAGGCTATGAATACTAGTTCTAGTTGAAGTCTAAGATAACGTTTTTATAAGAGAGCAAATATGATTGTACAATACTTAGAGAAATTCTGTATTCAAAGTGCGAAAGAAGAGAGCGAATACATCCGTAACGTGAAGTTCAAAATATTTTTTCTAGAGAGAGAAAAAAAAGCTAGAGCCTGGAGATGCTAAGATAGCAAATAAATAATACTTTGTAAGAGAGACCTGAAGAGGCTTTGCAAGTGTAGAAAGAATACTTGTAAAGTTGAAGAGTATAGTAAAATCTCCGACAAACTCTGAGGACTGGACGTAATCTAAGGTTTGGGGTGAACTAGTATAAAATCGCAGTGTCTATTCTCTAACCTTTATCTTTTAATTTTTATTGCTGTTAGATGAGTAGAGAATATTACTTGCGATTGCATTACTTATCAACTTTAGCAAAATGTTTTAGTAATCATCTGAATTTTTGTAAAGAAATTTAAGAAATATCAAAAGATTAATATTTTCAAAAATATTACACAATTCAACTCCCCTTCCTGTGTAGATTACATATTACACCTGATTTCTATATTAACAAGTGGTTTACTTCAGTTGATATCAGAGTGAGGTTTCCAAGAAACACTGTTACAAAATGAAGACAAAGATCTATGGCTGAATCACATGTTTTTATAACTGAAGGTGCCTCGGTCATAAGACCTCCTGTGTTCAATAATGAGGATTATTATTATTGGAAGGACAGGATGCGGCTTTTTATAGAACCCACACATATTGATCATTGGGATATCATTGAGAATGGTCCATATACACCAACAGACGACTAAGGCAATATCATCTCTCGTGACAAATGGATAGCCGATCAGAAAGCTCGATTTTAGTTAAACTCTAAGGTCATGTTCTTTTTAAGTTGTGCCCCAAGTAGAAGTGAACATGATAAGGTTCATGGAGGCGCATCTGCAAAGGAAATGTGTGACACATTAGCCATTGCACACGAAGGCACAAATCAAGTGAAAGAGTCCAAGATCAGTATTCTTATTCATCAGTAGGAGCTGTTCAAGATGAAAGATGAGGAGACTATCTATCAAATGTTTGGATAATTTCAAACGATCGTTAACGGACTTAAAGCTCTTGGGAGAATCTATGATAATTAAGATCATGTCAGAAAGATTCTTAGAAGTCTTCCTAAAAGATGGAGACCTAAAGTTACAGTAAAACAAGAGGCCAAGGACTTAAGTAAGCTGAAGCTAGATGAATTGCTCGGTTCACTGAAGATACATGAAGTAGAGCTTGATGCAGAATATAAACCTAGAAGAGATAAATCTATCACATTAAAATCTAATCAGAAGAATCAAAAGAACCAGAAAAATAGAAGCACATCTTCAAAAGCATTAAAGATTGAAGAAATCAAGAATGATGATGCCAGTGAACCTGATCAAGATTCAAGTGAAGATGATGATGAATTATCCTTCATTTCAAGAAAGATTCGGAGGATGCGGAAAAAGAAAACAAAAACTAATAAATATTTTTCTTTTAAGAAGAATAGCAAAGATGAAATCAAGATTGAAAAAATGTCTATCATCTGCTACGAGTGCAACATACTAGGACATTACAAGTCTAAACGTCCATTGCTCAAAAGAAAATAGAAGAAAAGTAAAGAAAACAAAAAAAGCATGATGGGAATGTGGGAAGATTTGGACTCATCTGAATCTAACTTCGATTCAGAAGCATCGGAACAAGCAAATATATGTTTGTTAGCTGAAAAGGAATGAAAAAATGATGTAACTTCTAACCTTAATGATCTTCAAGAGGCATATTTAGAATCGTTAGAAGATTCGCATGTGATATTAAAGAAATATAGGATTTTGAAAAAGAAATTTGTTGAAAGGGTGAAGAACACGAAAGTGTTAGATAAAGAAAACGCCTATCTTAGGAAACAAGTAGACAATATAAAAAAGAAAGTAGCTGTAGATAGATATGAGAAAATTTATCAACTGAAACAACGGATTAATAGTCTTTTAAACAATTTATCAACATTTACTGAAAGTACTAAAAGGATGAATGATATGATTGGAAAATATAGACATCCATAGGATAAGAGTGGTTAGGATAAGAGTGGTTTAGGGTTTACTAATAGTAATATTTGTCATAATAAGAGTTTTCTTCCTAGTAGAAAGAAAAAGAAGTAATATTCTTATTATTCAGGGAATTATTGTAAATCTAACCCCAAAGGACGCAAGAAAATATAGGTGCCTAAGAAAGACATAATATATACTACAGATCTCCTTTCTTGGAAAAAGTAACTAGCACCAATGGTACTTGAACAGTGGATGCTTGAAACACATGACGGGAAGAAGGTCTATATTCCTAAACCTCCAAAATAAGCAAGGAGGATCATTAACTTTTGGAGACAATCAGTAGGACAAAATAGTTGAAATCGAAAAAATTGGTAAAGATTCATTTGCATCTATTGATAATGTTCTGCTAGTTGTAAGATTAAAGCATAATCTAATTAGTGTAAGTCAATTAAGTGATTTTGGCTTTGAAGTATCCTTTAATCAAAATTCTTATGTAGTTAAAAACAAGGACGGTTCCGTATTCTTTTCTTCCAAGAGATGAACAATGTTTATAAGATTAATTTAGATGATTTGAAAGTTCAAAATATTTCATATTTTATATCAACAGATAAGGAAAAACTGATTTGGCATAAAAAGCTAGGTCATGTTAGTTTTAAACATATTTCCAAGTTGGTTAGACATGATTTG
>JANJEY010000008.1:32190030-32201708 GCA_024703695.1 Erythroxylum cataractarum | reverse complement strand
CCACCTTTTACTCTTCCTGCAGTTTCATAAACTCTGTACTAACTTTTCCTTTTTATCTTTTATTTACTTTCGATTTCCATATGAATGATGGTTGAAGATCTTAGTTGGAATGCATATTGCCACTTTGGTTTGTTGTTATTTGTTGTTAATCATTGTGTTGCTCTCTCTCTTTCTTGGCCCTCTCATTCTCTCTTTCTTCTCCGCAACCTCTTTTTATGGCGTATAGTTCTTGATTAATCAGTCTCTTCTACTTTAGTGTTTTCTGGGTTTTGTTGGGTTTTCTGAAATTTCTGTTATTTATGATTTTTTTTTTGCTTTTGATATTAGCTTCTTTGTTTGATTTAAAGCTTTCTGGGTTTTATTATGTTGATCTATTTACATCTGATATTGTTAGGTTTATGTCAAGATTGAATTTTTATGCTTAATGATCTTATGGTTTCAAACGTTTTATATTTCTACATTTTTCTGGGTTTTCGTGTTTTGTATGATTTAAAGTCGAGTTCTTTGATGCTTTATTGCTCGCTTATCATCTAGATATTGGTGTTTTTCTAAAGATAAAGAGATATTATATTTCGTTATATTTTAGTTTTAAAATATATTTTATTTTTAAAAATCGATTGATATTTGATAATTTATTTATTTATTTATTGTAATTTTATTTACATAATTATTTAGTGTGTCAGTTTTAATTATTTACTCTTTAACGTGCATCACTCTTTTATTGTCACATCTGCATGTGGGTCTACTGGAAACAGTATCTCTATTATATAAAGGTAAGGCTACGTACTATCAGACTTCTCTAGACTCCGCTTTATTGCGAAACTTCTGGTTAGGTGTAATGATGATGATGGAGCAAAAGCGTGAACTTAAGCTTCTTTTGTCACGAAGGGTACAACTTTAGCTTCAGTACATAAGGAGTAAGAGATAAAGGGCACAAAGGAAGTGTTAAGAGGGGCAAAATGATATGATTATATGGTATTGAGATTCAACATGTCCCCACAAAAAGGAAACAAAGGAAAAGTAAGCATTAAGTTAAGAGGAATGCAGGAAAAAAAGAAGAAGAGAAGACTAAAGGAGAACTAGCAACACTTAAGGACAGGTGAAGGAGTTTCCAAATTGGAATGGTGAAGAAAAGGGACTAATTTGGTGATCCTAGGAAACAAGGGAAGCCAACATTAGATAAGGAGAAAAGAGGGGTTGATAAAAGGAAAGCAGTAATGTGGAGATATCGAAAATGATGAAAACAATAATGAGGAGACATAGAATGATACAGGTGAATGGAAGGCAGTGACAAGAAGAAATTAGTGGAGTAGTAGCCTAAGAGATTATATACAAAACTATGGTTTCTTATTCATTTAAATCACAAAAATCTCACCCCTTAATATATTCAAGTTTTTTAGTATATTAAATAATAGAAATTTGTGAATCTTTTAGGATTGTGATTTAACTAGCTAGATAATTGTAACTTCTTGTCCTTCTATAATAGTTATACAATTAGAGATGTGTGCCATTATAAAGTTAAACCTTTTGAATTTACAATTTCAGCACCCTTCATCGATAATGCAATTTACCTTTGCTTTTAAGGAGATTAGAAGCCTCAAATAGGTTATAGAGTCCTAATACTCTTACCATAAAGAGGCCAATTTAAGTAACTATATTATGAGGTTAAGCCTCATACTCCTAAATAAGTTTAGTGTAAAGGATATCCTTGCAATCATTTCTTTGATTATTTAACTAAAATTGTTTTTAAAAAAAAGGCTTTATATATAAAGAGTCTTTTTTTGCACATGAAACTTCTTAACCTAGGAATACATAAAGTAACAAATTACAAATATATTACGCATCAATACATGAATATTAATTGGCCATCTTAATGTGAAGAACATCATCATACTAATTAACCCCTCATTCTTACATGCATACGGGTAATTTTGAATATCCAAGGATCATCCCTTATCGCTGGTTTTTAATAAGAGGCCGTATAATGTATTCTAACCCAGTTGTTTGCAAGTGACCATACAGTTTTATTTCTTCTTGGGAACCCAGCAGCCATGCAGTCCATAAGGTAGACCGTAAGGGAATTTGGCTCTTGCAATCTCTTCGAATGTGGTTCCGTCTAATAATAGTGCATACCCTCCTCCATTTAACTCACTTATCATGGATATTACTACTCCTGCACAGAATTCAAGAATTTATAATATATGTTAACTTTAGTTCGAGCCAAGAGATGATGTCTAAACCATAATGTGCAGATGCTAACCGTTGTTTTCAAATTACTAATAACAAGATAAATTCTTTTTTCTGCAAATTAGTCCAATACCCTTATCAATTTAAATAAATTATTTTCCTTGTCCACACTATGGTAAATTAAGAGTGTAAAGAAGAGCGTAGGAATAATTATTAACCATCGTCTTCCTCTGTAGCACCAGGACGACCCACAAATAATGGTTCGGACGGGATTGAACCCTCGTCATACCAGTTCTGGGCCTTCTTCTCGAAAAAATCAATCTGCAAGTTGAACAATATATAAACGCAGTTGACAGCTGGTTATACTGAATATATATCTAATATAACAAGAATCAAAAGATAACAATTTGTTATTGAACTTAATTTGAATTGAAGGCGGAATACTGCTTGTACCTTGGTTAGGGTGTTGGGAAAGTTGCAGGGGCGTTGGGCTCCACAAGCATAAGCGTACCTGTATTTTTTTCCAAGATATGAAGGATTAATGCTGCACATGTCCATTCCTCTTCCGTGTTCGTTTGGGTCCAATGCTGCCTCCAACTTCCCGAATGGACTCCCATCTAAAGGTATTGTGAACCTCCCAACCCTTCAATTTGGAACAATTCAATCTATTGATTATTATTTACATGCTGTTAATCCTAGACATACAATATATATACACACATGATTAAACATCCAAATGATTTAGGTTAGGTTCCGGAGTTTTTGAGTTGTTAAGAGATATAAGAACAAGAGTAAAGATTCATACAAAAAGACGTAAAAATATATTTTCCCACCTAGCATCTGGTAATACATTTACACCCATGAAAGAGCGCAGGTTTTGTAACCTAAGCTTCTCAAGTATTGTAGTGTCGGCGTTATGCTCACAGCAATCAGCAATGACTGCAGTAATCCTCCCATCTTCATCTGTCTCTTCATAGGCATTGATGAAATGGAACGTAATGTACAACGGCACCTCCACGCTCGCCACCTAATTCAATCATTTTATGTTAACATAATCAGAAATGAGACCATTTTCTAGATGATGTTGGATGGATGGTACTTGTTATTAATTACTGGAGAGTAACAATATATACAGGGAGTGAGTGGGACTTACAGTCTTGCCACTTGCTTTACACACAATATGCACAAACCCTTTAGAGTCGGGATGCCACTCGAACTTGTAAAGTGGTGTGGGCTCAGCTCTTAACAAGTTCTGTGCACAATACCTCAATGGCATCTCTGGCACCACCACATAGTGTTCCGTCACGGGAAACGAATGAACCCATCCCGGCGCTGGACCGCCTCGACAATCCACCCTCCCGATCACCTTCCGCTCGTTACTACCAGGATCCATCCTCACCACCAAATACCCTGGATTCACTAAATCGGGCAACAAAGTCAAGAATTCAGTACCAGTCACTATTGGATGTGCAGAGTGTATCAATCCTCCGAGTGAATCACTATAATCAAACTTTCCCAACGTGTCCAAAGTCACCGGGTCGACGAGGATCGATCCTTTCTGTGTTTCTGTCAAGCAGACAACACGTCCGTCTCCAAGTTTGACTACGCCTGTGTTGGCGTTGTCAGTCAGTGACACACCGGAGAAAAGGCTGGCAAGGTCTCCGACATAGGCCAGGAAGTTGTCTGGTCTGGGGGTCTCAGAAAATTCACGGTAACATATCTTTTGGTTCTTTTTGGCCGCCTTGTAAGCTTCGGATTCAATTTGCCTATGGCCAGCCATCAATCGGCCGTTTTCGAAGTGAAGCTTCACTAAGGTGGCGTATCCGTCGAAGAGGTGTCTGAAGTTGTAATTCCCTAAATTCCACAAACCTGGTCCATTTCTGAGGTACGTACCGTTCTGCATGTAACCGAAGAGTAATGCATAAATTACCTTTGACTGGATAAACTCCTAATTTTTAAGCAAATATGGATCATGCGATGATAGTTTTATTCCCCTCCTGTTCTTTTTGTTTTGATTGTTGTTTTCAGTGCAGGGTGGACTCCGGAATCAGGGATATGATATGCTCCATTAGAGTAAACGGACAAGTAGTAATTAAATCCCTTTCATGCCAATTTAATTGATGTATATAAGTATTTATATTATTTTTGTACGAGTCAATGAAAATAAAACTTCTTGTTTTTTCTTTTTATAAGTATATGGTATGGGACCACAATCAAATGATTGGACCTCGCCTATGTAAGCGAAATACAAAGAGTCTGGATCCCTTGTTTTTTGTGTCTTATTGTGTTCAATGAAACTCAACCATTTATTTATATGAGTCTCATATAAGTTTTGCGTGAGTCCCGTAAAATAAATTATTAAAATTTTATGAGACAGAATAAGACAGGGCAATATTGAAAAGAAGATCTTGTCCCACATACAAATCAATACAAAATTTTAGGGAAGATAGAGAGATGAAAAGAAACAGTCATCACTAGGTAACCTTATGAAATACCGCCGTTCCTACTAAGAATCCCTGTTCGGCTGAACGATATGAAACTGAACCTATACAATTGTAGGATTGCAGGCTGAGTTGTAAAAGTATTCAAGTACTTGTCGTAAGGGTATCTGCACTCGCATTTGAAAACTTGAAAAAATCTCTTCTTAACTTAATCCATGGAACGTTCATGAGGAGGACCGTCACTCAAAACACACACACATACACATAGCGAATTTAATAAGTTTAATTAATTTCTCCGGTGGATTTTCTGCAATGAGTACTTCCGGCTATTAATGAGTTAGTGATCACCAGTTCCTAGACGAACTACAAATCAAAAGTGTAAAAGCAGTATTGAGAATATTTACATATATATGCGTACCAGCCATAGTGGGATTTCACCTTCTACAACCAACTCTCCCTCCCATCTCTCTTGCCGGACACTTGTCCAGGCAACGTGGTTCATCAGGCAACCACCACCCGGTTCCTTCTCAGGGGATGAACCTATGGTTGGTGATTCATGAGTCACGGCGTTAGTGATGACAGAGTCTTGACTATGATCAAACTTTCTTGCCAAAAAGTTCTTCTTGCCAAAGGTGAACCCTTCTCTTTTATACTCACACCTGCCATCGGAAACCATGATATTTGAGGGTGATAAAAACTGCCCTATGTGGGAAAATGGCAAGGAAGCCATATGGAGATATAATTGAAAGTGAGGTTGCAGAAGAAGTTTTGAGATTAGAAAGATATGAAGACATTTGGACTTTGAAAGGTAGGATTTATAGAGGAGACAATATGGAATCTAGAATAGAAGAAATTCCATCTCATAATAAGACATTGGCGTGTTGAGTCATCATATACTTTGAGTAGGATATGATCGTCTTTGTTTGTTTGTAAGAAACTCCCAAAAATACAAACAAAACAAAGACGATCATATCCTACCCCTCCATGAACACGCGCACAATCTTAAATGACTCTACATTAGACTGTAGTAGATGTGAAGATGATAATTAATATTGTAAGTGATTAATTTCTTTTATTTCGTTTACTGTTTGTAGTCAAGAACTCAAAACTGATTTACAATTGAAGAAAGATAGCATACAACACCTAGATGTTAATGGATATAATAATTGTTTGTTACGTACTAGCATTTATTATAACTATTCTTTCTAGGAAAACCAGCTTTTTATGCTCAATGCTTATTCTCTCTTCCTCTCATAAGGCCGTCTGGTAGGAGTAGAATGGCTCTCGCCTTGCTGTTGCTACTCCGAGTCCCCTCCATCAAGTTTGATGTTGTTGCTGAGTGTTGTTACTTTGCTCGTGTGTTTCGGCCATAGTCCTCTCCATTCTTTCAACCCTCGCTTATCATCTTTCTTTCTACGCTCCCTTTCGACTAATTTTTGCCCCCAAATTCTGAAGTGCAGTGAATCGAGCTCATCTTTAGGTTTTTCAGTAGGCAGTAGGTACTTCTATAATTTTGGAAAGTTTTAATTCCCGCATTACTAGGTTTTTGCTTTACCAGAATAACTTTTTAAATTGCTCAATTGTCATTCTCAGCCTTTTCTTTTTCTATCTCATCGGAGGTAGATAATTTTACATTCCCACCTCTTCTCTTTACCTTCCCTCTAAATGTCGATCAAAGGGAGAACCTTGCTTCTATAAGCTCCTCTAGGGAACTTAGTCTACCAATATCCTTAAAAATAACCGGACGGGCATCTTAGTCTAGTCCTCCAAAGAATTCAATGAACTTGAACCTTAATTGGTGAAAGGTGGTATGAAGTAGTACTACTGAGTCTTTAGAATGTATCCCTCCGTCTCCTTTAGAGGGGAGAGCTATAGTTGAACCAAAAATAGACACCGTAAAGGGTGGTGTGAATAGCTGGGACACTACTTTGGTGGGTTTCTTCATGGACATTCGCCTCCCTTCTAGGTGATCAATGGTTGGGCACAAAAAACATGGAATGGAAAGTACCAAAAGGAAGACAGGTTAATAGAAGAGAGTCTGCTCTTATTTAGATTTGCCAATGAAAGTGAAGCTAAAGTGATGTTAGAGACAAGACCCTGGCATGTCCAAAACCTCCCCCTACTTTTGGCAACTGTTGAAGCTGAGAATCAATCTTGAAAACATCAAGTACAAAAGAGTGCCAATATGGATGAATTTGCATAACATCTCATTAGAGTATTAGTTAACAAAGGAATTGAGTCTTTTGGCTAGTCACGCGAAGAAACTCATATGTATGGATGAGAATATGGCTTTGAAAAGAAGGATAGTGTATCCTTCGTGTGGGTGTGAAATTGGAGAAGAAACTTCCAGAGATTATCCTTCTGATCAGGTTTGGGGAAGGGGAAACACTAGTAAAAGACTCAATAAGGATTACATATAAGTGGAAACCAATATTAAGGATGCAAGGAAAATAATGGAAGGAAACTGGTAATAAATTTATTATGGGAATTATACTGAGTTAATGAGATTGGAACCCTAACAAGAAGAGGAGACTAATATTAGTCCAACAATTATTGTGCCTCTGGGAGGAACGAATGCAGTGGGGAAAAGTATAAGTGAAGAGAAAGTTACAAATCTGAATGCAATCAAGAAGAATATGGGGGAGATATTAACGAATACGTAAAAGTCTACGAAGGGAATATAATAGTTTAAAAGCTAAATGTAACATCTCGTTACCCATATTAAGGTTAAAATAGTAAATGTGAGAGATTACTGAGAAATTAAAAATGTGTTTTATGCTCATGCAATATGTGATATGCTCAATCTATTTCCATCATCTACGACACTATAACTAGGCCCTCTTCTCCCTTTGTTTTAGTTTTTTATGGTGGCCTTTGAAGATGTACAGATATTTGTTGTTTCTAAAGTACCTCCAGGTGTTGGGAGAACAACTAAGGTTGTTGCATTTGCACTTTCACATACATTAGCAGTACTTGAGGCATTGACAGTACGTAAAGCAGTTGACGCAAAGGTAGAAGCTAAGACATAAGCATAGGCTTTTTCTATTTTTGTTTACTTTTTTTCCCCCTTTTTAGCATTGTTAGATGCATATTTAGATCCACTTACTGGGTTGTCAGTGTTGGTTTCAACTATGGATATGTTTTTTAGGGTTGATTGTGAGTTCGTTGTGTTTTGCTCCATATGGAAATTAGTTAACTGGTCTGGGTTTGGATTTTGAAACTGAGCTGGAACTTGCCATAAGATTACCACTACTATGGAAAAGAATCTTAGTTGTACTATGAAAAAACAAAACAACATAGCAATTACTTCTCATCCCTTCCAAGAACAACCTCTTTTATTATGTCCTTCTATATAGCAGTGGTGATCATGCCCCTCCTAGACATGTAGTTAAGCATTTTGTTTTTTGTTTACTTTTATATTCCTTTGAGACTTATCAGTGCCCTTTTTCCTAACTATTTTAGGCCTAGCAGACCCTTGTTTGAATTCTGGTGGCCTAATAGTTTCTTCATTACTAGTGGGCCACTCCTTTATACTAAGCATTGGTTGAATTGCCTTCCTATATGCTTTGACATATTCAGTCTTCCATAACCAACTAGAAGTGTACTCTTAAATATTAACCCTACTATCTCTAATAGCACATATGGCATGTGCATAAGGAATGCCAGAGAGGGTATATCTCCTATAAAAATATATTTTATTCTAAACCCTCACCACATATCTTTTTTGTCCATAATCAATCTCGTACCCTCCTTCTCCATTATGATGTACTGAATAATGTTGAGCAATCATGACAGTCTTCTCAATTGCTTCCCATATTCTTGGTCTAAATTACCCTTCCACTTGATAGCCTCTTTCCTTTTTCTTACAATTCTTTTCATCAATTCTCTTTTAATATGCTCAAACAACCCTAAAATTAACATTTTTCTTGCATCAACCAGAGTCTTATTGAAGGCCTCACATAAGTGATTACTAACCAACTTGATCATAGAATCTTCCGTCGAGAAAGGTTGACACCATTGCTGAACTGGTGCATAATGCTACCCTTAGCTTCTTGGCTCTGAGCTTATCCAAATTTTCTTCATATTCCCTTACTGTGAAGGATTTTGTAATTTTCCAAAAGTGCTCATTCATCTCTTCCCCTTTATGTCATCTTCCATGCCAACTCACATAAATATGTCCAGCATAAAACCTGTGCTTAGCATCTGAAACCAAATCGGCTCTATCAAGTCCTTGCAAGGGAAAATATAACCATTTGAATAGGCATGTGAATGCAAATCTGCATATATTATAACAGTTACACTCTCAATGAAAGTAAAAATAAGATTGATGTGAAACTTTTTCCTTTTATTGGTTAGTTATTATAGTCCAACCAATTCTAGAGCCCAAGTGAGGTAAATCTTCTTTCAGCCTTTCAATGAACCACTTCCATGTGATTTTTGACTCAACTTCCACTATAGTCCAAGCAACAAGAAACATTTGATTGTTTCCATCTCTTCCCATAGCATATAGAAGTTCACCCTTAGATTTGGTCTTCAACCAACATCTATCTAGGCCAAGAAAATGCCTGTATCTATGCCTAAACCCATGTTTAATAGCTTATAAGCATATGTACATTCTTTCAAATATAGGTGGAGATGTTGGAATTGGCTGAGACACTGTCAATATAACAATACTTCCTGCGTTGGTCTGCCTAATCACGTCAACATAAGGCCAAAGCTTCCTAAACTCCTCTCAATGTTGATCACAAAATTGTCTACTTTTTTTCTTTTTTTTTTCTCACCATACTCATGGACACTTCTAACACCTAAACAATCCTTAACGTAAAATTTGATATCATCATCGTTTAAAAATGGCTCCCTTTTAAGCTTATCCTTTAACAAGTCAGATATGATGCTGGTGCTCATCCTAGGATTTGTATATACCCTATTACAGTCATAATTGTTCTTAAATTTCCTAACTTAAAATGACTGCGGCTTCCTATCAAATGCTCCATATATATATTAAGGGCAGTTCTCTGCTCTACATTTACCTTGGACAAACTTGGGATCATTTCTGGTAGATATGACAAACATCTTTGTTTTGATGGACAACAAACTCGCTACACACTTAAATTACAAATGATTAAGAAAAATAATCCCTACTTTAATGTAAGGCTCAGCTGTATTTTCATCATAAACAGGGTATTTCCTTTTCCTCATAGTAGTGTTATCAACCATATCATCTACATCAATAACAAGTTCTCCATATTCATCACTGTCATAATATTCGAACAAAACTACCTCATCTTCATCATCTGCATTAGCTTCTTATGGTCCATAATCTGCATCATCATCATCCGGACCATTACCTTTATCTCCTTGCTCCAAATCCTCTTCGACATCTTCATCTAGACCATTACCTTCATCTCCTTGATTTAAATCCTCTTCATCATCCTCATCTAGACCATTACCTTCATTTCGTTGCTTTAAATACTCTTCATATCCTCTTCAACCTCAATATTTGTATCATCTTCATTCTCCATATCTACATCATTTTCATCCTCCACATTTGACACATCATCTAAATTACCTACATTAGCTCCAAACCCTTTATTATTAACATCCTCACCATTGTCTTTAACTACATTACCCTAATTAACCTTATTACATTTATCCTCAATCACTTCAACAGGGGTATCCACACTATGTTCAATATAAGTATCAATACCACTTGTACCCATCATCTAACTAACCATATCTATCACATTAGCATTATCCTGTACAACCTTTAAACCATTACATAGTTCAAAACCAAGCATAAGATAAAATATCGTTTTTACATTGTTATACCCACTTCTCTTACATACATCAACTAGTTCAAAATAGCTCAATAAGTCAGGGTCAAATTGAATTTCATCCATAAAATCACCCTCATAGCAAACATTATCACCCATATTAACAAAACATCCCACATGGTGAAACCTTATAGTTACCTCATCAAATGTCATTTTTCCAAGTCGAAATGACTAACTCCAAGAAAACGAAGAGACTCGATTAGAATGTTGAAAGGAAACACGAAAGTGAAAGTGATAAATTAAATCCTAGCACAACACATGATGCTTACATATTCATAACAATTCCATCAACCAACCAATTCAGAATGGTGAAAAGTGACTAGAAATACTGAAGTGAAAGTGACAAATTGAAGCACAACACAACACATGAAAGTTAGTGGCATTTCCTACTAACCTCATATATTTTTTTTTAAGAACTTACTAAGTCCTATTAATTAAGATACGTGGTGTTATTTACACCTGTGAATCAAGAAATATGTTCTCACTATGACTCCTAAACTTGTGGAGGTTTTCACTTATAAGCCTCATGGGAGCTACATCACTGGTTTCCAGTCTATATACCTGCCTAATGGTTTATTATGCCTCAATGTTTCAAAAAAAACCGATATTAAATGTAGTAATCCTTATTCAATTCAACTGTTACATTAAATTTATGTTACTAATAATTATAGTCTTTCATATTTAAGTTACTATTAGAATGTTAAATCAAAACTTTATGTTATCATCAATGATAGTCATCATAGTCATAGTATTGCAAAAAAACAACATAAAAATAATACATCATTTTCAATTACAAACTAACTTATGGTTAATTTCTAAATGATACTTAAAGAATGATCTAAAAAGATTGATTTGCCCTATAGAAATTCATTCGACCGATCATCAGTGGTCAAAACCCATCTACATTTTTTCTTATGTGTCAATTTCCATTTTTTTAATTCCTTCAACAAAAGAAATTTTCTTTATACATTATATCATTAGCTTCTATGTGATTAGCACAAATCCTAAAATCTTAATTGAATTGCTTGAAAAATATGTTTGTTGAACCCCGCTACCGGAGCCCAACGTCTGACATGTGAAAGCGTGGTGGGAAAAACGTGATCATAATACCTGATACATTTCAAAGGAAAAGACCCGCGAAAAAGTAGTGGGCCTGTTGGTAAAACTTACTTGCAAAACTACTTATCTCAATAACCACATCCAAACATGCAAAATT